>JAFIDM010012231.1:3597914-3622058 GCA_023159025.1 Thereuonema tuberculata | reverse complement strand
GTGCGAATCCTTTGCGTAAATTGTGCGTGTCAATTGTGTTCCTAGATGCACTTCTCTACTTGTTACAGTTTGAGGCTTGTCTTGAGGTTTTGTTTCCATAAATTCAGAAGCAATATTTCTTGAATATTTGTATTTCCTAAATCAAGTGTTTGAAACTTCTAAAGCCAAGATTTTAAGACTTTTTTAAAACGAAACAAAAGAAATACCAATTTTCATAGAAGGAAACTTTTATGAACTTTTCTATAGATAACTTTTTAAAATATTATTTAAATTTACACTTAAGCATTCTTAATAATAAATTGTAGCCTATAGTTTAAATAGTATTTCTCAATTTATGTAGCCTACATTCGAGCACTTCAAAGTCAAAATCTTTATAGAACTCAATGACTTATTCATTCAATTCGAAAAGAACTTTGTTTTAATTAATGGCAGTAGAAAAATTGTAATTGTTAATAATAGAAGTTAGAAGTAATGGTGATTTGTGGCATCGAATACTCAAGTGCCATCTTGGAAAACAATTACTAATCTAATGAAAATTAAAACATTTAGAAATTGTTATTTTTTTTTCCAGTATATGTTCTGGAAACATAAACATACATAAAATAAACGAGTAAAATTGATTTTTTTCTCTTTTCATTCTATGTGACTTCGCTGATGGTATTTGAAACAAAAGAAATGATATATTTCATAGGGATTCTGTGCAAAAGCAAACGAAGATATTTGTCCGGGCAATAGGCGATCTTTACGTCCGGTCTAACGACGCCAAATCAGAAGAACCCAGTGGAATCCCAGCACTGCAATGGAAAGTGAAAGAGGCGGGTTACGTGAGCGTTTTTAACTCCTTCGGATGCATTAGCAACGCTGGTCGGTCTACACGAGCGTTGATCGAGGATGTTCTTCTCCTTACAAGAATGTCTCAGCTAAAGTAATGGGGGCGTTGATAACATAATAGCACCACTACTTATTACTCCACTTTATTTCAAATAACAAATTGAAGAAAATAATTTAAAAATCAACTTAGTAATAAAATAAGAAATAAACATTGCACATCCCATTAAACTTATCTCCCCGGAGCCACTCACATAACCTTTAATCCAGCACTGATTCTATATAAAGTTTATTTATGTATCATTAGTAGAGTTGTGTTTGGTATGCGGATATCCTATCCAATACAATTTACTTTCAATTCTCGAAACTTATGGAGACAGAATAATAATAAAAGCAAATAAAATTATCTGAATAATTTAATTGACATAAAAATTTTTGATTTATTTCTTTTAAAGATTTAAAAAATAAATTGCTAAGCAACTATAACTTAAATAATTCCGATGTTGCGCCAAATCCTCCGTCTGGTATCTCAGGAAAATTCATCATTTTGTATTTTACTCTATATTGTACTCAAATACTTGATCAGAAATAGAAAAAAACAAAACAAAACAAAAACAATTAATGAAAAATAAGATTAAGTATAGAAATTAATATATTATTTCATCGATTGATGGATAATAACATATCAGATGTGTCTAGGAAATAAGTTCTGATTGAATGTAAAAGAAAGGATTTATGTATTTGAAATAATACTTCCTTGACACAAGTTTACACAAAATTTAAAATACTTATTAAAGACATTATTTTTACATTATCTTCACTTCAGTGTTGCTATTAAACCGATAAAAGGCTCTCAAGTGATGAAAAAGGAGAAAGTCACTGGGTGCAATATTGGGTCTGTCCAATGGATGTTTGAAGTTCAATGTACTTTTCGAGCAATTAGCAAATGCCAACAGCGGTCCTACATCATCATTAATCAATCTCAGAGCTTAGAATATTTCATCGTTTACTTTCGTAGGCTGGATGCACACCAAACGAACGAAACTGTTCCGAACAGAACGTTTTGTTAGCGACAAAACGTTCTGCTTACGAACAAAAAGTTTTGTTCGCTAACAAAACGTTTAGCTTACGAACAAAACGTTTTGCTGAATTTATTACAGCCATTCATACTTTAAAAATTTAATATTTTAAAATTTAATTTAGTAAAACTACAGTTGATTCCTATTTCAAACAACTTTTATTGTTCTGCTCGCTGAACGACAGATGGCGCAGAAAGCGATTTTCTTTGAGTTTGTTTGTTCTTGTTTGTTTGTTTGAGTTTGTTTTCTTTTACTGCCCAATTTACATTTTAATGTCCTAATTGTATGCAAAACCTTAGTATATCATTTGAGCTAAAACTAACGTTATAAGATCGAAGCTCAAGAAGGATTTTAGATTAATAGATTTACAAAATAGAATTCTATTGACTGAAAGTTTGTATTTGATTAAAGATATATTTTTGAAAAAATTTATTATCGGCATGACTTTAGAGATTTGAAATTGTTACTGGAAGATGTTTTAAACAACAGCGAGATGATGTTACTGTTATTTAAGTAACGCCAGGTGCAACAACATTTATATTGTTACATTTTTGTTGGAAATTTATTTTTTATAGTGGTAAAAATAAAATAAGATTATCGAGAAAGCTTTGAAATATATTTTTGTTTAAAAGTGAAAGTTATAATATATTGATTTTCAAGTGACGTCAGGAACTGAGACAACAGGAAGTTGTATGTCGAACTGACGGAAGTATCAATTGTTGATTGTTGATGAATGATGGCGTTGAAAAAACAAGCCATGACTAGCGTTGTCGCTATTGGTAATGAAAAGAACATCGGAAGATGCTAGATCCGATATTACAAATAGATTTTAAATTATGTCAGTAGATTACCTAATGTTTGTAGTAAAAGGCTAAAAGCCTTTAGTGTTAAACAGTTTGAATTATTGAGAGATTTTAATAATAATTCATAGTAGGGTACAGAGACGTCGAAACTTCTTCATGAGTGGGGGGGGCGAAAGATATTTGCAATAATTAATTAATAATTATAATTATTAGTAATTAATAAATTAATTTTAACTTTAATTGAGTGTTAATTTATTAAGTAATATAATTATTAAATATTATTTTAATTATAATATTGCGTTAAGCAATAATTAGGGGACCTCAATAATAATTAGAAGTGAAAACATCAAATTTATATTTTTAAATAGTTTTATCTAAGTTTAATAAGCGGACGAAACTTATCTTCTGTTTTCTTATATAGTCCATGTCTGTTTTTTCCCCTCTTTTGATTTTCCTACAGCCTTTATATTAAAATAATCAGTTTTATTTATTATACAGTAAAACCTTGTTAAGTCGTCACCCGGATAAGCCGTCACTCCTTAAGTCGTCGTTTTCCTTTGGTCCCGACAAGGTCTCATACACAATAATGTAAAATAACCCTCCTTTATCCGTCACCAATTTAATTCTACTCAGGATAACTCATCACCCTCAAAAATGGCCAAAAGCATCTTTCTTCTCCATTTTGCATGTCATCGTGTTGTCTTTTCAGCCTCGTCCCTTCACTTTAAGAAAGCCAAGCCTTTACGGGGAATTTTCGACCACGCTTGTCACTTCATTCCTTTCCTACGCCTTCGAGTTCTTGGAATCTCGCTACTAATCATTCAAAGCACACTTCTCGCTGCGACCTGTCGAGTGTAGACGTTTTTCTTGACCACTCCTAAGCCCCGCTATAAGGGTTATTTTTTCTCTTGCAATTTCGTGGTTCGATTAAGTTTTTAACATGCCAGGGAAATGAAAACTTATTTCGTTATCTTTTAAAGAAAAAAAAAAGACCTAAAAAAATCAAATGTTTCGAAAACAGCTTTTGCCAAAGAACACCATATTCCCAGGACTACATTAAACGATATTCTTTGATCCAAACAAGTAATTAAAGAAGCTGACTGCAAAGACAAAAGAAAGAGAATGAGGAAATCGAAGTTTGACGAGATCGAGGAGGTTTTAGTTCGATGGCTAAAGCATGCCAGATCGCAAAATGTGCCGATTTCTGCTGTGATTCTCAAAGAAAAAGCCATGGAAATTGCTAAGGAGTTGAACATTGAAGATTTCGGCGGCAGCAATGGTTGGCTGGAACGTTTCAAAGACAGACATTGCCTTTCTTTTAAATGACATTGCCTTTCTATGATTAAAATATGATAACTGTAAAAAGTGTTGTTTTTTTTTATTATTATTTTCCATTCATTCATTTGCATGTGTTGATTTCTGAAAATCTTGTTTTTCTCACCGAATCCTACAGTAATTCTTGAAAATACTGTATTTCAGTGTTTTTTGGGTTTTTTTTTTTCAAAAATACCCACTCCGTTAAGTCGATACTCCACTTAAGTCGTCAAAAATGTGTGGTTCCTTGAGTGTCGAGTTAATGAGGTTTTACTGTATTTGATTTCAACAACAGTATGAATAATATTACATTTAATTGAATGTAAAATATTTATATATATAATAATATGAAGAAAAAGAAATTAAACAAAATATAGTTAAAGCGTAAATCAACTTTCGAATATCCTCAGTGTAAGATTGCAAAAATCAATCGGTCAGGAAAAAGAAAAACAAAAAACTCCATAATACTATCACGGATTCTATCTAGAGCTGCGATAAAATGAAGTTTCTGTGGGTGTTTTAAGCAAAATAGATTCTATATAAATTTTTTATATTGACGAAGCGGAACTCTCATTTACGAGTATTTAAATTATCTATTATACAGTTCGTCTAACCTAGGAAGGCAGTCCCCTCAGGCGTTGGGACTGGGAACTTGAAAAAATAGGGGTGAAAGGGTATAAGGGAAATGGGGTGGGAAGGAAAGATTACAACAGTGTTTGCAGAGGTTGACCTCGTTATAATCTTCTTTAAGTATCGTATTGTCCGGCATATAAGACGACTTTTTAAACCAGGAAAATCTTCTCAAAAGTCGGGGGTCGTCTTATACGCGGGGTGCTGAGCCGGACTGGAGAATCTGCGGTCGCCGCATATGGTGGGGGGAGTTCAAAAACGGCCGCGGCCGCAACCCGCCATATGCGGCAACCGTAATGAAAGCAGCAAGGACGGCGCTGTACAAGTACGATAGAAGAAAATCCATTCACCAGGATTCGTGGGAAGAAGTGACTTAACGCGGTCCCGATGACGAGGTGAGGGGGCGCCTCACCGGGAAGGTGTAAGTGAAGGGCGGAGCAAGCTGCAGGCGCGCGGGGAATGGAAAAAAGAGATAGAGCGGGGACAGAAGAAACAAGGCTACAGTTAAGAAATACTATGATTATAGTGAAATTCTAAAAAAATATAGCATTAAAATATTGCACCAGAATAAACAAAGCTACAGTTACTTGGAGAAGGGAGAGCTGACCAATCCAAGCAGGCGTTGTATACAACAACCAGCCAATCGCCGGTAAGGTACGTCGCTTTTAAAGGAAAAGTTTAATCCACTTGCACTGTTTTATGTTTACATGTTTGATGACAAACAGCGTTATGTTTATAAGTGACAGTTTTCCTGCTAAGTATCTGCATGTCATAAGCATTTGAATTAAAATTACCATATTGAAATCAAATCTGATGTTTTTTTAATTTTTATTTGGTGTGCATTGGAAGAGGGGTAGTCTTATACGGCGAGTATATCCCAAACTCTATATTTTAATTGGAAAAATTGAGGGTCGTCTTATACGCCCAGTCGTCTTATACGCCGGACAATATGGTAACTACATTTCCGAAGAGCTGAATTCTCCAAAATACTAAAAAAAGGATCACGTAAGACCTTTTTTTAATTCCACAAAAATATCCTGATACCCTTTCACCCCTATTTTTTCAAGTTCAAAGTCCCAACGCCTGAGGGGACTGCCTTCCTAGGTTAGACGAACTGTACTGATAGTTTAGTGGGGGGGGGGGGGGGAAAAAAATTTCTTCCCCCCCCTTAAGAAAAAGGGGGGGGGCGCCCCCCCCCCCCCCCGCCCTCCCAGCTCCGACGTCCCTCGTAGGGTAATATGCAAGGCCTAACGGATGGAGCCCATACGAAGGACTCAACATAGGAAACGATCATAGTCACCAGTGACCGGAGATCGGAGTCTAATGCGAATAAGTAGTATCATCGCAGTTGATATTAGTTGAAGATGTGGCTAATGTTTCAACGTTCTCAACAAATGTAAGTAGTGTTTCAATTTACTACATCCATCCAGGAGTTAGGAAGATTACACACTCACACGAAGAATCGAACACGTAGGATGAGGAACATTTAAGGACTCGATTAAATGAACATTAAAGACTTTAGGTATTAAATACAGGTACACAACTGGGAATAATATTTGTATATCACGGAACTGATAAATATTATTCAGCGTAATTGAGAAATTACAGATAAATAGCGAAGCTAGGAATTTGTTGAATTCGGACAGTGTTCTACCAAGAGTTAGGGAAATTTGTATTCAACGGAATTAAAGAATTATAATGCTAAAGAACATTTGAAAGGTTGAGCGCAACAGTGGTCTAACCCTCTTTTTTTAAAGAACTGAGATATTGTATTGCAAAGTTGATATTAAGCCTGTTTTTCATGTGTTTCTGTTACATTCATTTTATTTGTATCAGTACTTACTCTGAACCTTATTAATCTTAGTCATATAAGACAAAATGTCTTAAGATGAATTGAACAGGCTGAAATTAATTAAATTCTGGTACTTTCATTAATTAAATGAAACATCACAGAATGGGTTAGACCACTGTTGCACACAACTTTAACAATGAATTTCAAAAAATCATTTTCCATTTCAGAACAAAATATAAACAATCCTTGAAACTTACAGAAATATACTTTTATTTACTACACTAGTATTACAGCCACTAAAAATATCATGACATATAATAGGAAATTAAGGAAAATAGAAGTAATAAAAAATCATGTGTTTGAATGTAACCAGGTTTATCAAAGTCACCAACTTCACGTCTATATTAGAATATTTAAGAAATATGATTTACTTAACTTCATTGTGATTATACCAGTGTTTCTCAACCTTTTAGTACTTGCGACCTAATTTTCAATCACAATTCTCATCGCGCGCCCCCCTACAACCAAAAAAAAACCTCCAAACCTATCTGTTCAACCAAAAAATAAAAAAACAAACAAACTTCCAAACCTATCTGTTCAACCAAAAAAAAAAAACCAAAAAAAAAAAACCCTCCAAACCTACCTGTTCAACCAAAAAACAAAACCTCCAAACCTATCTGTTCAACCAAAAAATAAAAAAAATAAAAAAAACCTCCAAACCTATCTGTTCAATCAAAAAAAAAAAAAAACAAAAAAAAACCTCCAAACCTAGTTTTTTAATAAGATTTTTTCTCGATATACTCGCGCCCCCCCCCTTTAGTTTTATCACGCCCCCTAGGGGGGCGCGCCCCTCAGGTTGAAAATCGCTGAATTATACATAATCAGGTAAATCAAAGAAATCATCTTCATGGCCATGTCCTTCCTGATCAGCAACGGAACAGAGATTATTGAAGAAACCATGATGTATGGATGGTACATATTAGAAGCTCTTTGATATCTTTAAGTTTACTGGCTTTGATTGGCCTTGGAGATTTGTGTTTTACAGGAAGCTCAATTTGTGCAAGATCAAGTGTGTTTCTCTCTGCGTGGTTTTTCCTTAGTGACATTTACTGATCTGTAACTCTCTAGTTCTGACTGAATGTTTAAAATGACAGTGGTTGTTTGTGCACGTGACTTGATATGCCTGTTCTGATTGATAGAATTGGGTTAGACCATGGTTGCACTAGAAATTGTTACTATTATTTTGAGAACAAAAAATAACAATGCTGTAAAATCACGAAAAATGTTTCTATTAAGCGTAAATCAGTTCTAATACAAGGTTAATGATAACACATGGCGTAGTTAACTCTATTTCCACCTCGGAGAGGGTTGGACCACTGTTGCACTCAGCCTTTCATTTGTTTAAATACAAGGTTATTCAAGGCTATTAGTAAAAGATTTACTATTAGAGAATCTGAACTGCAATAAGAATAGAAGAAGTTATTTCTACTTAGCAATTCACTACAACATGAACTAGTAAATTTACACAAGATAAATAAAGTGTATAATTGTTTCATACAAGTGAAAATGGATAAATCGATTACTAGATGTTTAGCGCATTACGAATCAAGTGCAGTATATCCAATGTTATTATAATCCATACTTGGTGAGAAACCTATTATCGAATTAATTATGAAATCATCGGTTGTAGTGGATCTGAACTGAAGTTGACATAGATTATTAATCTTTAGAGATTAGAAGAAAGTTAACTGAACTTTTGAAAGTTAAAAGTGAACATTAAGTTAATGTGAAACGATCTTGAATGAACTTTGAACTTTGAACTACAATTGTGCTAAGAATTGTATTTACTAGATCTTATAAATGTTTTTAATTTTATTCAACTTTGCAATCTCTTTATTTCTCTCCTCATGCCGCTTAACCGAGCTCTGCTAACCCAGTACATGCGAATGCTATTTAGCAAACGCATCTTAGAAAAGTTGTGCCTTAGTTCCTATATTAAAGGACCTGATTAATTATTCTCACAATTTTTAAAATTATATATTGTTATTTTGAAATAAAAAAGGGAGTTCTCTTGAGAATATCTTTAGCATCAGACGAAAATTCGCAATTTATTACATAAAAGTAAAAAATGAAATAATAAGGGATTATTTAAGTAGTAATCCTAATCAAATGCATTTAGTTATTAGATGCTTTATGAAAACTTTATTCATAATCTTATATATTCTATTTGAAATTAGATAAACTGAAGTAAACACTCTCCTCTTCTCTTTATTTGACGTTTTTTTAATTATTGAAGAAAAAAAATTACCAAAATAAAGTTTTCCTTGATGTAAACTGTTAAAACAGTTTAATCGAATTTAGAACAAAAAACTATTATATATAAAACTGAAAATATTTAAAATTTTAGATTTCAATGTGAGCAAGAATATCAATCTCATATTAGTTCAAATAATTTAAGACATAATTTACGTAAAAGTAAAATAAACTTTAAAGGGAAGATTTAATATTTATCCATATTTATAAGGGTTAAAAATAAAAGAAAAACTGAAAAAGTTTGGTGACCGAACAATGGTCCATGTTTCTGCTATGAACACGACCGAACATGTTTGGTCAACGAACAAAAACGTTCGTTCACCGAACAAAACTGTTCGCCCACCGAACAAAATGTTTCGTCACCGAACAAAATGTTGGGAAATGTTTGGTGTGCGTCGCTTGTATTCAAAAGCATTGAGAAAACATGCCAAAGCAAAACTGTTTTTGTTCGGAACAGTTTTGTTCGTTTGGTGTGTGCGTCCAGCCTCACAGCAAATGTTGGTGTAATTTCAAACAAAACACATCTTTGTCTCTCTCTCAGAACACAGTAGGCCTGCACAGAATCTCGCTGGCGTCTGCTTGTGTTTAGAGATGTATTAACGCCTTACTATTGTTGCCACTTAGAAGTCCTGGCTTCCTCCTCTGTCACAATAGGATCTTTCCAGGCACTATGGATCTAAATAATTAAATATCTAATTTTTAATATTAATATTTATAAATTATATATAATAACAAATTTATAATATTACAAATTGAAGATAAAATTGAATAGTTAGTTAGAAACAGGTACTTAATTAAGACTGAAAAAAATCAAAACAATTTTTTACGGATCAAAATTTTGTATTCAAAACTTTTGTTGACTGATCGCATCTTATTCATTCGAAGGATTTCTCAAACGATAGCTGGCTTTCTATCCCATCAATATATTTCGTTATTTTATAGCGGACCTGAATGATGAGGTTTCTGTAAAAGGGTTTATCAATTGAATGTATAAGAATCTTCTGTGACTTGATTCAAAATGATTGAAAAGTATAAAGTAAAAATGTTAAAAATTATTCACTCCCCCGCTTCTACAATCTTTTGAAAGATGAGGAGGAGAACATAACAATTTTTACTGGAACGATGCTATTCGTGAAGACTAAAAATGTGATGGCTACAAACAAACCTTCGAATTGATAATTTAAGACGAACTTATACATTAGAATTTTTATGAAAGAGATATCCTGCATCTGAGGAGAAACTTATGAATATGGAAAGGTTTGCTGATTTACCACAGTAAATTTGACTTCGATTTGACAGAAGAGCGAAGTGATTTTACTTCACTTCCAGAAAAGGGAGATCAATTCGGCAGAAATGCAAACTATTTATTAAATTTCATTGTTGCTATCATCAAACTAATAAATGCTGGTCTGTTAACAGCAGAAATGTGTCTTGAACTAATGTACGGTTCACAACATCATTAAATACCGTTTGCAGAATATATTTTCCACATTTCAAGGATATTTAAAAGACTAAAATTACATCTAGAAGTGGGAAATATCAACATTTTCTCCAAATTTTTAATCTAACAATGACTACATTATAGTAATCAGGAGATCTTCTCGTAGGTGTCACAAAGTAACAAACTTAGATGAAATGTTATGGAGAGACTTTGATATCAGTTTTATGGTAATTTATAATAAACTATTTATAATTAATGAAGATGAAAATCTTGGGGTTGTTTTTCTCAAAATTTAACAGCAAAGTTCGTTCATCCCAATGGTTTCAGTTAAAAGAAATAAACAAGAATGAGTTTTATTTACTTCTTGAAAGAGAGTCTAATAACACTGTGATCGATAAAAAATATCATCAGTTGATGTTTAAAAAAAAAAAAAGAAAAACGCCAAACAAATAAAATGATATATAATAATAACTATGAAAGTTACATTTTTTGCAACAAAAAAAAAATGATTAACAAAAATTAGCTTAGAGAGCTAATAAATATCAGAAATTTTTATATAAAAAAAAAGACAGAAGAAATAAATGGTTCGCTAATCATTAAAAGACTTTTGAATACTTAATAAGTTCAATATTTATTTACTTATTTTTTTCATCAATCAGAGAAACGCCATGGATTTACCAACAGTAAATCGGTTTCAAAGCTATACAAAGGCTCATTCAATTTTTAGATCATCAAAGGAAAAAGTAGCATTTTAATCTTCCTTGATATCAACTACATTTTTAAACCCAGAGTAAGTTCCATAGCCTTAATTATCCAAAATACTTAATTAAACTACAAATATTATCTTTATTCAGGATATTGAATAATTAAAGCTATAGAAATATTGTGGTGATTTTGTTGGTGTCACTGGTTCGTGAAAAGAAGTAGATTAGACTTAAGCTGGATCTAACTGTGTTCTGTTTATTCAGGGAGAGCAAGGGCTTTTATAGAGTATTTACAATGATCGGTCATTGTCTGAGGGCTTTAACAGTTCATTGGGTGATTTTAAATAACATGTGATTCGTAACTGAAATTAACTGAAGATTTTAAATTACAGGGAATTATGGGAACCCTCAGCCGTTGAAATTCAAAAGTTAACAAATAGAAAGATCGTTAACGGTTATAATTTGAAATTTACAACTGATTAGATTCTAATTGATTGGAACAGTAAAATACATATAAAAGTAAATAGGATAAAATAGAATAAGCAAAATAATTATAAATATGGTTATAAAACTCATCACAATATTGAATTGATTGACTATTCAAAGCTTTCTAATGATATGCGACCATTCTTTTTTTAGTTTTTGTATTTAGTTTCTGAAACTTATTCCTTTTCCAAGCCAATTTTTATTAATAATTTTTTATTACAAATAATGTTTAATTTTCATACTAGCAATTGAAATTATATATCATTTTAATTTGTTGGGATTATTTTTTTTTTTTTACTAAGCATCAAGTAGGAAAACATGTTATAAAAGGTGTGACGATTGAGTTAACCAAGTTTTGTTCTGAAGGTGGCACCTTTTTTTTTTTGATGGAATTGTGTTGTTAATCCACTGCTGATGCAACTATCAGAAAAAGATATGAAAATCATTGCCTTTATAGATGATTTCATGGTGTCTTGTCAAGGACACACCTCAGAGAATCAGATTCTACATTAAAAGAAGTATCACAATGTGGAACACAAAATAATTTATAAAAGCAATATTGTTTACTAAGAAGTGTAGATGTAATGCAAATGGATGGATTGGCATAAAATACGCTGATCTAATTTAATATTTCAGTTTTGGATATAACTGCATTTAGACGCTTACTTTACGAGTCTATGATCGGAAAAACACAGCAAAGGGGAGCGCAACTTAAGAAATAAAACTAAACAGTCTAATTGAATATTACAGTAAAACCTCGTTAAGTCGTCACTGAAGGGACCAAACATTTTTGACGACTTAAGCGGAGTGACGACTTAGACGGAGTGGGAATTTTTGAAAAAACATAAACAAAAAAACACTGAAATACAGTATTTTCATGAATTACTGTAGGATTCGGTTAGAAAAACAAGATTTTCAGAAATCAATACATGCAAATGATTGAGTGGAAATTAATAATAATAAAAAAAAAATACTTCTTATAGTTACCACATTTTAATCGTTTTTTAAAAAAAGGCAATGTCTGTCTTTGAAACGTTCCAGTCAACCATTACTGCCGCCGAAATCTTCAATGTTCAACTCCTTAGCAATTTCCATAGCTTTTTCTTTGAGAATCCGGTAGAAATCGGCACATTTTGCGATCTGGCATGTTTTAGCCATCGAACTAAAACCTCCTCGATCTCGTCAAACTTCGATTTCCTCCTTCTCTTTCTTTTGTCTTTGCAGTCAGCTTCTTCAATTATTTGTTTCGGTGACAGAATATCGTTTAATGTAGTCCTGGGAATATGGTGTTCTTTGGCAAAAGCTGTTCTCGAAACATTTGATTTTTCAAAAAGTGCAATTAAGTTTTTTTTTTTCTTTAAAAGATAACGAGGCAAGTTTTCGTTTTCCTGGCATGTTAAAAACGTAATCGAACCACGAAATTGCAAGAGAAAAAAAATAGCCCTTACAGCGGGGCTTACTCGCTATGAAATGAAATCACACTTAGGAGCGGTCAAGAAAAACGTCTACACTCGACAGAGCCGCAGCGAGAAGTGTGTTTTGAATGATTAGCAGCGAGATTCCAAGAACCCAAATCCTCCGAATGGTTAGGAAAGCAATGAAGTAACAGGTGTGGTCGAAAATTCCCCGTAAAGGCTTGGCTTTCTTAAAGTGAAGGGATCGGGCTGAAAAGGCAATACGATGGCATGCAAAATGGAGAAGGATGCTTTTGGCCATTTTTGAGGGTGACGAGTTATCCGGAGTAGAATTAAATTTGGTGACGGGTAAAGGAGGGTTATTTTACATTATTGTGTACGAGATCATGTCGGGACCAAAGGAAAACGACGACTTAAACGGAGTGACGACTTATCCGGGTGACGACTTAACGAGGTTTTACTGTATTATTGTTTTTTGCTGTTTTTTTTTTGTTTGGGATTTATATAAGGATTTTTTGCAAAGAAACTTGTGAGAATCCAGACACTTTTTGCCTTATTTTCTAATTTCTAAATCCTATAGAACTTCATCTAATGATGTTTTATTAGTACTTTCAAAGCTTCCTTCCTCTTCCATTTCTTTATACATAAAATGATTCTAAAACTTTAATAACTAGAATAATTCATAATTTGCCAAAAATAAAAAAAGTATTTTTGATTGAATTGAAAATCAAACTGAAAATATTTCAATATTGATTTTGAAACATTGAGCCCAGAAACAATGAAATCAGATATAAAACTATTTACAATTTATCAAATACAAATAACTCTAAATCCATTAAACGAGTTGTTACAAGTTAAGACCAACAATGTCTAGATTATGTTTGGAAGTAAAGACCCCCCGTGGTTTTGCAATGATTTTTGAAGGAGCCATTAAAGATCAAACCTTCCACATAAGACTATTTCAATCGATATTTCCAAATCTCCTTTGCAAGCATTGCCCACCAATGAAAAATTGAACCTAAAATGCAAATAGTTGATGAAGTATAAAATTACACTTCTCAAATGAGATATCTTATTATTAGGTTCCTAATCATATTGATATAGATGATAATGAAACAGGTAATACTGAGGTTAAAGAAGCTATTTCATTCATCCATCAATAATTAAATCTATAATATATCATTACATAGAACATTTTGCCTGTAAAAGAAGAAGGGAAAATGGAATTAATATACATATACTGCAGAAATTTGTATGGAACCTCCAAATATCGTTGAGATAGAGATGGCAATAAATAAACTTAAAAACAATAAAGCACCAGGATACGATTTAATTCCAGCAGAGTTAATAAAAAAAGGAGAAACAGAACTTAAAAAATCCTTGCTGCACCTTATAAACATAATATGGGATACAGAAGAAATACCACATGAATGGAAACTTGGAGTTATAGCACCAATTCAAAAGAAAGGAGATAACATGGACTGCAAAAATTGTAGAGCAATAATGCTATTAAACACTACCTATAAAATTCTTACCAATATACTATATGATAGATTATTAAAATATATATAGGAGATAATAGGTGACTATCAATATGGTTTTAAACCTGGGAAATCAACTGGAGATCAGTTATTTATTTTGAGACAGTACTATTGAAAAATTTGTTGGGAACAAAATATAGATATACACCACCTATTTCTAGATTTTGAATCTGCATATGATACTGTGGTAACGGATGAAATATGGGATCCAATGCACCAACTGGGAATTCCCCCCAAAAAAAAACAAACTGGTAAAATTATGTGAAGTTACAATTAAAGAAAAATATGCAGTGATTAAAGTTGGTAATAAGTTAACAGATAAAATAAATTTGGAAAGAGGAATTAGACCAGATGATGGGATTGCCCCAGTTTTGTTTAATATTGCACTCGAGATTGCAATACAAAGAGCCAATATACAGACAAGTGGAACTATTTTTTCAAAAAGTCAACAGATTCTAGCATATGCGGATGATTTGGACCTAACGAGAAGAAGAATACAAGATTTGGAATACAAGATTTATTGAATTGGAAAAACAAACAAAATTATTATCCACATTAAAAATTAATGTGGAAAAATCTAAGTATATGATTAATCACCAAGAAACAACAAAATCAATTTACAAATAGAATTAATATTGGAACTTATTCTTTTGAAAAAAGTTAATGAATGTATATATCTCGGTTCATTATTAACTTCGAACAATTAGTTAAAGGATGAAATTAATAGAAGAATCAATTCAGCAATTAGAGCATATTATGCACTTCTGCCAATAATTAAAAGTAAAATAATAACAAGGAAAACGAAAATTAATAATATGGGGCGGAATCATGGACATTAACAAAGAATGTATGTACAAGACTTGCAATATTTGAACGAAAGATATTAAGAAGAAACCTGGGGGCGGTCAAACAAGGAGACTGCTGGAGAAGAAGATATAACAATGAACTATATGAATATTATAATGATGTAAATATGGAGACACATATTAAATTAATAAGGTTAAGACGGTTAGGATATGTGATAAGAATGAACAATAATATGAAAGTTAAGAAAGTTTACAATGGAAAGTCAGAGGGTATAAGGACTAGTAGTCCAGTCAAACTAAATGAAAAATACCGTGAACATGGGCAAAATTGCAACAGAAGCTTTTTGAATTGATTTTGAATCAGTAATCATTACTGAACAACATATCCAAAATCAGACAACCATGGGAATACCCCGAAAAACGGATTGAAAAATGGCAGATTGAGTGATGTGTCATATTAGGTTGTTATTTTTATTATTCTTTGATTTTTTCTGTTTTTTTATGTACTTTTAGCGTTGTAAGAACTAATTTTTGCTTGTTTCAGATTGAATTTCCTGTATGAAAATGGAGACTACTGAATTTTGTGTGATTTGTAAACAACAAATAGACAATGGACAAAACGTAATTAAAATTTCGCAAAAAGGTGCGCATAATATAATATGAAGCCAAAGGGAGCCGTAAAAGTGATGAAGTTGCAACTGCTGGAATAAGTGTTCATACTTCGTGTCGAAAATCATTTTCTGATAAAAAAAAAACATTAACATTGTAAAACGGAAGGCAAGATGTGAAGAAATACCAAAGAAAAGTGCACGCTTAGTTGAGAGTCAAGTTTCCAGTGCTACTCACTGTTTGTTTTGTGAAAAATTTGTTGAATTTTCTTCCAAATATAAACCTAAATCAGAACACGTGAAAGTAAGAACAACAAAGTGTGCTGAAACTATAAAAGAATGTTGTGAGCGCTGCTGCGTTGAATGGTCATTTAAAGTAAAAGGACGGTTGGCATATTACACAGGTGATCTAGTTGTTGCAGACTGTGTTTATCATCAATCATGTAGTTTAAATTTTTTGTACTGGGAGAAATATTCCATGCGAATATTGCTCTGCCAACAAATTTTCAGAAAGAGGACGACCAACGAATGAAGAGCATTTCTTCCACCAACCAAGCATTCTTCGTACCTGCGAATACCTTGAAGATAACGATGAGGAACAAATGGTTGTTGGAGACCTCATTTCTAAAATGGAGGAATATCTCGAAGAAGTCAGAACAGTGCATATGAACGCAGGCACATGAAGAGAAAACTTTTAGAATACTATGAAAAGAATGAATGAAAAAGGAAAGTCAGATATAGTAACTCTGCCTGAGACAGCAAATGGAATTCTTCGAAGTTACAATGAGAAGTCACAGTATTGCGATATTTAGCTGCAGAAAATTCTGTTAATAGAAGCTGCTGCAACAATAATCAGAAGTGATGTCAAATCCATCAAAGCAAGTACGGTTGATGAATATCATCACCTAATGACCCGACAGAGGAGAGTGCTTTACATTATATTCCTAGTAGCTTGAAGTTGCTATTATCAAAATTATTTGTGGGAAAGGATACGTCCGTGAAAATCGGTGCTGTTGGCCAGACCGTTTTGCAAGCTATTCAACCTAGAGCATTACTATGTCCACTACAAATTGGTCTATCCATTCAACTTCATAACAATTTCAAGATCAATAAGATCAAGATATCTTATTGATAGTCTTTACAATCTTGGGTTTTGTTCATCCTACTCAGAAGTAACAAGATTTGAAAGAAATGCTGCAGTATCAGGCGACTGCGCTTTTTTGAATGTTGCTGAAAACGCCATATTACTTCTGACAGCAGATAATGTCGATCACAATATCTGTATTCTGGACGGGAAGAACATCTTTCATGGTATGGGGATGATTGCTGCAGTAACTCCAAAAAACAGCATATATCCTACTGTCAATAGGCGTAATGTTGATGACATTGATATTAAGAAGCTGGTCAAAGTTGACATTGTGCAATATAAACATGCGAAAAGCATGCTGAAGGACATCTCATTCTGTAAACTTCCAATGATACTACCGAATGCCCCGCTAAATAAGCTCAGTCTTTTATGGCAGATCTCAACATCGGAAAGACCGGGTTCAAATTGGTCAGGAGCTATGCAAGTGATTTATTCCAAATCAGTTGATTCATATCCAGGGGAATCTTCTATCTCATTTCTTCCTACTATTGATATGGCAGCCGGTGACATGACTTGCATTTTGTCGACACTAACATATCTAAACAAAGTAGCACACGATCAAAATGTCCCATGTGTAGTTGATCAGCCTTTGTTTTTGAAAACTTCTCAAATCATTAACACACAAAGAGACCTTCAAGACATTATTTTAATGCTGGGTACATTTCATACTCTCATGAATGCTTTAGGCGCAATTGGAACTCACATGAATAGCTCCGGATTATTTGAAGTATTTCAAGAAATCTATGGATCAAATGCTGTGTAACACATGATGACTGGGAAAGCTGTTTACAGGGCGATACGAGGACACATGATTGTAGATGCAGCGCTTAGTATCCTGCTGCTTTCAGAGGTTTTTCCACATGAAGAACATGGATCTCTTCATGGCCTCGTTAAGGAAGCTTGTGATCTGTTCCACGATATTATGACCGGCCAAAAACAAATGACAGACGTAGAACAATGTGAAGCATTGTCTCAAATTGAGATTGCTTTGGAGACAAAGAAGAATCATTTGCAACAAGTAAACTCTGGTTGGAAAACCAGCGTATGATCAGTGTTGTACGTACCTTGATAACAGCTGACAGGATAGGCTTTTGGGAATTACATTTACATGCTATGCTTGAGATTCTCCCCATAGGCGGGACATGTAAATTATCTCAAGTCACTCTACCTATATCTGTAGAAAATGTTTCAACTGCCATCTGAAAATGCCAAGGTGCGTAAAATGTTTGTGGAAGGTAAATTTGTGATAAGAAGTGAATTATGGGGTGGACTTGGATCAGATCTTGTAATAGAACAAGTGCTTATGCGTTCCCTGAAAAGCAGAGGAGGACTAACGAGAGGAAGTGGACTTACCGAAAATCAGAGGGCTGCATGACTGTTTTCTATGCCCGTTTGTTCAATTTACAACTTAGCTATGCAGGAGTATACTGGTGTCTTTATGCGAACTAGTGAACAACACAAAGAAATGAGAGACAGCAGACAAAAGAGGGACAGCAATGACATACAAAAGGTGGCAAATGTACTAGAATCCATATCCCCGTTTAATTCTGACTGTACTCTACATAATATTGTTACAGGCGTAACAGCTGAAGAAGAACTTAATGTTGACGAGTTGCACTTATTTGGTACGAACATCATCTCAGAAATGATAGGGAAGGATGTATTTAGGTATTCTGCTAAAAGGTCGGATAAAGTGAAAACAATAGGATCTGCTGGCGCTGTTTGTAGTAAAGATGATTTAGATATACAAGTGAATCCATCACAACTTTTCCAAAGAATGATGACTGTTGCCACTTGTGCTGATATGAATCTTGTTGATATTATGCGTTATGAACTTTGTGCATACTCTGCAGCATTATTTGAATCACAAAGCCAGATGAGGAAAGCAGACAAATCGCAGTTAGCAGAAGCAATAGTCAAATACACCAAACATTTTAATAATATAAAATCCCACAATGTGGAAAGTACGGAAAAGTACAGCATTTGTCAAACTGATGAAGGAGACAGATCTCCGCTCTGTTGCAAAAATATTTTGTTCTGATTCATGCCGACATTCAGATATCACTGTCGCTGGTAGAAAAACAATGCTTCTTTTGTTTCTTTCTTTCTGCCGGTCACTGGAATACACAGACAAACTGCGACATCAAATGTTAGTAGTGAAGGTAACTACAGCAAAATCATTTGTTACACTGGAACGTCTGCCTCCGACCGATTCTTCAACAAAATATCTTAGCTACCGAACATACTTACAAATAAATATCTGGAAAGATACTAAAGAAAGAATCAAGCCAGAAGAATGGGGTTGTTATGTCAAAAATAACTCGTACTACCCAATACTCTGCGACTTACCACCAGCTCCAGATTATTTACTCAATATGATACGATGTTCCTGCACAAAAAACTGCGCTACATTACGATGCGGATGCAAGCGTAATGGCCTGCCCTGTTCAACAGCTTGTGGAACGTGCCAAATGAATGGATGAATAGCTATGAATACGATGCTATGAATACGATGAAAGTGATGAAAGCGATTAATTAAAGTTTTTTTTCTAAAACATTTCTGAAATTAAACGAACTTTTAAGCAGCAATTTAAGATATGTATATTGTTTAAAATATGTATACTGTTTAAGATACGTCCTGTATACAATGTGCACTCTTTAAAATGTGCTGTTTGAGATGTGTACTGTTTAAATATGTTTAAAATATTGTGAAACTAAAACTATTTCCACACAAAAACGTGCATTACATTGCCTTTGCCTTAATTTGAGAAAAGCTACTCCGCCATTTTTAAATCCGTTTTTCGGGGTGTTCCCATGGTTGGATTTTGTCTGATTTTGGATATGTTGTTCAGCAATGATTACTGATTCAAAATCAATTTAAAAACCTTCTGTTGCAATTTTGCCCATGTTAAGTCACAGATTGCCTGGACTATAGAGGAAGACCGAAATTACGATGGATGGACAGTGTAAGGAATGATATAAAGGAATTTGGAATTACAAATTGGAAAGAAAGGCGGAAAACAGAGAAGAATGGAAGAGAACTTTGAAGGAGGTTAAGGCCCAAATGGGGCTGTAAGACCGAACAAGAAGAAGAAGAAGAAAGGGAAAATGGTAAAATTTATGATTTAAAGTGGCAAAGGCAGGGTCCCACACTTTTAAATGATCTTTTGAGCTGGGTTTAACCAGTCCATTTAACAATTTAAAATTTTGCATTAGGTCAAGTACTTTTAAAGGTCATGAATGCTTTAATGTTTTAAAAATACAATTTATCAATACAAAATATCCTTTTATTCCTTTAATATTGGAGAAGTAAAATCTATGGATTATAGCTGTATTCGTAAGAAACTGAATTCATAACAAACCTTCACTATTAGGCCAGTCAATAAAAACATCCAACATCGCAAATGCGCATGTATCTACGATTTTTTTATATGTTAATAGGACCCCTGAGAGTAGTTTATATCCAAGTTTGCAACCCTGAAAACCCTGTGCTATTCCCGTGGTGCTCGAAAAACTGCGAGATTCTGGCACTTGCTTCAGGTTTTGCGAAAAAAACTACCGTAACGAAGCGTTTTTCGGGTATGTTCACGGTATACTTTTGTAAAGCAAACAAAATTTGCTACAATTTGAGCTCAACCCGAGCTCTCGAGTTCCATTGGTTGCCGAGATACAGCCAGTCAAAAATGGGCAATTGTTTCCAAAAAGTGAAAAGTTATCGGGAAGGTCATTTCCAAGACACGTACCGGCTAAACGAATGGTCCTACAGAAAAGTAATGAGAAAGGAATTTGTAGAGAATTGCATTAGCTTCAAGTTGATTCCAAAATGGTTCCTTTAGGCCTGGTAGTTTCCTCAAAAACCAAAAAATAGTAAAACATCGGATTTTGGGAAATTGATGTAAACATGGTACTGAATAATGTTGGTATGGATTTCGTTAAAAAAAAATTAGGCCAGTCAATATCGACACAAAAAAAGGCAAACATCACAAACGCGCAGGTATCTACGATTTTTTAATATGTTGTTAGTACTCCTGAGAGTAGTTTATACCCAAGTTTGTAACCCTGAAACCCTGTGCTACTCCCGTGGTGCTCGAAAAACTGCGAAATTCTGGCAATTGTTTCAGTTTATTCGAATTTAATGCTTCCTTACTTTAATTTTTTCGCAAAACCTGAAACAAGTGCCAAAATCTTGCAGTTTTTCGAGCACCAAGAGAGTAGCACAGGGTTTTCATGGTTGCAAACTTGGGTATAAACCACTCTCAGGGGTCCTAACAACATAAAAAAAAATCGTAGATACATGCGCGTTTGCGATGTTTGCCTTTTTTTGTGTCGATATTGACTGGACTATATTCCCTACAGGAAATATAGTAACAGTAGATTGGAAGCATGAGGTCCTAACAGAAAATACAAGTATTAAATAAAAATAAATTTTAATAAAGTTTTCTTATTACTTTTGCTTATAACAGGCCTAATTGAATGCTAGTTAATAATTGTTAATAAGATAAAATAGTTTCAAAGTTGAGTCATTTTTTTTTCGCAGTGTTTTTGACATTCCTGATAAATTTTTACACCTTTAATAATTACCATTCATTGTGAATCAGAAGGAGTTCAAGACTATTTCTTTATTTTATGTTATTTAAAAGCGGAATTACTGCTATCAATGTACGTAAATAGACTTCGTCTAACTTTCCGTCCCTGATAACTTTCCTTTGCTTTCAAATCATTTGTCACTTCTTTTTTCATTCAGCGGAAATCAAAACCTGTTAGACTTGAGCCACTCACATGGTTCCATTTATAAACAGATGACAATAAAACCTTAACGATTTCTTTGTAGGAGTTGATTGCACTCATAAAAAAAGGTGTTTATGCAATTCACTATTCAGACTGAGCTCAATGAAAATAAGGACCTCAAAACACATTAAAGTTTTATTGGTTATTTTAAAGTTTGTAAAACTGAAACCAGAAAAGAAATGCTTTCTTTCGGAAGTCAATTATGAGCCAAAGAAGATCGAAGATAAAAATAATGAAAAATAATTTCCTTTAAATTCTTCAACTTCAAAATTAAAATAATCTTTTGTTGGAATTTTATTCCAAATCACTCTAAAGAAGAAGTAAAACAAAGATTTAACTGTGTTAAAATGCTAATATTAATACTTAAAACTTTAAAATTTAAGGTACCTTTATTAAATCCGAATGTTTCGAAACCTTACCGA
This sequence comes from Thereuonema tuberculata, assembly GCA_023159025.1. Lineage (NCBI taxonomy): Eukaryota > Metazoa > Arthropoda > Chilopoda > Scutigeromorpha > Scutigeridae > Thereuonema > Thereuonema tuberculata. The sequence continues at coordinate 3,599,941 of JAFIDM010012231.1, read as the reverse complement.
AGTTTCTTTGTGAAAATAATGTAGCAATTGAAGAAAAGGAATAAGGATCTACTTTGTTGCATCCAATGATGAAATTACGTAGGAAGGGTGCGCAGTAGGAAATGAAAAAAAAAAATGGAGATTTTTGTCTAAAGCAATCGAAATAGGCCTATATTCAAAAATTTTTAAAATTATGAGTACTTCAAATATCTTGGTACAAATTACACAATTGTTGTTTTGTATAGAACGATGTACTTCTTTACTGAGTACATGTAGGTCTTTGTCTTGGTCAAAGTTTGATAAATGATTAAAACTTCCTCTGAGGTCAAAGTAAGATAAAGAATCATAGTTTTTGACTCAATGTGATATTTTTAACTTAAAACTATTAAGTTAAATTTCTTAAGAAAGGAATTTCTTTATTTTTTTCCTTAGTTTTCTCAAAAAATGACATCAGAACATGAGATTTAAATAAAATTAAAAACTCTTCAAACAACATTATTAGTTTTATATTAAAATTCCGATCATATAATTAATTAAACTAACTATTTACAGCCAGATTTTATTATTTTGGGATTTTTTTTCAGATCCCTATCATTCTTTCCATCCAGTTCAATATTAGGCTAAAAATAATGAACAAATAACTTGAAATGAATTGTACAAGAATGAAGGATTTTCATTCCACTATCTTTAATCTACACTACAAACTACGAACTCCAGCGATTCTGCTCTACAAGTTTTTCATTTCCCATCCACTCAGATGTAGGAGTTGTTTAAGATAAATCCAATATCTTCCGGTGCTGACAACTAATCGCAGTATAAATGATGAGGAGTACAATGAGGAAGTCTTTCCTAGAAGCGCAGTAAACACAAAGAAAAAACTCCACCACTCCCTAACAAGAAAAACAAAACAAAAAATGTTTGATTCATCATCAATCTTGAAGGTTTTCTACTCATCAAAGTTTCTATTCTTTATTCTTCCCAATTACCTTTGGTAATTTTAGGTTTTTTTACATTTTTATTAGGATTTTTACCAGAACGATTATTCAATACTATCCCATTTTACTTATTCTTCAGAATGTTTGAAATCTTTGGATTGATATATCTTAACCCACAGATTTCAATATCCTGATACATTAAAGCATCCATTTGAGTGAGGGATTTAGATGTCGTCAAATTTATTTCTTTTTCGTTTTTTGTTTTTTTGAACGAAGAAGAAACGTGTAAATCAGTGGCTCTCAAAATTAAGGAGCGCGAAAGAAAATCTTGAAAAGAATAACTTATTCACGGAAGTTTTTATAAATGAATTTTATAATCAGTTTAATTCCAGATTTAAAAAATTGAAAACATTATAAACAGCCAATTTAGCAAGCTTTTGAACAATATTAAGTTTCACTGTTTTACAATGAGCCACCGTAATGTGCAGTTGTAAAAAAAAAAAATATATTATCCATGTAATGAAATACATGTTTCTAATTCCTTCAGATTAAACTGTCAGTATTACAGAATAAATACAAATATATATAAGCGTATAAATTATTTTATACCATTCATAAATTAAAAAAAAAATTAAAATGGAGGGGTGAACTTCATTTTTAGAGAGACACTGAAAGTATCCAATCATTAATGTAAGAATTATTAAAAAGAAGATTGTGAATATCAGCTAATTTCAACGTAATATTGAAAAGCGACCAATTTCTGAAACAATTGTCCTTGAAAGAATAAAACAGTGTCTGAAAAATTCTCAGAATTTTTTTCTCCCACTTTTGTTCTGAAAAAGTGATTTGTTTTCTTTGAAAACCAACTTTTCCCAGAAGAAATTGAACAGGGAAAACAAGGTTGGAAAGTTAGGTTTCTAAGGAAAATAAAAGAATGTTTTTTATTTATAAGAATCTTGAAATGAATTTTCAACAAATTCTCATCCAAAAGAGAAAAAAAGACTAAAATAATACTTCTTTTAAATCTTTTGTCTCTAGGTTTCCCAAAGAATAAAAATAAATAAATAAATAAATAAATAAATAAATAAATAAATAAATAAATAAATAAATAAA
>JAFIDM010012231.1:3548813-3560799 GCA_023159025.1 Thereuonema tuberculata | reverse complement strand
TCTATAGAAGTTAACACTGTTGTTCCCTCATCCACACTTGCACAAATTAGGGAGGAAATCGCTGAATCCATCCACAGGACACCACAACAAACCCCATTGGAAGACAGTACCTATACGGGAAACACAGAAACAATATAAACCTCAGAATCGTTACGATGTGATTAGACCTAACTCTTTCATTTGATTATTGCTGAATTGTTTCATTTATCCAAAAAAGAATAAAAATAAAAGCTAAATATCCATTAATTTAAAAGTTCCTTTAATGAAAATAAAAAAAGAGTTTGAGAAACCCTGAAACTTTTTCCATTTATAAAGATTAGTACCTTTCCTTATTTTCTCTTCATTATTAAACACTTAATTAGCATCATCTAAAACAGTGGTGCCCAACCTTTCGTAATATGGGGGCCAAAATTGACTTTGCTGTGAATCTCGCAGGCCACAATGTGGCGGAATCTCCTATTCAACAACCAAAAAAAAAAACGGAATCTCCTATTCAACAACCAAAAAAAACAAAACAAACAGGAATTAAAGAGCGGGCCACATGTAACACCATGGCGGGCCGGATATGGCCCGCGGGCCATAGGTTGGACATCACTGATCTAAAAGAACAGAAATACATTAACGCTTTGAAGAAACAACAAAAATAAATCTGCAAAGAGAAGAGAATAATAAAATGATAATGGATTCTGGCATAACAAACATATTGTTCAATATATACAAGAATAAATTTTGAATTGTAGGAATAGCAGGCAATTGACGTAGTTAGGATCAACCAAGCAAAGAAAATGGCAGTAAATGTTAATTGGGTTCAGATTGACAAAGAAATTGTCATTCAGCCACAAATTCATTCAAAGCAGATGGATCAATTCCAAAGATGTTTCTAATTTAACGTAGAAATTTGAGGATTTAATTTACCTTAACTTGAGTAAATAAACAGTCAATCACGTGACGTAATAGTAGGGTTTGGTTAATTGTGCTAAGAATTATTTTGACTTCCTAAGTTTTCAGTTTTTAATTCCATTGAATTGTTAGGTTGATGAAAATGAAATGAAACATTACACTGATATGCATTTTTTACCTTTCAATCTGCTTCACTAGAAAAAATAACTGATTTTAGTAAACTCAACTATCCTGAATCCGAATCTGTATTCAGAATTTTTGTATCAGGTCTATTTTTTTGGTAATTTACACCTTAAGCAAAAAAAAAAACAAACAAGAAATTTGGCGAACTTCATAATTAAAACAAAAAATAATAAATGGGATAATCTGAGTTATCAAAGTGTCAAGACAAGTGTAAAACATTAACTAGTATAAAAAAACTTATATTGATTCTGCTGATATAAGATTGTTAGTTGTCTCTTGAAATCTTTCGCCGTTTAGACGCTCTGCGGTGACTCTCAGAAGACTCCCTTTTTCTGCAACAACAATAATCCGCCAACATAGATTCATTCTACTTGCCCTGATATCTCGTTTCTAATGATATCTTGATGAAACCTTTCACCCTGCTCCTCACTCACAGCACCAAGATTTTCAGGGAAATAATTGATGTGGCTGTGTAGAAAATGAAGTTCAACACTCACTGGAACCCAGTGTTTTAAGTTTGTTAACATTTCATGAACAAGTTCTTCGCAATTTTCTGCTTCTTTTTGTTTCCTAGGAAGTTTTCAGTCACGCACTTAAAAGACAACCATGTAGATTTTTCTGTTCCATTCATGACGGTCGTGAAATTTGAATCTTTCATCAGATCGCTTATCTTTGGTCCTTCGAATATACAAGCTTTAGTTTTTGCCTCTGTCTTTCTAGGAAATTTCCGTTTTAGATACGGAATTATGTTGCTTTCATTGCCAAGACTGGTAACAAATTGCTTCATGATTCCAAGTTTAATATGAAGTGGAGGTAAAAGGACTTTTTAAAAGTAATAATATCATTAATTAAAATATCAAAATAAAAATATATTATTTTTACATGTTTTGGGTACTAAGTACAAAAAAAAGCACAAGCAATTATATGAATTGTAAATTTTATATTTTATTGTAATACTTTGTAATACTTTGCCAAAAATTATAATTGTAGTTTAATTATGTACGTAAATATGTAGTGAATTTTGTCATCAATAAGCATTTCAAGAAATTCCGTAAAATCCTAATTTCTCAAAAACTGGACCTGATGAAACAAAACTAAATATGACTTTTGTGTTTACCTATAGTGTGGAACTGAAAAATATAAATAGTTTCTCTGAAGCAAAATGGTTGCATATCAGTTTTTTATCAAAGAATTGAAAACGAAAGAGTCTTCTTTTTTTTTATTTTTTATTTTCTCTTAACATTTACTTAAAATTTACGTTTAAAGGAAAAGAAGATGTTTATGTAAATTGAGTAAAAATTAATAACTCAGTTCTTATCAAAGTAAATAAATAAATAAATAAATAAATAAATAAATAAATAAATAAATAAAAGTATTTTAAACATTGATTTTTCCAGCCACTGTCTGTTAGTACTATTTACAATTTATATTAAAAAAAAAAACAATAAAAGATAAGAAAAGAAATAAAAAAAAAGTTATTCAATTCTACCATTTTAATTCCCTCATAATCTTCTATATTAAGAATTTCATCACTATAAAAAAAAAAAAAAAAAAAATCCCAATCACAATCCAATGGGTAATTTGAGTGTTTGTGAAATTTGTCCCTTGTACTTAGCTCACATTAAAATCATTCGATTGAGAAATCTGATCTTTCAATGTAACCTGACTCTCGTCTTAGCCTTAGTCTCAATCTGTAAAACAGTATTTCTTAACAAGGAATTCTTAAAGGTTAGAGTGGTTTTTCTTATTCGAAGTAAAACGCTACAATTGGATTGTAATATTTACTGTATTGACAGACACGTATTGAATAGACTTGTTATTGTGATAAGTTATTCCACCTTCTATTTAATATCTAATAAATAATCCCATTCCTGAAGAGAGACTAATATTTCATATTAATTTGATGGATTTTTAAAAATTCCTAAATGCTTTTATTCTATTTAAACGTTTTCTTAAATTAGAACTTAAATAGCGACGATAATCTTGGATAGTTCAACAAAATCCATCTAATTGATTGTTTAGGAGATTAGAATTTCTTTTTTTTTTTTTTTTTATGAAAATAGATTCTTAAGAGCAAAGATAGCTGAAAAGCAAACCAGTGTGAATTCTCTATTTCTCCTTTCCATGTTCCTGACTTCAAAAATGTCACGATTTGCACTTGACCAAAAAAGATACAACTTTAATCCCATTAAGTGTAAAAGCCAAAATAAAATGTTGCAGACTTTTCGCGGGTCTCAAATTGATGTTCAAATTACGGAAGACAGATGAGGTAAAATTGATCATTTTTAATAGTATTCTAAAAATCAGTAGAAATTTTCTTTTTTTTTTCTCTGTCATGGTCAAATACTTTCTATACGGAGTCTATTATCAAACACTAAGAAAAATAGAAAAGATCAAATAAATAAATGTTTCGTTCGTCTGGTTCAGGGATTGGAAAGTCCTAGGAAAGAAACAATCCTGGACTTTTCTTAAAATACCAAAAGAAATGCTTTATCATTGGACTAAAAATAAGAAGTTCCTATAAGAACTCGAACACTATTTTCCTAATATTTGTCTCTCTCTTTTATTTTAATCGACAAATCTCTCTGTCTCTCTCTCTGTCTCTCTCTCTCTCTTTTAAGATATATTTGAAGAGTATAAAATGAATGATCCGAAAAATTAATTCAATCCATAGGACTTATTTTAAATTGTCTAAATGCCATTACTTTTAATTACATTAAAGATCGCTCAGATATTAAATGGATTAAAATAATGTGTTTTCAGATATCGGTAGAAATCCAAGGTTTTGGTTCGAACGATTTTCTTTGGGGAATTTTTTTATCTTCATGAATTTATTTCTCGACAACAGTCCATGGGAGAAAAAAAACAAATATAAAGTTAGAAGATCTTTTGTCTTTAAATAAACAACACAAGTTTTCGTAGGATCCTTTCCTAGATTTAAAGTTATTAGTGGAATACCATACACACACACACACACACACACACACACACACACACATATAGACTAACAGATTTCATAAGCATCTTTTTCCTTGGAAAGTAAGTTAAATTAAAAGCTGTAATTTGTTTGTTACTAATCCATAAGTCTTCTTTAAATCTCTTCTTCTGCTTATTATAATTTAAATAGATACCACTTATTTTATGCCTTAAAATAAATGAAAATAGTCAAAATGCAAACATGGGCTTAATTTATCAATTAGAATGTCTTAATTGCCGTAAAATTTATATTGGCGAGAGTAAAAGAACGACCCTTGAACGAGCAAAAGAACACATATACTGTATTAAAAATAAATTAGACTACAAGTCTGATGTAGCTAATCATTGTTCTCGAACGGGCCACTGGATTAACGATGAGGTCAAAATTTTAATGTTAAAAAAGGATTGTAAAACTAGGAAAATATTGGACAGCTTCATAATAAGAAATACCAAGAACTTAAATGTCAATAAAAGTAGTGGCTTAGAAGTAGAGAGTATATTTGTAAATTTAGCTAATGAAATGGTAAATAAATGCTTCAAAGGAAACAAAAATCTGTAATAATTCATGAATTCAATGAATTGTAAATTATCAATTATTGTAATATTAATGTTAGAATGTAGATGTTATTGCAGTATTATGATTGTTGATAACTATGTATACGCAATGTAAGTTCACCTGACAACATATTGTTATCAAAGAAACTTGAAAAAGAAAGCAAGGAATATGCTTTCGAAAATTCGTTTGCATTAAAAAATATATTTTTTTAATGTTATGAGAGTGGAAGTGGTATTTATGTAATTGGTTTGTTGATTAATTTATTCTCATTCAAACAATAGGAAGATGATGGAGATTTTTAAGAAAAAGAAGACTTTTTTTCCAAACATTTAAGTTCGATTTTTTGTTTTGTTTTGTTGTTAGAGTGAAAGCAAAGGAACATTTCAGAAAATTCTATCGTTAATGTTTACTTTTCCTGAAATGTTAACGATCAATCAGTTTTGTCATGGTGTAACATAAATAAATAAATAATGAAACGGCAATAATTCAATGGAACAGACAGTGTTGGAACTGTATTAACTTATGTCCAATAAAAAAGTGAAGAAACAACAAGAGTCATTCTTTTTTTAGGAAATGTTTAAATGTTGATTTTTTAATTTCTTGTGAGAATTTGAAAATATGTTTATTTCACTGGTTCTCAAATGTCACGAAATAATTTAAGAACTATTTTTATTTTCATTAGCCAATTGAGAAAGATTAAAAAAAACAAAACAAAACAAGTTATTAGTATTCTGTAATAATAATTTAAATAACGACTGATAATAACGACAATTGTACTAAAATTGATCTACTTTTTTTTAACAGCAGAATCTTAGTTGAGTTCCCGTTTTATTTTCTTATAAAACAAAAAAAGAATAAATCTTTTTAATTTTAATTATTATTTTCTAACCTACCTAAGGTCATTTGACTTTTCTCTTTTTTTTTTAAATTCCTTAAATTAATAATCACTTTTAAATCCTTTCAAATCATTATTTTTACAAATTTACCAAAATCGTGAAAGTATTAATTTCGATGAGAAGATATTTTTAACTGATATCAAAGTGTGTGGGCTGACAATTATTCAATAGTTATTATCCAATTTAAAGTATTTGATACTAATTGACAAATCTGACAATGAAACATTACAACTGATAAAAACAAAAAAAAACCAACAACAACCCTGAACTAATTATTCAATAGAGAATAATAAGAACAAAAGAATGGGTACAATTAATAGAATAGGAAAAGAAAAATGAAATGTGTTGAGTGAATAACCATTTGAAAACAAAATAATCATTTGATTAGTGTCCGAAAAGAAGTCGAGTTTTAATCCAAAACTGAATCGCATCTAATTGATACGAATGCTTTCACTCTATCTACAAAAGGAACTTTTCACTTTATGAGTTTTTGTTGTTTTTACAGTTGATTTGATTTTTATAAATCTAATAGTTCACTTTTCAACTAATGTAAAGGTCTTCTAGTAAGTCTTATATTTATTTATGTGAATAGTAAAGTTTTCAAAAAGAAAAAAAAAAAACCGAAAACAAAAAGCAATAGAACATAGAAGCATAGAACATCTATAATTCTTATCATTCTTATAAGTTAAGGGTTAAACATTCTACGTTTAAAATAAATAAAATAAAATTAAGTAATGAAATGGCCTGGGAATTTATTAATTTATTTATGTATATTTTTGTTTGTTCCGCTTCCGAATTGAATTTTGTTTGTTCATTAAGGCATTAATTGCTGTTATTATCTTTTATTGCGTTTAGGCCTACTTGCTTTCCAACAGTGCCTTTTTTGTTGTCTGTGGGAACCCGGATGACATCATGTATTTCACCGGAAACTATTAATGAGTTCAATTCGTCATCGAAATAAAAGTTCCTGAAAGAAAATCAACGAAGCGCCAACAAAATAACCAAACACATACAAAGGAAAACACTTGATACTCAATGAATAACAATAATTACGATATTCAATATGCAAATAATGTAATGCATATTTTAAGAAAAAAAAATACTTACAGATGATAATTTCTTTCAGATATAAATATACAACAAATATTATCATTGCACTTTAAAATCATTAAAAAAAAAAATAAAGAAAAAAAAAAGTCAGATCTAGGAATTTCTGCAAAGGGGAGGGGGCAAAAAATCCCCCTCCCCCTCGGGATTACAAGCGGTGAATCCTGTAGACCCATGTTTCACAGTCTTTTTAGCTTCACGACACACACATCTATTTGGAGAAATGCATATTCCGCGACACTCAAAACTTTTTCGTTGCTTTACTCCGATCCCGGATTAAATAATTGTGCAAATGTAAACCATCGCGTTTTTCTCATTAAATTATAAAAATCATGTAATTATCGACTCATTAATTTTAACCATTCCAGTTGTATTTATTACAATTTCCCTGTTCCTCTTGTGTTAATAAATAACATTGTTGAAAATACGTAATTTACTTATTTTATATTTTCTCTTATTTTTACTGTTTTTAATAAAAATATTTCTATTTTTTTTTCTTGCGGCAAACACTTCGAGAATCACTGATTTAGAGTTGGGATAAAATCCAAAGAACCAACAAAAAAACGGAGTAAAAAATTAATCAAACAGAACTGGACAATAAAAGAATAAAGATTTAAAATTTAGAAATTTAAAAAATTAAAAAAAAAGTTAAACCATTTTGATGGTTAAAAAGTCATCCTTATCATAACAGTTGTTGGTTTGGCTTTTTTTTTTTTTAATTTTAAATCTTTTATTACAAGGTAACTCTGTCTGATTCTGAAACTTTAGCTATTCTGTAGACACTCTAACCACAATCGTTACAATTTATTATTATTAGTTTTTTTTTACTGTATTTAATAAAAAACAACAATTAATTGAAAGGACTTTTTTTTATTAAGAAATCTATTCTAAAGAATATCGAATATACATTGAATGAATTGCTGACGATTCGGGAGGATAAAATTGTAAAATTCAACAAATTTATTTAAGGAAAATACATATAGGAAGCACGACTTCCTATTAATGAATAATGTTGTGATCTCGTATCCTAAAATCATCCCTCCCCCCCCCCCCTCAGATCCATCAATTGAAATACGAACACTTGAAAAAAAACTTTGACTTTGATCAATTCCATAGACTTAATTCTTGCTTTTTAACTTGATTTTCATTTTAAACTCACGAATGTTCTGGAGTAACGTTTATTAAACTTTTCTTTCTACTCTAAAATGTTGTACGAAACTGACCAGAAAAAACATTCATTTCAATCCATAAAATAAAGTCAGGATTAATAAAGAGAGAAAAATGAAGAACTCTTTTAGTTTGTGGAATCTGAACAAATGATTTTATAAAAAATCAAAAAAAAAATAAACTTTTTTTTCTTTCTTAAATTTAAATCATCGAATATGATCTTTATAGTTAGGACATTCACTCAGATGACTAATTCGTTAGATGGTCTCACTATTGGGCACTTTTAAATAATAAAAATTAAAAATTAAGATATTATTTACTATTTTGTTAAGAGGAGTCAGAGATGGCATTGTTAATAATCCTTATTGTTTATTTACTTTCCTATTGTTCATCTGATTGCGAAACTGATTCAACTGTTGACGGAGTCAAAAAGAAAGTCAAATATTCACCAACACTTGCTGATCGTTTTCATAACATTTCCACTGGAAAAACATATAATATAGAGTGAGCAGTGGGCCCCGAATTATAGACGACGCGACGATGCACCCAGGTCACGGCGCAGGCCCCCTTTTCAGCGGCTCCCCGCTAGGCGGTACCTAGATCCGGCCCTGCTAACTAACGTTAAGCCTAGTACACACTGCTAGACATGTTGCGCGATTTGTCTATTGACCGTCTGAGGCGGGTCTCGAGAAACGGTCTATAGACCGTCTAGAGACACCGTTCTTTGTCTCGTCTAGCGTCCACACTACAATGGGAATTTCCCAGCCTCATCTTCGCAGTCCACCATGGAGGACGTTGTTTTGTGTGGAATGAGTTCCTGCTTAGTGCTAATTACAAGTGAAAGAACGCGAAAACGTAAACGTTGGTAGACGCGCGAAGTGCTCGCAGAAGGACCTAGGTTCGGTAATGAATTATTAAATAAATTAAGACTGGAAGACGGCATGGGTTTTTAAATTATGAATTTTTTTTTCTATCTCCGACACTGTCACACTGTGCTGTGCAACCAGAGATTCCAGGGCCGCTTTTTTTTTTACCCGGTTTTTGTATTCGGGACTCGTAACATCCCACAAACAATAACATGCATGGTAGTCTTCAATAAATTTTAAAATTTTCTCGTTAAACCACATGTTTTAACTTTAAAAAATAATTTCAGCCGAACCACACCACTCAGAAGCTGGAGAAAGACTGGGACGTGTCTCGCCTCTAGACGCCAAGTGACGTCCACATTGTCAAAATGTTGCGCAACATGTCTCACGTTGCATGCTGTCTCCCATTCCGGTCGGGAGACTTTAGACCTGCGATTTTTGGTCTCGCAACAGGCCTGTAGACGGAGATTGGTCTATAGACATGTCTACGTAGACAACCTGAGACACGTCTCTAGACCAAAATCGCGCAACATGTCTAGCAGTGTGTACTAGGCTTTAGACTGCATTTCCTGAAAGAGAATATCTAAATGAGAGTATATAGGTTTTCTTTTAATCCATAGATTTTAAAGAGAATTGTCTTCATGCTCTCTTCGACTTAACAACAAAGTTATTTTGCAAGTTCTGCACAACAAGAATTAATGAACGTAATAAATAGAAAAACTGGAATATAAAGTTAAATATGTGCATTCGTTTTTCCTTTCTAAGCCAAAAATTTAATTATATCCAAATCATAACTAACCATAAAAAGCAGAAAAAAACGATCAGACAATAAAAAAAATGATTTCTATACAAGTAACATTTTGAAAAGTAACTCTATATTACCTTCCGTAAACTACTTCTACAAGTTTATTAATGTCCATGTTATTATTAAAGAAATTTCGAACAGCGCTCCTGCATTGAAAATTACAGCCTTGAGTTATAGAAATTAAGGCGTTTTTGTTTCAGTCTACTTTCGAAAGCCACTATATAATTTGTAACCATAAAAGATTGTCTAGATGAAAAACAAAGATGCCTCCATAATCAGTCTCTCTGATTGAAGCTGCTAGTTCAGAAGTTTTGAAATTTTTAGTGATTAGTTGCTTAACTAGTGATTTTTTTAATATCAGCGAAGTAAAATATTTAAATTAGGTCCTTATTTTTCATTTACAAGAAGTGTTCTCACATAAGTTTTAGTTTTATCTAACGACCGTTTGCAGGTCTTTTTCTTTCTTCTTTTTAATATAAATTTCTATGAAAGTAATTTACTACAAAAGGCAGATTTTGTTACAAATTCTATATTAGAAAAATTGTTACAAAATTTTGTTACAAATTCTATATTATAAAGCTTGTATTCAAGGCTTTTCCAGATCAATATCAATAACAGTTTTTATACAAATATCAAATTATTTCGTATTAATCGACTAAAATATTCGAAATAAACAAAGATTTAGTTTTCCTATATAAGAACAATATCATAACCCTAACTTTGTACTCATACACACAAACACACATATACAAATACCATGTTTCTCTTACTCATCTAGCACATTTACTTTCAACAGTTATTCTTTTTCGGTATTAAAAAAATGAACATGAAATCAAAATATTTGAATACATTTTTTTTACTGTCCATTCATGTGAAGTAGTAATTAATAGGGAATTCTAACGAACAAATACCAATACATAATAATGATAATTTTAATTGCTGAGAAAATTATTACAGTTTTCAAGGTTTTTGTTTTTAAAGATTTGAAACTTTATCATCAAATAATCTTTTTTGGTTATTTTGTTTTCTAAATTTCGACTTAGAGATTTGTAAACATTACTTATAAAATCAACACAAGAATCTGGACATCACTTTGAGCCGAACTTGATTTATATTCTGATAAATATGCGGTTGTTCTAAACTGAGGAATCACTCTATATTTTTGAATAATTACTTTGTAACTCTGTTAAATCGCCAATTCAGTTTTCCTTATTTAATCAGGTCTTCCAACGCTTCCTTCGTTTGCAAAGCGGTAGTTGTGGTTATGTTGCTTTTTTGAGCTGTTATTATTTTTCACTTGAATGTGACAGCAGCTGCAAAAGATTTTTATCTGCTCCGTAAACAAAGCTCCCTTGGTGTGGGATGACTCAGTCCGGATGACGATACAAGAGTCGAGGGAGGGGAGGGCCTTAAACACATGAATGAAAATAAAATTAGTCGAGGAAGAGGAAGCAGTTCAGCACAAAAAAAAAAAACGAATTCATCAACTGTCTTTCCTTCTTAAGAAAAAAGTCAGCTTCAAGAAAGGGATGCTTTCATCAACTGATGGCAAATAAAACCACCAGTTAAAAACGAATCGAACAAACTGCCATCATTTCCCAGGTCAAAAGTTAACTTCAAACGAAACTTGCAACATCATTGCCTTCTAAAATAACAACGAAAACAAAACATTTATTCAATCCCGAATTAGGAGAGTCTGAACTCCATTTATTTGGAAATCATTTGTCAGAATCATAAAGATCTTGTAAAAGAAAAAGAAAAACAAAAAACAGAACCATTAGTCATTACTAAACATTTTAACGAAAAGTTTGATTGAAAAGAAAATTTTTGTAACAAGGACTTGTAGGCATTCAGTTTATTTATTCAAATCAAATGCTAGGAATGTGCCTCTGAAATCATCTTTTAAACTAATGATGTGCCATTAGTTTAAAAATGAGTCAAAATGATTAGTTTTCATAATAACAGTTCTCTATAAACAACTATTATGATTTTGTAACTAGCATGTATTACAATAAACATTTTTCAATTATGAATTCTTTCTCTCTCTTTCTTGATAGATACAGAGATAGAAATGTTGTTACACTTAATTACGTAATAGGATTTATCAAATATAACTTTGAGAGCTAGTCTCCTCCTCTACTAGCTGACTCAGACAAAACATTGAATTCGATGGAAAACATTATTTTCACTATTAGTAGTAATATAAGATAGATCTTATTCCAAGTTTGAGTAACTTAGTTCTCATTGACTCATTTATTTTAATAATGAAGATTTGAAGAATTGAAATTTTAGGAACAAAACATTCCAACACTTCTGTGAAATAAGAAAACAGCAGCAGCAAAAACCAAGGAAAATGGATTAGATTTATTGAAAAAAACTTAACCCAAGATGAAAATTACCATTTAAATTGTAGGATAGTTTGTCAAAGTAACATTAGCATTAATTGAAGAAACTTAAACAACTGGTTCTGCACGGGCAACTCGGAAAGTTGGTTGGAAGTCGGTCGGAATTACCCAATCACAGGGCAGCG
>JAFIDM010012231.1:3508616-3525428 GCA_023159025.1 Thereuonema tuberculata | reverse complement strand
GCAATTTCAATTTATTCATGTGCTGCCTTTGATTTCTCGATTTTAAGAAACTGTTACCCTAGCAGAAAATTCCTTGTTGAAGAGATTATCTTGAAACGCTGTGCACCAAGAAGAGTCATCAGTGACAGAGAGTTGTGTGTTTTACCACCAAAGTAGTGAGGGACATTAATAAACGATGTAACATCAGTCATCGAATGTCCAAGGCATATCATCTCAAAAACCAATAAAGTAACACAGTGTCTCAATAAGACTTAAGCGATTTGTTATCCATGTATGTTGATGTGGACCGTAAGAACTGGGACATTGTTCGTCCCTTTGTTACATACGCCACTGCCGGCTCTTGGTTTTTTGACATTCTAGGCGAAAAAAAAGTTCTCCGCCCTCCCCCCCCCTCAACCGTATAAAAGTGAGGCCTAGTCACCTCTAACATTTTCACATCCTATTGTTTATTGTTTGTCACAATTTAGATTTGTTTAAGCATTAAGTAAAACCAAACTTACCCATTTGGTCTCGTTGTGGAACGAGAATTTGCAGTTTCACTTTCTTACGTTCTGGCATCGAAAGTTTAAGTTCATTTGTGCCAACATAGAATTCTTATGTGGAAAAAAATAAGAAAATGAGTATGTTGTACTATAATACTGATGATTTTTTTTTTATTTCCAATGTTAGAAGGAAAAATAAATAAAATATTTTTCTTAAAGTAGGCCAGGCTGTATTTACACTTTTTGTTAGTCTAGTGACCAAGTGCACCAACCAGGAAACGAAGCAGTCATTAGTCATGGAAGCAGTAATAAATAACAGCCCGTTAAGTAAAAATTCCTGTGCACCAAGAATGTTTCGCGAGTCATTTACTGATGTTCGCTAAACATCGAAATCTGTCTATAAAAGTGGCTGCGATTGGTTAACAACAATGAACGTCACTTCCGGATTTCTGTGCATAGGCGCAGTATGTTACAAAATGGCAGCCTCCATGAAGTAGAAACAATATACGTGGACAGAATTTTTTTCTTGTCCATACGATATGTCCCGATAAGAATCTTCACAGTAAGTAAACTTATTCAATATTATTTTCGGAATATTTAATAAGAATAAATACAGTTATTTCATCGTCAAAATCACAGGAGTCCGTTTCAATAGAGGCCGACGCCAGCCATCTTTAAACATTGGTTGCCGGGGGCTGACGGGAGATTTTTTTATTGAATGCAGCAAATTTAAATCGCCAGTTTCCGAGGTGCTAAAATTTGCCATCTGATCAGCGAGTTAGCCGTTCATGCACAGAAAATGTCAGTTGATCGTTGCTTTAGCAGCGATCAAAGTTAACGGAATTTTGATGCACTCGGCCATAAGCAACCCTCGAAAATTCGTGCCTAAACCTACTCGCAAATGGAAATTTACACTCGCTAGCTAATTAACGGGGGGGGGGAGCAAAATTTCATATATATATATATATATACGATATATCTACACTAGCAGCGGAACCCGCCAGATTGGTAGTTGTATAAAATCATTATATATACGTCCTTGCACATCACCTACCTATAAATTGGCGAATGGTGATTGGTGAAGGGTAGAGGAAACTTCCATTATGAAATACCCTTCGCGGGAGTTTACATCCCGGTGAATTTGAATAGGCGGTATATTTGAATTGGCACAGCAGCCAAGATTTTGAATTTAGGAAAAAACCGATTTGCGAGATGATTTTTTCCACTCGCAAGCGCCTAATTTCTACTCGCAAATTGCGAGTTTGCGAGTGGGATTTTCGAGGGTTGCCATAAGTCCTTCATATTTAGAAAGTAGATGTTAATTTCTTTTAAAAAAAATAGTAACACACAGACTCAATTAACTTTACAACAAAAGACTCATACTCACAGTTTAAGATATATTGATAAAATAAAACATTTATAATCTAACGGTGCTTTTCTTGCTTTTTATTTTTGAAAAGTCTTTACTAAGGCTGTCGGATCGAAGTGTTTTGCTAGTCCCTTTCTATGGAAATTGTGGCTAGACCCACATGTCTTTCCTGGCTCATTGTACTGCGAAGATGTTTTAATTAATTTCAATTTGGAAAAACTTCTTTCAGCACTTGCTACGGACAGTGAGCAATGTACGAAGAGCTATGTTAGGAAATCCTTTTTCAAGATCATGATGGTAAATGTAGCTTAAAACCTCTTCAGGGGTTTTTACTGAGTCATTGAGATGGTGACAAATTCCTCTCAGCTCAGAACACAGTCTTAAAGCGTAAATATCAGATTCCTTCACACCTTCTTTATTTTGAACTGTTAAGGTCTTCTCCAAGTTTTCACACAACATCTTAATTTCTGCAGTGTTTTTGTTTTTCAGGTTACGAATGTCATACAAAAATCCAAAGGTAGCTAACACTTCATTTAACTGAAAAAAATCGTTCTTTGACCGCATTGATAACTGTGTCTAAAGCAGCAAAATAAAATTGGATTTTGAAGTTTTCCGAAGGGTCACTTGAATTTGCAGATTCATCTGTTGCTTCGTAGTCAAACATTCACGTCTTTTTCGAATGCAGACCTTCTGTTTCTCAAAAACTGATTCTTTACCAACTTCTTCTGCTACTTCACGAACATCATCCAAAATTCTGTTGGATTCCAAATCACTTCTAGCACTGATCAAATACTGTTCTGTTTTTTTTTGTGGAGAGAGAAATCCTTTTCTTTCAGTATCTTACTTGTTAAATTGACTTGAAACAAAATGTTGTGCCACATGACAAGAGCGACAACAAATTTGAAGTTTAGATGTTTTAAGTAACGCAAATGCTTCTGCCTTTGTTTCAATACCACTGGAACCTGTAAGAGAGGAATCTTCATAGATTTCTTCCAAAGCGTCACACACACTTGAAAGCAGATAACGAATGTACTCTATTCCATATTTGTCTCCCTTCCTCTAGTAATTTTAATGAGTTTAAAAACTTAAAAGAAAAGATGTTCGATATGAGTGTTACGAGTGACAAGGTTCACATAAATTGTTGGATTGGAAGCTATGATAATTCGTTAGTCTGAATCCGCTCTTCATTATCTGTAGTTTGTTTATTATGATTAGTTGATTACAAGAGTAACTGTAATTTGTAACCACAAGCTTAATTATTAGTGTACTTACCTGTCAACACATAAAACTTTCTCTTTCACTTCAAAACACTGCATAAACGTCAAACAGTACATGAAACACGACACGTTATGTGTAACACTACAGTTCAATTCAATATAGTACGCAACGGTCCCTGGTTCACTAATCACTGCAATACGCAAAAACGAACTACACCTGTGTTAGCGAAGACGTCGCATCAGTATGATCAGTCGGGGCGGGGCAAAGTAGAATACAGGTTGCAAATCTGACTATTTGTTGTTCCAACTCTCTATTTAAAACGTGAAGTGCGCTGGGCGCTGGCGCACGTACATTTCGGTTTATGCTAAAAATAAGCAAAAAAAAAAAAAAAATCCCGCCCGTAAAATTTTCCGCCCTGGGCAGCCGAGCCGGCCCTGCATACGCCTACAACATTTCCAACAAGAGACGACAGTGTTCACACCACTGTATCTTATTCTTGGCTGAGAAGCTATCAACACCCTGGACACTATCTTCCCTTATCATTTGTCAGAGGAGATGACTAGGCTGCTGAACTCACTACACATGCAGAAGAGGCTCATCCACTTGTCTGCTTATGAACGATCGCTGCTCAAACGGACGACAAACGACGATACGACGCTCACTGCAGATTTGTTAACCTGGAGTTAAGTGTGGATCTTCATATCATGTGGTACGACGAATTTTTGGCATCAACTATGAAGTGATACCTTTGACGACCATATCCCGTCACAGCCGAAGTATTTATTTAAGTATTGTATTTGGTACCTGGGCCCGGAATTTGATGTGGGTGGCCTGTCTAGAACATTCCACTTACTTAATACGACGAATAAGACTGGATGAAAAATTAAATTAGTTTATTCAGACACAAAGATCTGACTCCCGTGCCAACTAAAAATTAAGGGCCCTTAAAACTAGAGTTTTAAGAAGTTTAAGGATTTTAGTGATCACTAAAAACCACTCTTTAGAAAGGGAGAAAATATCATGAATTACTTATTAATTAAATTTATTGTTGTTATTTTATTTATTATTTATTTTTATTGATTATTTTTGTATTAACTTTTGTTATTTAAAAACAGTCAATTAACTTTGTTTTTAATTTGCATATTTCTAGAAGTTTCCTAAAGCAGGGAATTTCGAAAATTCGTTGTATCGCCATCTGGAGATTAATTTTTCAATATAAGATCCTGGATTCGACAGAGAAAGCAGGAGTGGGAATATCTGTAGTCAGCAAAGTTCGTCAGAGTGAATAAATATTATTTCATCGCAGTTGTTGATTTATTACAACAAATACCGGGAAATATTTGACTGAAAAGAATTCATTCTAAACAATGTACAGATATCTAATTCTTATTTTTTTTAAATTTTTTTTCTGAAACCTGGATCGGGTTCGCAAAGAACTGTCGGATAATTTGCCTCAAAAACTCAAAATTGGAATCAGTTAAGCAATAGGGAACCAACTACCATTTTTCTTGATTTCTATTGGAAAACGGGCCTGAATGTGTAGAACGAACTCCTTTCTGTAACTTGCAACTATCTAAAGAGATTTGAACCAACTACCAGTGCAATTTGGAACCAACTCATTGATAAGTTCTCTTAATAAGTTCTCATGTTTGTTTGGTTTAAATATCCGTGTAAAAAATGGCTTTTATTGTTTGTTTGTTTTTTTAAACAATTTAAAACACTTGCAATATCTAGTTAAATGTTAATATCTAGTTAAGTAAATATATCCCATAGAATTTTTAAATGTGCATGTTTATATTTATACAGTAGAGCGCCGATTATCCGCAGAATTGGGTGGCAAGGGTACCGCGGATAGTAAAAATCGCGGATACCCGAGAAAAGACTAAAAATGACGTGTAAACACGAAAAAAAATATTTCAGCATAAAAACTACGTTTTATTATACAAAAAACATAATATGCGAAACTTTTAAAATATGTACAGTACAGCAGAACCCTTTCTGCAGAGCAAGAGCCTGCCACTCATTCACAAATTCCGAGAAGGCCTATAGGATTACGGTGCACAATAAACCTATCGGTAATTTTCGACCTTTGCACTGTAGGGTCTATTGTACTTTCCCTGTTGTTGGCTTGGATTAAAATTGTTTTTTTTTTTTGAGATTCGTAATTAAAAAATTTGTTCGCGGCACTCGCAGATAATCGGGGCTCTACTGTATACATATACTAGCCAAAGACCCATTCTTTGCTCGGGTTACAAAAAACAAATGTCCTAATGTGGATGATAAAGAAATTGCAATTGCGAGATCACTTAGAACTTTCCCGGTTGATAGAAAAACAACAAGAAACAACAACAACTCAAAAGGTCTGATCTCATCACAAATCTACATCTATCTCGAAAACCTCGTAGAAGTATCTTTGAACCATGTTTGCCGATCCACACACCGTCCTCCCAGTGTACACCCCTAATTCGAATTTTGTAATGTCATAACCCTATCACTTCAGCTTTTCCTAGTTCGTAAAAAATCATCTGATCATTACAAATCTGTATCTAACCCGAAAACCCCGTCGCTGTTATGCACAACAATATTTTAGTTCCAATTGTTGCAGAACACAATTTGTATAATTCCCATTGTCGCCACCGGGTGCTTATGTAGCGCTATTGTGCAGGATAATAGGTTAGTTCCAAGTGTTGCAAATAGTATTTGTGTAGTTCTCATTGTCACGATAACAAATCTTAAAGCCTAACAATAGTAACGGAGACAAACTTGCTTTATAACTTAAAGCAAGGATTTTTATCCTACACCGTGGGAATTTCAAAAAATCATAAAAAAGAGTTTTAATGATTGTAATTACCTACTTACATGCCAAATTTGAAGTCTTACTAATTACAATCACGGAAATAATTACGGAAATACGAAAACTTTCAAGCGAAAATAAACCCTCCTTATTCCCGAACCCATGGGAATTTTGAAAAATCCTGAAAAAAGGGTCTTAGTGATTATATTTATTTACTGATATGCCAAAGTTGAAGTTTCTACTAATTATCGTTACGGAAATAATTACGGGAATAAGAAACCTTTAAATCGACAATAAACCCTCGTTATTCCCGAACCCGAGCGGAGTTCGGCCTTATTCCTTGGGAATTTCGGCCTTGTTCCTTGTCTACAACATAAAGGGAACCTCTGTGCAAAATTTCAGTTTTTTAGGTCTAACGGTTTGGGCTGGGCGTTGATCAGTCAGTCAGTGAATGAGTGAGTGAGTGAGTCAGGTCTTGTCTTTTAATGTAGTTTGATATATATATAGAAAAGAGGAAGTTTGTTTGTTTGTTTGCTATACACTTCTATGCCTTTTGATCTATCTGGATCAAACTTTGCAGAATTACTCTACTCTGCAGAAAAACGGGCTACCTTGGAACCTGGACAAACCATCCCCAGGGGTTGAAAAGAGATTGAAATCCATGAAATAGCGCCACACATGCACGTGGTTGTGACAATGAGAACTACACAAATACTGTTGTGCAAGAATTGGAACTAAAATATTGTTGTGCGTAATAGCATCGTATATTAATCTGGTGGCGACTATCGAAACTATACTATTGTTGTGCATACTAGCGCCATCTGGGGTGACAATGGGAACAGCGCCACTCGCGGTTGTGTCTACTTTGTCTCGCTGCTTATATTTACGCGTTATCACATTCTGGAATTAATTAAGAGTGAAAAGAGGATGTACCAACAAGATAGCCAACTATACAAATGTAAATTGTTAATATTATATTACAACAAAAACTTTAAACTATAATGCTTCCCGAAGACAGTGCATCATTTGTAAAACTAGCACGTGATAAAGGATTGACCGAATGATGGTGTGAAGTATTAAAAAAAACAAAAAGAAAAGAAAAGAACATAGAATAACCGTTTCATCATATACGGAAAAAAAAGTATATAATTTTAAATTTTTTGAAATTTCTGGTAAATTGATTTTCGATAACGAATTACAACATAATCCATTATAATAATGTTTTGATCAGCTCTGTCATTCACAGCTCGGGATTTCTCTGAACCAATTAACCCCGTTTCACAAAGTATTACAGAACTTTCATTTAATTTTTGGAAAGGAATTTCATAAAAAATGATTAACATTTTTTATTTTTTCTTTAAATAACATCAAAGATAAATAAAAGTTAATAAAATTTAGTGTTAAAAATAAAGAAATTCTGCCGAAAATTGTGAGCTGCTAATCGGTTGCTTTGTATCTTTGTATCTTATAGATCTTTGTATCTATATTTTTGTTCTACTTTTCTTTCTTTTTCCATTCTAGCCGTTCTTTTTAATACTGAGTTATCATTCTTAAAAATCTTCTAATAAAAGATCTCAACATAATACGTTTTTTTAAACACAATTATGATACGCAGTAGAATGGTTGATTAATGAGCTATCTTTAAATATAGTTGTAGAAAAAATATTTATTTAAATATTTATAAATATTTATAGTTATAGAAAAAATAATGTCGGGGTTAATTTTTAAAATTTATTATTATGGCTCATTACAGTGATTCTGTTGTTCGACACTAGAAGGAGCCACAGTACGGTTGCAAGAATTGGAGATGTCAAGACAGAGGGAAATTTATTATTTGAAATTTTAAACACCCGCCAATTTGAGTCTAAGTTTCAATTTTAATCTTCACGTTTAATTACAAGATATACAAAAAAAATATATTTTAAATTGTTATTTTTTTCCCTTTGCATGTTCTTGTTGTAGTTTTTTAGAAATGGAAAAAAAAAATCTAGAAATTTTTAATCTGTTGAATGTATTTTACTGAAATTTGATTTTATAGTAAATGTTAAATTCTTTTGATTTGGGATTTCTTATGTAATCTCATTTAAAATGCTCTCAGACTAAATAATAATAATAATAAAAAAATATTAAATTTAAAAACCAATTATTGAGTAAAATATTTCCTTTTCATTTTGTTATTCATTGTAAAAGAATTTTATCTGTCTCTTATTTAATTTAAAAGAAAAAATATATCAAACTAAAACAAAAAATAAGAACAAAAACAAAGTCTACACAATGTAATAACAGAGGCTTGCTCAAAAACCTGAAATGGGAGGAGGGGGGGGGGGTTGATGGTCCTAGCCATCCAACCAAAAAACAAAGTGGGTCATCTTTCCGGGATGAGACAGAGCTTACAAACAAAACCTCGCCTTTTCAACCAAAAATAAAGACCAAAAAGCTGGATTTCTTCTACGCCATGAGGGAGGAATCATAATCAACACCTTCGCGTATACGACAATAATTCCTAATTGAAATGTCATTATCTGAAATTCTAAATTACAGATTATCTTGAAAAACAAAATCCAAAAATTTTTAAAATTTTATTTAGTGTTTGTTGTAGCATATATTAGTTTATCACAAAAGTAAGATTACTAAAGGAGCAATTACAAAGTAAGATTACTAAAGGAGCAATTACAAAGTAAGATTACTAAAGTAGCAATTACAAAGTAAGATTACTAAAGTAATAGGAAAACCATTCCAGCATTTCTTATCAAATGATTTGATTTCTTTGTTTTATTTTTTAACTTTCTCCAGTAACGGAAAAAATATAGTAAACATGCTAATGACACGCAAACACAAAATAATATTTTCTAATACATCTAAGATTTACTTTATTTGCTGTTTAGAAGAAATTTAAACTGTTTTGTAAGTGCAGGTGTGTGTGTGTGAATTAAATTAATTAATCCACTGTATTCCCGGCGTTTCCTGGTGCCTGCACGCCTTTAAACTCCGGGAAAGAAACCACGTACCCATTCTTCAGAAGTCTGGGTGGATCTTAGGACATATTTGGAGGAGAATCCACCGTGGAGATTGAACCCGATTTCCAGGACGCAGTCAATCACTTTGCTACCAGACCCACTGTGTGTATTGACAGTGTTTATAATTAAGAATCTTAGATTTTGGAATATATAGGCCCATTTTCATGCCAACCTTACTTAAAAATCAAAACATTAAACAATAAATAACTTAAATATCAATAAATATTATAATAAATTAAAAAATAATATCAAAATTATAGTTACATTTTATTATCAGTCCTGATTAGATTTTAGTGATGTTAACCCATGTTTATGGGCACAATAAAGGATTTGATCTGAAGTATTTCAAAGAACAAAGCACTAATTTCCATAAAATCTCATATTTAAAAGTTTGATATATGTATAAATAAAGTCATCCACTTTCACTAACGACTAAAATTCGATGTCCTTAAATATTTCAAAGAAAAATGCACTGATTTTACATCAAATTTCATTATTCAGAATTTTAAATGCTTAGATCTCATTACATTTTGATGAATCTACACCTATTTTAAGATCTATAATAACAGTGATCATTTGCTACAAAAAACAAATGATATTTCTTAAGCACAAAGAGATCTGAAATGCAAATGATTTGAAGGAACAATTCAAGACGCTCGGGATTAGGTGTTTCTGAAATATCGAATCTCGCTCTTTTTAGATCGAGGCAATTGAGCTCTATTTCCCTCGTTTAGTTCCTTCCTCTATCTTTATAAAGAATAAAATGAAAGTTCTTTACCTTTCAACTTATACATTCAGATGTCTGGCTCTGAAATCTGAGCATAATTAAGTTGTCAAAAAAATTTCTGTCAATTCCTTGCTCATCTTTTACTGATGTTTGATGGCGACTGAGTTGGGTTTTTTTCGTTGGGATTTGTTGGTTTGTTGCTTAATTTAATCCTTAATTCTATCCTGATGATGTCCAACCTAGTTCACTCAATTTTTTTTGCAAACCATGAAATTTTATTTTAAATTTTCATTACAATAACAGTTCATACAGTCAGATAATCGGAGACTAAGAGATATTAATGGAATGCTTTTACTTTGGTCTTTGAGATTTGTTCTTTCTTGCTGTTGTTTTTTCTGTGAGACACTGATACTCTTCTAAAAAATATTACTTGTCTCTTAACAAGAAAAGAAAAACATTTGTCATTCTGTGACCTGTACCTGTAAGTGCATCTTTTATATTGTTATCTAAAGTATTCCATTAAAAAGTCATATTGTTCAATTTTATGAAAAAGCATTAACCAAGATTAACCAATTGTTGAATGAGACTCATGATTCTCGAATCCTGGCTACAACTTAAGTTTTGCGGTGTAAGAAGTTTCTGTAAGATGTTGTTGCGGCATCTACAGTGGAGGGTATATAGTAGTGAGGATTGGTTTGGATGTGGTTGGTCTGGAAAATTTTGGAAGTTTTTTGGGAGGAATATTTTTGTAATTTCTAAGGTCTGAGGTGAATCACATCGTATGAGAAAGTAACTTTTGTTTAAAATTGAACTGAGAGTATTATTTAATTTGTTAATTTAATATTAATGTGTTAAGATTTTAACTGATGTAAAATCAAAAAAAATGGTTAATTAATTTTATTGTTAAGAGGAAAAAGTACAAGTAAAAATAGTACATCCACAGAAAAATAAAACTGCTTTAACATTATTTAATGTGTCATGACATATTGTTACCACAGACATTTCCAGCGGTTAGCCTTCTTCAGTTTGACAGTTTTCATTACGTTGGCTTATTAAAGACCTCACAATATTACTGTCCAGTATTTATAGTAGGATGGTCGCAATAATGTATGACTCTTTTATCAAGAGACCCAATTGGGTTTTTGTCCTGACTGCTATCTTAACCCTTCCAATTAATTGGGCCCTGTCTGAATGTAATTAAATATATTGACTTATCTAAATATTTTGATTTAAATAAATAATTATGGTGTTTAGAATGTGTTCCTAAATTTTGTGTTGTGCATCCTACATAAGCTTTATCGCAATCATTACCATGGAATTTGATATACAACATTCTTCTGCTCAATTACGTCACATGTCGAATCATTAAATTTGAATATATTAGTACATTTATTAAAAACAAATATTTTGTAGTCTCAACAACAAGTTTAATGTGCGAAAATAATAGTGACAATACAATAAAAAGCAGACTCGCACATGAATAAAGGATTCACTGATCGGTTTTTGGAATTTTCGACACCGGGAATCCAGAACAGCTGTTTCAGGATTTCTACCCCTCATCATCTGGACTCGCCCAGTATCTTACAGTCAGTGATCCCAAGAAACATATAAAGAAAACAAAAGTCAACAAGAAAATAGCCCTTCATATTAAAAAACAACAATTAAAAAGTTAAGAATAAAAAAGGGCAGACATTTAATCCCCGCTAGACATTACTTAGCTTAGGATAGATGTTCGCACGTTAAACTTGTTGTTGAACGTATTCTTTTTTGTAATTTAATCCCTCTAAGCTAAGCGATGTCTAGCGGGGATTAAATGTCTGCCCTTTTTTTTATTCTTAATTTTTAATTGTTGTTTTTTTAATATGAAGGGTCATTATTTTGTTGACTTTTGTTTTCTTTATATGTTTCTTGGGATCACTGACTGTAAGATACTGGGCGAATCCAGCTAATGAAGGGTAGGAAACCTGAAACAGCTGTTCTGGATTCCCGGTATCAAAAATACCAAAAACAGATCAGTGATTCCTTTATTCGTGTGCGAGTTTGCTTTTTATTGTATTGTTATTTTGTAGTCTGTTTGCCATTTTTTTAATGGTATTATTACTACTGCTTTCAAATGGAATAACAGCAAAATTACTCTCCTTATTATTTTTATCATCATTCTTATTCTTACCTCTATTCTTCGGCCATCTTTCTTTCTCTTTTGATGAACTTTTGAGGATGATTATTGTTCGGTAACATATCATTTAAGGAATTTATTTCCTGTTTATACAAATTAGAACATAAATTAATTGCATTTTACAAATATTTCTTATTATGTTTCTTTTCATAAATATAAGGACATTTTACAGGAAATTCACTAATTTTTTCTCTTGATTTTCTGAAAACCCTTATCATAAAATAATATTTTTTTTATCCTTCATTATATCCCCACTACAAATACTGAACTGTCCTATTGTTAGGTATTTAAGAAGCCAACGTAATGAAAATTGTCAAACTGAAGAAGGCTAACCTCCGTAACTGTGTCTGTTGTAGTAATATGTCATGATGCGTTAATTAATTTTTTTAAGCAGTTTTATTTTTTATAGAAATAAATTCACAGTGAAAAAGAACTAAAGAAGTAAGATAAAGTACTATTAAAAAATTAGAATGAAAATTTATAAAAAAGAGTTGATTCGGTATTTGAACCATTTGTAGCAATTGATAACATTTCAAAATAATTAGAACCTACAATGGGTCTTTCTCATAAGAAACTCCCAACCACATAAAATAATCTTTACAAAATTGGTCAAAATAATTTTCGTTTTGTAAGAGGCAGAATATTAATATAAAGGCAGACGAAACAATTTGTAAGAATAAAACGAAATCGACGACGTCCGCCTTATTTTTCTTCAATCAAAACAAAAAATGCCTCAAAGCAACGTCCTTATGTCATTCTGCTGTGAGTTCCTTTAAAATATGTCTTAAGCATTTAGGATTCCTACAGGAATAATAATAATTTCTCTTTTCTTTCTTTTCAATTAGAACAGCGGTTTAAAACTTATTTCATTTCACAATGAGATGTTTATAAATGTCAGTTTATAAACCAACAATAGAACATTAATAAAAGAACGATTATTCCTTTAAATTATAAATTGGGTAAAAAATAAATAAAATTAATTTATTAAAAATCCATAAAGTTTAATTGAGAACTTTTTTTTTAAACTATTTTTTTTTTCATATTTTATTACATTTTTTGAGTTGAACAATGACGACATACAGCTGTAAATTACTAGTAGAATAAACAACACTCCCTTCTTGATACCTATATTTCGTGTTTATTAACTAAAAGACATCTTCAGGGTTTATATATACATAGAAATTAAATAAAATAACAAAAATAAACCAAACGAAGAGAAAAGAAACTCTTTAGAAATTTTCTGAATAAATCTAAGGATATCCCACTTTGATTTAAGTGACTTAAACCTTATTGATATCTAAACAACAATTTATTATACATGATTCTAAAATTAATCTTATATGTGTATCTTCTAGATTTTTATAAATAATATCCACAATCGGATCTGGCTTATGACTGAACCGAAAGCAATGGTCCGCCCACTCTGACACATTCTTATTTTTATATCTGAAAGCTCTCACATGTTCTAATACCCGCTCATTTAACGTCCTCCTCGAGCTTCCTGTGTATACTTTCTGACAATCTCTACATTTCAGTGAATATACTACCCCCATACAGTGCAAACTTTCTCCTAATAACCTATTCTTATTGAATAACAAGTTGTCTTTGTAATACATCAATTTAACTTTATTATTTTTACACACTTCTTTTACATCTTCTGATGTAAATCAGATGTAAATCGGATAATTTTACAAATCTTTTATACTACTATTTTATT
The DNA here is from genome assembly GCA_023159025.1 of Thereuonema tuberculata. Classification (NCBI taxonomy): domain Eukaryota; kingdom Metazoa; phylum Arthropoda; class Chilopoda; order Scutigeromorpha; family Scutigeridae; genus Thereuonema; species Thereuonema tuberculata. Next base: position 3,511,928 of record JAFIDM010012231.1, on the reverse strand, counting down.
CTACTAGTAATTTACAATTTTATGAGATATAATAGAAGAATTTGGATGATGACGACATACCTTTTAAAATATAAATAAATAAGGGATTCCAAAACTTCCCAGTATTTAAGAAGGTGCAGAGTTAATAAAACTTTATCTTGAAAAAAAGTTTAAGACGTGGATATAGAAGAACTTTTTTAAATGGATGTGTTTCTTATTTATAATTAATAATTTATTACTTGGCTTCATTTTAAGAAATATATACTTAAATTATTTTACCAATCTTAAGCAAAATGAGATGTTCCTGTGGTAGAGTTAAATAAGCACAAAACCATCTATAAAAGTTTACAGAATAAAAAAAAAAAACTTTTAAAATACGGTGTGTTATAAGAAAATTCTTCGTAATATATTAATAAACAAAATATATTTCTTCAAATTCCATCAATTTCAAATTTCTACAACGATATTTCGCGGAAGCTATCGTTCCGCTTTGTCAAGTGTCGCAAATAAAGTACAATAATATGTACTAATAATAATGTCAACAATGTATATGCATTGAAGTTATTTCAATGGCTTAAAAACAAATAATAATTTTTTTGATGTCCATTATTTAATTTCTCTTCTTTATGTGGCATTAGATTCTGGAAGTGAGACAATGTGTTGCTGTTCACTGCATAACCTTTATCTCTGTTAATACATGGGTAGCTTTTTATAGTGCATGCTTCTATCATATATCTTGTGTGTTTGTCTTTGATTTCGAATAAAATCTCTACAATTGAATCCGGATTATGGTTTTCATTAATGCAGTGTTCCGCCCATTCTGATGCTTTCTACTTATTAATTCTGAAATCAGTAGTATGTTCCTGTATTCTCTCTCTTAAGGTTCTTCCCGAATTTCCAAAATAGATTTTTTGACAAGTTCTACATTTTAATTTATAAACTGTACCCATTGCATTCTACATTCAATTTTATTTTCACTTTCATTTTTCTTTCTTAATAATTACTTTAAATTTTAGCCCCTTATGTTCATTATCTTGATCTCATTTTCTCTGCATATCTTTTTTATTTCTTTGTGAATTTCGGCTTCGCAAAATTATTATTGTTATTTTATTTGCGAAACTTGACAAAGCGGAACGATATTTTACTACCGCGAAATATCGTTGTAGGAATTTGAAATTGATGGAATTTGAAGAACTGTATTTTATTTATTAAATACGGTATGTGTCAAAATAAACGATTGTAACGTCACAAACCTTTGTTGCTTATGCGCACTACGTGATGACCTCAATGAACGTCGTCATGGAAACGTAACAGTATGCTTCTTTTGTTTGATGTTTGATAGATATTCAAATAGTGCTAACAAAAGAGGAAAAATTTTTTTTATCGTGCAGCATTATTTTCGGTCGTACGGAGTTGGACGTTCAAATGGACCAAGTTTGCTTGGAAATGCATTTCGAGAACGATTTCACAAACCAACCACCTACAAACATGGTTATGTTAGCCGTCATTAAAAAATTTCTTTCGAAGGCTAGTTACAGTGACAATAAATACGAATCGAGGAAGGGTTACAGTCGCCTAAACGAAATCTCCGGCGAACTTCCTTAAAAATAAATCTTAGTCAAACATCAACGAGACGAATATTCAAGGAAATTGGTGGGTTTGCCTATAAGATACAGACCGGTCAACGTCTGAGCAATGCCAACAAGGACGCGAGAATCGTTTACTGTGCGACGATGTTAGCGATGGCGTACGATGATGAAGCTTTCCTGTCAAATATCAGGATTTCTGATGAAGCCATATTCACTTGAATGGATTCATCTATGACAGACAACCCGCTTTTTGGGATATGAACGGCCAGACATCATTGTGGAGAAACCCTCCTTAGTGAGCGTGTATCAATATGGTGTGCAAACGGCATCTTAGGATTTTTATAAATTATCTTGGGCTCTTATTTTGAGGATGATCATGGCAATCCTATGACTATGAACCAGGTAAAGAGAAAACATTCTCACACCATTCCTATGGAATCTCATCAGATTCTGCCTTGCAGGTAACCTGTCACTTCGTACGCAAAGATTCCAGCAGGATGGGACCACTTGCCACACAGCGAGGGACATGCTTCATTTTTGCTTCCATCCGAATTTTGGTAATCGCGTCATTTCCCGTGATTACGCCTTTTCATATCCGTCTCATTCATCTGATCTTACACCACCGGATACTTACATTTCGGGTAAGCTGAAGAAAGTCATTTTTCGAGAGAACCCACCGGCAACCATTGGTGACTTGCATCAGAGGAATGAAAAGCTTGAGAATCTATGTGAGCTTTACGACTGCTTGCAACGCAACGGACATCATATCTTATTTATTGATTGTATGACGTTCATTAACCAGGAGATTGTGTGGCTGCGAGAATTCTTCGTTCTTTAGCGCAACCCAGAGTGGACCACACCCGCAGAAACCGAAGAATAACTGAACAAGAAAGATGAAACATCCAAGCCTCTCGTAGGGATTCGAACTCATATTCCGACGAAGCCGCATCACGGCAGACCATCGTCTTACACCATAAGGCCACGCCGGAACGGCGGACAGAATTTCGAACACGTGCTATAGCTCGGAAAACGTGGAAATTGACTTCCATGTACTGCAAGCTTCCTCTATTGTTTGGATTCTGAATGTCACCTAAAACTTTTTTTGTATATAAATTTTTCATTATCGAATGTTTTGGCGGATACTTTATACTTTTCAATTGAAATACTCCTGTCCTTCTGTAACCACAATAACTGTTCATCTTAGAAAGTTGAAATTTGAATGGTGAGTATCAATTGTTAAAAGAAACTATTCTTTTTATTTTTGGTGAATAGAGGAAAAGAAGTTATGAGCCAAAAATATAAGTTAAACAAGAGACCGAACAAGTTTTTTTTTTTATTTGAATCTTATTTAGATATTGAAAAGTTGGCACATCAACGATATCTTACAGAACTTCTGGATTAAGTGAACTAAGGAGAGTGAAATAGTGAGAAGTGAAATACAGAGAAAATATCACTATGCAATGAGAAGTGCAAAGTAATACTAAATTTCAAGACTGACATCATCTTCTTGTTCGTATATTTTGTTCAGTCTTTCTATTGCTTTACTGTAAGCTTCGAACGTGGAGCGAAAGTGAAGAAGACGCAGACAAAAACAGGAAAGAAAGTAAACATCCATGCCGGTACTGGGATTCGAATCCAGATTCAGACACTTCGCCTTGTGGCAGTCAACCACAAGCTGCGCCTGAACTAAAATAAATGAATAAATAAATAAATAAATAAATAAATAAATAAATAAATAAATAAA
>JAFIDM010012231.1:3485268-3508606 GCA_023159025.1 Thereuonema tuberculata | reverse complement strand
AATAAATAAATAAATAAATAAATAAATAAATAAATAAATAAATAAAGAACAAACAAACAACAACAGTAGTTATTGATTCAACAGTTATTTTGTTAATGATGTCTTTTTCATTTGGAGGCTTTTTTTTTTTTTATTTATTTTTTATATACAGCCAACCGCTAACAACTTTTATTGAGATGTTTTCGTTCCTGATGCCTAAAATGACTGTTTGGTAGAAATCGTACATTTTTAATCCTAATCATTTAATCATAAACATTTTTAATCCTTCACAATCTCAAGGAACAGTAAGAATCTATCTCAGCTTGTAGGGTTTAAGTTCTTTGTGAAAAGGCTTAGCTGCTAGGTGTCTTTGAATTAAAGCAAAGAAATTTAGTTAAGACACAGAAAACAAGAAAACTACAACATTGCCATTAGGATTTAATGTAGTAATTACTTTATAATTTGTGCGGTTTTGTTTTTTTAATACTGTGGTTCAAGTCGTAAATAAAATGTAAGTGACAGAAACAGTGATTTACTAAACTAGAATCCTGTTTTTAAAACTATACTATAATCTGTCTTCTTTAAACATATCAGGTTATTCCAGTTTCTACACATTATGTAGTTTCTACGTCACAATTACAGGAAGATAAATTAATTCGCTAGAATTGGATAAGAAAGAATTAAGGACGAGGAAATGAAAAAGTCTTAACGATTGAAATATTTATTAATGATACAAAACACATCTTCTTTTTTTCTTCGCAATATTTCGCAGTTTATTGTCTTTTAACTGCTTCATCAGGCTTAATATATGGAAAAACTTTTCGTATGATACAGTAACGAATCTGGTAATAATATATACAATTAACATCATTTCAACATTTTAAACCTCTATATTATTACAATAATGAGTTTGATAATAATACTAATAACATTTCAATCTTCCATATTATTATTACAAAGGATTTTGTTCTTACAAATTATTACAAAGGATTATGTTTATACAAATTATAAGAACAAAATCCTTTGTAATAATAATATGGAAGATTGAAATGTTATTAGTATTATTACCAAACTCATTATTGTAATAATATAGAGGTTTAAAATGTTGAAATGATGTTAATTGTATATATTATTACCAGATTCGTTGCTGTATCTTACGAAAAGTTTTTCCATATATTAAGCCTGATGAAGCAGTTAAAAGACAATAAACTGCGAAATATTGCGAAGAAAAAAAGAAGATGTGTTTTGTATCATTAATAATTATTAATTGCATATTGAGTTTGAATATTAGAGATTGGAATATTATTAATAATAATATTAATCTTTATATTATTGATTAAAATTCGTTTTATTCATTTGAAAGTCTTGTATTGTAATCCAGTCGCAATGATAGTCATCCATGTTATGTTATACTAAGTCATGTTATAAATATGACTTAGTATACATTTATATATTGTTTCACGGTAGAGTTCGAAGATTCATTTTGATGTATTTAGCAAAGCTATGAATTTGTCCAAAGGGAATTTTCACTTACTAAGAGCGATTCCATTGATACCAGAGTTGGAATTCACTTTTCTCGAATGAAAATTGTTGCCAAAATCCTGCCCTATAAAATCGAACTTTCTTTTATATAAAGGATTTTGGCAGAAATAAGATTCAAAACTAAGCCATTGGAAACAATAAATACGATATCAACATTTACCAATCCATTCGGCCCTATTTCATATTACTAAATTTATCAACATTATGAAAAAGTATCCTTAAAATATAGATAAGAAATTAGTTGACTTCAATTAGTAAAGTTTCACATCAACGTTCTGTTTAGAATTTAGTTTTAGTTTGGACTTTTTCTTTTTTTTTTGTGACATTTAAACACAAACTAATCCAGTATAGTTTTGAATATTTGATGATTCAAATATTTAATATATATTATTCATATTTTACGTCCTAGCAAAACATTATTATCTTTTTCAAATTTTTAATTACATTTTGCATTCCATTCTTTATTACCGGTCTTTCGACTTTAATGTATAATTTTTTTTGAAAGGAAGTCAGTATTAGAAGAAGGATTTTAAATATTAATTTGGATTATTTTAAAACTAAAACACTTGATAAGGCTGAAAGCTGTCTTCGGCGGTCGGTTTTTAATTAGAAATAGAGTTTGTATTTTGATCGTAAGTGTGTGAAGCCTATATTTAATTTATTTTATAATTATTCACTTCCATTAAGTTACAATGTAATGTTAATTTGTTTGAAATAATTTTTAAAACGACTAATCAACAGAAAAAGCAAATCCTCTTAAGGCATCATTAAAAACATTGATTCTTCGATGTATTGCAAACCATTAATGACAAGAAAAAAAAATAACTAATTTTGTTTCGCAATCTTGAATGATTAATAAAAAAAGAACGAAAGAAAGGAACTTCGACGTGGCCTGAGGAGCCACTACTGTTGAGATCTTATTACCAATGCAACTCTTGTGACTCAGCTTTTTTTCGCATTGCCCTTGGTGAATGCTTATAAATCTCGAAGCAGCGTCCATTAGCTAAGATGCAAACGACCAATAGGAATTTTCCTACGTCATTCGCTTGGTCTTTTCCATTTCGTAGAAGGAAGTTGGATAAACCCGTGATCGTGAATTGACGTAAAAAATGCTGAAGCTTGTGTGGAATAAATAATTAGGTCACTGGGAAATCATCAGAAATAGATGAAATAGATAAAGAACTCAACCATCAGAGAAATAAAGGACTTTCTGAAATTAAGGAGTGCCTGTATTTTGTCTTTTTTTTAGATTGTGGATAGGAACTATTGCTAAATGAATAAAAGAAAATAGACACTAAAAGATTGCTCAAACTAATATTAATATACCGGTGTGTTAATAACTTATCTGTCGATAGCTGTTTGGAATTCATAAGCAAGGACTTAATCTATGAGTATAGATTTGTGGTGTTAGAAAAGTGTAAGCATGGGACAGATGTTTGAAATCATTAATTCAGAGTGAATTTATTTGATTTGTTTTTAACTTGGAAGATCCTTTGTCTTTCTAATATCCAAACAGATGAACAGAGTGTTCAAAGATTGAGATTGATACAAGAATACTTTACCTGTAGTAATTCAATATGTTGTTACCTTTAATCAATAAAAATGCTACAAATGGCTTTGACTCAAATTATAATACAAAAGATTTAATTTTTTTTACATTAAATTTATTTTTTTAAAAGGGTTTAGGGATTTTTTTAAAATTAAAAATGTTTTATTGCAATTTATTATTGGGTATTGATGCCTACACTCGATTGTAATAGCCCTTCGATGTTTGGTCCGTAGTTAATTATCTTCTGTTGTGATTTTTTTGTAAAATTAATAGCAGCCTATAAGTAATTCAACCATCTATGAAAGTTTTTCGAATAAAAAAAGTTTTAAAATATAGATTAAGTATTTACATGTTGATGTATTTTTCATGTATGAATGTAGACTATTGTATGTATCATGTATTAACTACGCCCCTTAAAAGTAATTTAATAATTGTTTGAAAGCAATTTATGGGGTTAAAAAAAACATTAAATGATTCCAAATTACAGTCGGACCTCTGTTTAATGAACCTCTATTTTGCGAACCTTTCTTTGGAACCAAGAACATTTTGCTAATTTCTTAGTAAAATAACCTCCAAATAGCGAAATGCATTTTCTATTTAACGAACTTTTTCGAGGATACAGCTGAGGGAAAAAGAAGAAATTAACGATGATGTGCTGATTGATGATTATCTTAATTGATTGATGATTTTGAAGTTCGGAAACAATAACTGAATCGGATATTTTGGACAGTGTGAAAAATAAAAACAATACAGCAATGAATTGCGATGAAGATGATGAAAATGGAAATGATCATGATGAACAAATCAAAAACCCTTCGTATGATGAAATATTAAAATCATTTGTAGCAATCCGATGCGGAGTAGTACAATTTAAAGAAAATACTGAAGGGGTTTTTGGTGCATTGCAAAGATGCGAGACGTACTATGAGCGAAAACATTTTTTCAAAAAAGAAAAAAAAAAAAAAAATCAGACAAAAATTAACAGACTTTATTAGTAAAATTTAAGTACGAATGTGTTTAATGCATGCTTTACGTCATTAAATATAACTTTTTTGAGTAATATTTATTGTTTATGTATTTTAAATCTGTTTTATGTAATTTAAAGTAATTTTAAAAGGTGAATCTCTATTTAACGAATTTTCCATATAAGGAACTTTTTTTTCGGGATTTAGCGACTTAGAGCGAATAGAGGTCCGATTGTTAGTTCTTAGTTGTGTGAAACCTTTAGCTCTCCTATGAAAAGCACTGCACTGTGAGTTTAATTGTTTCCCTATGAGTGAAAATTAATCTGTAATTGTCTGCAATTTATGTTCATTTCTTTAAACTTTGAGTTCTTTTATTGATCCTCTTTTCATTCACTTACAATGAATTATTTCTTCTATATTCTTTAATCATCAAAGTGGAAGTAGAAAATTATGTCACAATCAACAAAACAGAAAAATAGGAGAGGATTTGATGAAACGAATGGAACAGAAATATCAAGTAAAACCATTCTGTTACGTCAGTCACAGAAAAAAGTAAGAATGGTATAAAAATAGGAATGGCTAGAGGTTTTTTACAAAATTTCTGAAAGAGTTTCAAATTTCCCTCTCTCCTAAAATACTATTCAAAATCCTTAACTGTTTTTGTTTTTTTTCACTTTTTTGAAAGTATGTAAAATATTGTTAACTTACGTAAACAGAATATCTACAAATATTTTATTGGTAACAAGATATTTTCAGAGGAATTAAAGGTATCGAAGAAGAAAGTATCGCAGAAGCAGTTGTATTGAAACAAACTAAACGATACAAGAATTTTATATACACAGCCTTCAACGTAAGACAATGTATTAAATTTTAATCAATATATGTTATCCTTATTTAACAAAGATTAAAAACGTTAATCCAATCTTGGAACACCAATCACAGATGAGGATAGAATTCAATCGTAAATAAGCACAAATAAGCGATCACCCTCTAACATATTCCAGAGTCCTGCAAAAAACGAAAATTTAAGATCATCAAATACAAACTCTATCATTGACCATATAAGGATGATTGGAAAGTTTATGTCTCACAGGCTGATCAGTTTGAACATAAACGTCAACTTTTTAAGGAGAATTTGTATGAAATTTGAACTTCAGAAACTACATACTATCAGAGGACATAAGAAGAAAGAAACATCATAAATCTAGAGATGAATGAATACAAGGAATAATGCAATCGTTATCAGTAGTTGAAAATGGAATGAAGACAAAATTCCAAAAAATTATACTGCATTAACTCCTAAATCCTTAGGATTTATTTTTATTTATTATTCGAATTTTAAAATCCTAATGTTTAAATTTGTATGGTTTTGATATTATAATTAGGTAATTGTTACTGAAAGATTGTAAATGGCAGAAGAATGAATGGCATGAGAAAAAAAAAGAAGAAAAATCATCCTAAATCTTGAACAGAAAAAGAAATCTAGTTTAGAAAGTTGAGAAGGGGAAGCAGAGCAACTCAGGCCTTACGATATAATACAATTAAGAGTTTCATCTAAAAATCTACTACAGAACATCTAATCCAAAAAATAATAGAAACAGATAAAAAGCTTATGGAGAAACACGTCAACGGACAACGACTAGACTCAAGATAAACGATTGACAACATTTAAACAAGCATGACAGAATTCATAGATTGACTTCAACTCTTATGACGAATGGGAGGGGGGGGGATATCAACTATAGCGAAAAAAATAAGGGTTCCTCCTTACTATTCAGATGAAGTTATTCCATAAGAAATTATAAGAAATATATATATATAAAGAAAGGCACTGTAATTTTGACAGATAAATGTAGGAATACAAATTCATTAATTTTTATCATTTACAGATGGATTGGATTATTCCAGTACAAAATCACAAAGGCGTGTCCAAGAATTTGGAATGGAAGGGGTTGTGATGTTCAACCAAACAATAACCAAAAACTAACCAGCAGCCATTGAATCAAAAAATAAAACCAATATTGTGACCTTTATCCGGCTTGGGGGTGGGGTGTTAGAAACATAACGACGCGACGGCGAGACCTAAAATAAAACAAGTCCAAAAAGCTAGATTTATTCCATTTTGGAACGTAGTTTAAGGAAGGATTACAACCTTGAAATCCCCCCACGGTACGCCATTGGAAAATGAGTATTTTCGAGACATAATCAAGTAATAAGTATCATCCAATAATGACTAACCAGGAAGTTTGAGGCTACAAAGGAAAGAACTTTGCTTTACAAATACAAACCGGAACTATAGGATGAAGAGATAAGCTTTTCATTCGATATAAATATTCTAACCAATGAGATCTATACAGTAAGCAAGAAAAATGAAATTCTTACTGACTTACTAGTAGCAGAAAATTTCGCAGAGCAATGTGAAGAGCCAATTGAACTTCCTCCGTACCTTGACAAATACCGATATTTGATACATTAGAGAACTGATATCTATAAAAGAATCAAATCTTTCATTTAAAAATTTATTATTCTCAAAATATTTAATTAAGAATTTACTCAGGTAAACATAAGCCACAATTTATTCTATTTTTCAGGTTGATATGCTTGGATCTAATTACTGTAAAATTAACCATCATAGTCTTAAAATCCTCAAAATAATAGTAATAGAGATATAATAACAACACCACACAATAGACCTGACATTACAATTAATCTGAAATGAAACCAAAACAATGTATCTTCTAGCTTAGATAAAAAGCATTCAGTAAAAATTCAAAATTATTTACAACTCTCCGAAGAAATCAAAGAAATATGTAATCAGAATAAAGTAAACATAATACCAATTACTATTTCATTAACTAGAGTTATACCACAAACACATAGGTTGTGATATTATTATTGTTGTATCGGTCGCTACTACAGATTCTATATCTGACTCAACTGGAAGCATGAACTTGCTGGGATCATCACCATCTTCATCTTCCTGTTTTATTATTTTTCCCATATAAAACACTGGCTGTTTCCATGAATACATAATCACCGACATTCGACTCTCGAGTTTCTGCAAAAGGATCATCATCTTCTTCAAGACAGTTGCTATCATCGGAAGATGTCAAGACTGGAGAATAGTCTCGTCGTCGTCAGTCGTCACCAATTCTTCTTGAAACAATCTTTCATTGATGTTTTCTTTACCACCTTGTTGTGCACGTTGAACGAAGCTTAACTGGACAGATATATCTGTTGGTAGGCAACTTCTTTTTTTCCCGTTGTAGAAACGCGTTTGTTTTCCATCTCAACTTATTACCACAGTTGCATTTTCATTGCTATTACTTTCTCCTGATATACATGGCAATGAGTTATCAAATGCCAGCATTTCCTTTTGATTTTCTGGGCGATCTGTTAAGAAAATTGTCATCATGAAGCACATTGGAGCTATAGAGTAAGATTTCTGTCTTTCTAAAACCAGATAATTTATGGTGTTTGATGGTATCACGAATTTTTCGAAAGCTTTCCAAACATTCTGCAATTTGGTAAATATTGAGAGGAGTTATTATAATTTGAAGTGGTCTAATTTACGTTGAAATGAATATTAAGAATAGAACTAAAGATTGTAATATATAAATCTTATATATATATATGGGTAAAAATTAGATAAGTGGCTAAATCTAATTCCCGACATTTATAACCCGTAAAAATTGTTTATTTTTGAAATTAAATGTTTAAAACATTTATAATACCTCCTTATTAATCATATCAAGTATGTTTAAGATAAAAAAAAATAAAAATTAGGCATTAAAATTTCAAGGCAGTATATGAAAAGTCATTTTCCTGCCGGGTGACAATTTCATGTTCGCACCTTCAGTTCACTGTAATTTAAAATATTGCTATTTCCAAACATGAAATCTGGGTTTAAAATAATTATTATATGTTATAGAACATAACATGAAGACTAAAATGAAAGCTAATATGTAATTTGATAATATTTCAGAGGTTTTGTAGCGGGGACTATACTACTCGTCATTTTCCTGCTCCAAATTAAAATCACATTCATTGTTCCATTTCTTTAAGGATTATGATTATCAGAGGCTTTGTTATGCTGATTTTCCTTCATATTGTTCTTTTATAGTAAGACATTACAGTTTAATTATGTTAGTAGTTGATTGAACTTCATTTTCCAATTAATAAGAATGGGAGTGATCATTATCCTGCATCTTTTCATTCGGTTGTCAGGGGACGTCATTTTCCTGTCAGACTCTTCATTTTCTTGGCATACCACTTTTAAAAATTCTATATTGAAGCTATAATATCTACTTAAGTGTATGAAAAGTGATTTTGTTATCAATAATAAGTTAACAGTAAGTGAATTAAAAATTAATAAATGCATATTTCTTAAATTTTTTTCAATATTTTTCTGTGTTTCATTTTAGCCACTTATCTAATATTTACCCATATATATATTCTAAATTTTAAATTGCAAAAGATTGATTGAAATCTTTGCTTTGCGAAACTCAAAGGCCTTGCTTTAAGTTTTGCCTGTTCGATATACATAAACATGGGCGGATTTACGGGGGTGCTAGGGGGTGCGCCGCACCCCCAGATTTTTGGGATGATAATTTTTTTTACAAATAAATAAAAATGTTTTCTATTATAATAATTTTATTAATTATTAATTTAGGCCTAAAAACGGAACATTTACATTGAATTTTGATGTTTGAATTTGGTATACAAATACCTCATACCTTCCGGTGAGCTCGCACCCCCAGATATCAAGACCTAAATCCGCCCATGTATATAAATAAAATAAATATAAAGTTAACTTCACAAGAGACCTGAAAGAAAATACTTTACTTACCTAAAAAAACAACTAAATAGTTTTGAAGTATTCAACTTCACAATCACTACTGGCGGGAAGTGTGAACTGATAAGGATTTCGTTTTCGTCATAATTTGCGCGCGAAATTCAAAATGTTACTTCCTGCCCCATGTTCTTTTACATGTTTAGCTTCAGTTATTTCGCTATACATGCTAAAAACAGGACATTTAATCGGAGTAGAGACAGATAATAATATTAATTATAATCACATACACTGATCTGTAAAAATAGGATTAAACATACAATGAAAATTTTGGAAAGTATTCTCAATTAGTTAAAAGACAATGGTAAGTTGATAATGTACAAATTGTGCCCGTCATCATAAATGCCATCATAAATTATATAAATTTTCGCATAAAAACAAAAATAAATACTGCTTAAACATCTTATACTGAAATTTTCCTCTATTAATGGTATCTAGTGAAATATCATATTGGTCAAACAAGATTATTATTATAAAATCATTTTAAAATGTACCTTAGCTCATGATCTGCTTATTCCCTCGCTGTTCAATTTACTTTCTATTGATCAACAACAGATACCGCACTATATGGCTCCCAATAAGCTGGAATGATGTAACGTAATAATTATCACGAAATATTAAAACGATCCAATGTTTATTTCAGTGTTGTATAAGAGGTATTTTAAGTTAATACTGGCTTTGATAAAATAAGATTTCAATAAAAGATCCTCTTTATCTTTAACAGATATATTGGCTTAACATATTTTTTTTTTTCTGAAACCAAAAACTTTTAATCTTAACTATTTGAATCGGGATTAAACAAACACTCTGCAACACTGCAACAATAACATTCATTTTCAAATATAGTCTTTTATCACAATTACTTATTTAGTATTTATTTCGCAATTGCCTACATTTCACATACGAGCAGTTATGATAAGCCCTTAATGGAAGCTTCTCAGCCTTATTGAAGCTTGGTAGGTTCTCATCATTGATACGTTTGAAGGCTCAAGGTGTACGAAGGGAATTAATAAAGTGATCTTCATAAAATTAAGAAAAATTAAAAAGACGAACAAATTACGGATACAAAACTCTGTGTAGTTTTACAATTTGGCAGTAAAAATGTTTGTTTAGAAATAAGAAAAAGAGAAACTGATAAATACACATAACATCTTCACAAATGTAAAATGAATTTCATCAGTAAAAGAAAAGCTTCTGAGTCTAAATTGGTCTCTAATAGATTGAATCTAACTTACTAAGCTCTCAACAACTAGGACTTCATGATTTCAAAATCCAGAGAAATAATTGGTGTTCATTTAAAAAGAGAAGAAATTTAATTCTGATTTTGAAATGAAGTCATAAAGTGACTAAATTCAAGATCCAACTGCAATTGTTTCGTTATCATTCTCTTCTTCTTCTTTCAAAATCATTGAGTTAATGGAAGATATTCTTTCTGATTAGTTGGATCTGTTGTTTGTAGAGGTTGAAAATTTAAGGCAAATCATGGATTGGGTGAAAAAGCAATTTAATCACCGTCAAGTAAGTTCTAGAAAGTTCGACCTTGAAGGAAGCTTGAATATTTAGTTACAAAGAACAGACCACTCTTCTTGTCTTATTGTTTTTCATTGAATCATTGAGAGGAGTAAGAATTTGATGCTTAAATCAAATAAGTGATGTACAATACTTTTCTTGTTTTTAACCACAAAATAGAATTCACAATTTTTTTAATAGCTAGTCCTTTACGTTTGTGTAAAAGTCCGTCCTTCCACAGACCAACTATAAGTCGAACAGACGAGAGTGATACTTTGTTGGAATGATTATCACTTCCTGTCTCACCGATAGACGCATAAAATGAAACCTGTAGGCTTGTAGGGGATCCCTATGGTTTCGTGTCTAATAGGAACCGATTTTTTTCTCTTGTTTAATAAAACTTCCCATACTTTTGTTTCGGTGATTTTCCAAATAATTCAATGAAATTAAAATTCAGCAGTCAAATATCAACATTGGATATAATTAAGGCTGTATCAAAATAGAATATGAAATTATTCATCATTTTTCTTTTTGTTAAACTTTCTATTAATAACGATTAATGAGGCTATTGTCATTGAGGGAAACATTGAATAATATCCAGTAAATAATGAATAAACGTTATGAATGGATATACGGTGAGTAATTTTGACAAGGTAGTTTTTGTTTTTAATTTTTATCTGTTAAATACCTAAGCCTAGGATAATCTTAGAATAAAAATAGAAGTTTCTGAGCATTTCTGGGCTGACTTAAGTTCTAAAATGTCATTGATATGAAAGTGGTTTATGCTAATCACAAATTATTATTAAGCTATTCCAATGTTCTTATTGCTACATTAAAAGCTTATCTCTCTGATAGATATTTAAAGAGAATTAAGGTATTTGAAATTTGATAATAAGTAGAACAAAGAAAAATGTAACTTAATCAAAGAAAACTAAATTGAATTTTAATAATTTCTTTGAAAACATTTGGTGTGTGTGTGTGTGTGTGTGTGTGTTTATACTAAATAATGCTAAAGTTCCATATAAGGTTATGATGCCCAGAATGAGTCATTAAGGACAACAGAAATGCAAGGACACCACAAGGACAAGGTCACCACAAGGGACCCAATGACAGAAAGGATTATATGCAGGTAACTTGGTTCATTTCAAGCCACATCTAAATCCTCATTTAAACAAGTAAAGAAAAGTCTGGTAGTTATTTATTTTCTTCGATATAATTTCTGACTTAAGTTTAAGTTTAATGCCCCCCCCCTCCCCTCACTGTTGTGAGGTCAGTTTTGAATTTTATAAGATTGGAACTTATGGTTTCTTAAAACGAAATCAGAAAAAAAAAATTGTTAAAACTTTTTTGAAAAAGAAAATGGAAGTTAGTTATCATTGTTAGGAATAAATAAAATGTACAAAGCATTTCTAACTAATTCCGTTATTTTTTCATACAAAGGCTTTGCATTAAGAGAAGTACATGAATATTAAACCTTTGTTTTTGAAAAGGTTTACGTTTTTCTTTTCTATTTTCTCAGATGTTTTTAGCTCCAGTCTATTTATTTTTCATCTGAAAAGGCAAAAAAACTTGATATATTATAAAAATGAACTTATTCTCAGAACAACAGATATTAAGAGATGTTCAAAAATCTCAATTAATATCTAGAAATAGTTTTAAACAAAATAAAGATAAAGAAATAGTTTTAAACAAAATAAAGATAAAGAAATAGTTTTAAACAAAAGAAAGAATCAAAGGTGTAAAAACAGGTCCATTAACAGCATGGAAGCTGATTATTTTGTTTCCTTTTCCTGCAGCATTTGGACATTTAATTTGTTTTAAAAGGAATTACAGAAAAACTTTATTATTCTAATGTTTAATGTTTATTAGTCTATTGAAACTTTTAAGCTTAAAATCTTTCATTTACGAATCTAATTTATTAATATTCCTCCTTACCAGAGTAAATACTTTAGCAGTTTTTTAGGTTAAATGATTACGTTTCAGTAGCTTTTAGGCCAAAGATGGAGAAAATTAACAGAAATCAGGGTGTTAATACGTAGACTACTGCATCGCTCAAGTTTTGTTTTCGAAATATGAATATTTTTGAGTAATCTTGACAAAGAAAAGACGAATTAAGACGATTGTTAATTTCATATCAATTTGTAATTCTTCTTTTGTTTTAACTCCTTTTTTTTTTTATCTCATTGATGCTTATTAAAGGTTGTTAGAAAAACTGACTCTTTGGAGTTACGCAAGCCATAAAAAGAATTAATATACGAAGAAATAATAATAATAATAATAAAAATATATCTTACGATGAAATCTTTCTTCAATAAAATAAATTAATCCATAGAAACTTATGATGATGCTGTTAATAAAAAATTCTCTGAGAAAAGATTTTGAATATTAAAAAAAACAACTTTCTTGACAGAGGGCAATATCTTTGGAAATATTCACAATCATATTCTTAATCTCAAATGAAACAAAATGATGAGGCAGTAAAAAAAATTGATAGCATTTCGTTTTAAAAAGCTAATTTAAAATTCCATTCATGAATTTTCATTTTTGTTTTAATAACTAGAGCTGTTTGTTGCTTTCCAGTTTTCTTGATTAGCATCAACAAATATCTTGTAAGATTTATGCTGTTATTAGGCAGTTGCGTGAGAGAACTTTATCTCTATTAAGTATCTTCAATTAAAATATCATCTCAGTAGTAATTTGATATGCAAATGTCTACGTATTAGAATGAGGAATACCTACAATTAGACAGAGAAAGAAATTTTATAAGATTTAACAACATCTTTTAAAATTAATGAAAATCATTTCATTTATTGCAATTTCTGTTTATCATTACAAATACTACAGTAACTAAAGAAATTATTAATAATAATTAGTATTTCTTCATTTCAGGTAACAAATTACTTTTCGAATTAAGATATGTTTTTTAGACTATGGTAAATCACCTAAGCCTCTTTTCGAAAAGAGATAGTGACTAGGCTGCAAAATTAAGACAGGCTACACCATTAGAAGGATATTCAATTTTGAGAGCAGAAAATACAAAATAATAAATAAGTAAATAAATAAATAAATAAAAATACAAGAAGTGTATAAAGGTAAAATATGACTTTAAATTGCTTCACTATACATTATAGGTATTTATATAATGCATATATAAATCACAGCATACATAAATCACTCACATAAATGTAGACATATCGTTATTTTTTGAATTAATAAAATTTAGAAAATTTATAATGATTTGGCCATATCTTTACAACATACATAACAATTTATTCAATTAATTAACAGAATTAACAGAAAATTCTGTTTACAACGGGTTCCTTTTTTTATCTTCATAATTGAATGTTTTAATAAAATTTGGTTTTAAATTAACATTTTAAAAGAAGAATTGAATTTTATTATAACATGTTCTCAATCATTCTTGAAGATCTAAGAGGATCTCTGGAATTGATCTGTAACTTTTCAGAAATGGTCTTTAAGGTAATCGTGGATGGCATTCGGGTTGATGGAACTTCTATGATTTTATGAATTTGTTTTGCCTTTTGCTGAAATGACAATGTCATTTGGATGAAATGTAATCTGGATCACAAAAGTAAGTCAAGTTTTATGCTCTATTCAAATCCCACTCAGGCTTCTACAGAACGCAGCATGCGACCAAAAAAAATTAAGATCTACAAATTTTTATATCTACCGTATATCAATAGAAAGGGGGAAAAATAAGTCATTTTCAAACTTAGAACTAAACTGATGTTTGTGGAAGGGTCTTGTTAGGACTGGATCAGTCTAAGAATAATAATTATAATTCCTTAAAATTAAACAACAACAACAAAATCTAGATGTTCAATCTAAAGCATAGATAGAAAAAAAAAAGATAAACAGAGATTTATCGCTCTATGGTCGTGATTTAACTTTCATAAAGAATTAAAGATAATAGGTGGTGAAAGAACAAATCTCTATGGCGACATAATTATCATCCTTTCGTATAAATTAAATAAAGCAAAGATACGGCACATACCGTTTAAAATAAATTACACGTTAAGAAAACTGTATTTCCGTTTAAATAAATTATATAATTGTTTATGGAGAAATAATAAATTAATCCCAGAAAATTAAGTTTTAAGAAAAATCTCAATAAAAAGATATATTGGGTAAAAATATCAACAAGAAAGCGATTCAAGTCTACAACTAATAAAATAATAATATAATAATACTTGTTTGATTACAAACCATATCTGCCAGTCTCTCTCTGTCTCACCTCAACTGAAGCCGAAAACATCTTTTTGGTTATTTTATATTTTTAACAAAGCCTCTTCAGACACAGCCTTAAACTATCCTGAGGCTCGTATCTTCGATTCGAATCCCCTGAGTCGATATGAATAGTGCTTTCTTTTTCTCTATTTTATTCTTTTCCGCTAGAATAATTTGAACTGTCTCTTGGTGTGCCCAGGACAATAATTCTTGGACTTTATTGTTCGTAAAATTTTCCGCTTATTTAATCTATATAAAAGGTGATATCGCCAAGAACCTGAGTATTGGAAAAGATATTTTCAACATGAGTTCTTTTTTTTTTAATACTCTATCATTTTTGTTTCCGAAAAATATATTAAATTATTATAAAAACAAACTCTGTAGATGAACTTGTTTTCTTTAATTCTGATAAGCGATAGAGTGAGACCAATGTTCCTAAGTGAAATCTCAAGACAGCCTGTTTCACGCTAATACGGCGATCATCAGCTGAGAGTAGTCAGAATAAACAAGGAGGTCTCATAACGGAGGTGCATTAAAGTAGAGTACTCACCTACTCTCAACTACTCTCAACGGATGATCGCCATATTAGCGTGAAACAGGCTGTCTTGAGATGTCATTTAATAACATTGTCTCAATTTTTAATATGTTTAGACATTTTTAGGAGCTTTTTCTTTATTTACATGCGAATAAGAAATTGGTCTCACTTTTTAATACTTTTTAACTTGTTTTTATATGAATGCTACATTTGTGAGAAGGTTTGAAATAGTATTTCTAGAACGTTATAAGTGAAGAAACTCCTCAGATCGTAAAGATTCCTTCCTGATAAGAATACCTTAGATCCATATTGATTTTGACCAATGTTAATCGCAGAACAAAGTAAATCAAATTCGTATAATTCTTTCTACAATACATGAATAAACGGAAGATATATATCTTTCGTTTATTCGTGTATTATAGAGAGAATTATATGAATTTCATTTAGTCTGTTCTTCGATTTGCAGGAAAGTTTCAAGAGGATGTATTGAGCTACAGTAAGATGTCTTGGACGAACAGCCCTACTTGTATCAATGAAGACAATATACAATGCCATATAAAGTACAGAGAATTTTCCGCTCAATGAAATGATTAAACTTGAAATTCAAACAATATTTCATTAGAATGTATAAATTATCCAATTGCCCTTTGTTTTTTCCCCTAACCATTAAAGTTAAAGTTGCGATCAGGCCCAGAGGACCGCGCAATGCAACTGGAGGGTAGGCTCCTGTGTTCAGAACCTACGGGACAAAGTTGAGGACGGGGGGGTCGGCCCGTCGCTCGCCCGCCTTTAACTCCCGGGAAAGAAACCCGGTACCCATTCTATAGAGGGCTATAGAGGGCTGGGTAGACCATAGGGCCCGTTTGGAGGAGAAAGAAGCGTGGAAAAATTCCCGTCCTCCGCCGAGGCCGGGACTCGAACCCGCCACTTCCAACCCGCAGCCAAGCGCCCTTACCCACTCGGCTACCCTTACCCACATTATACCCATTACGTTGTACTTTAATTATCTAGAAAGATATTAGGTTACAAACATGTAAATTAGATAATATTTACTTTTTAAAGTAAGTTTCTTATCCTATTTTACGAATGTAATTACACTAAGGGAGACGTATTTACTTTGATACTAACCTTTAAATAAGCCCTTCTGATGTAGCTGAAGTATCTGGGCAGTGACCTATTGAAATGTCTGAATTCTACTGAATGTACAGCTGACAATGAACTGAATCCTGGGACAGATGGTGATTTATTTTCAATACTGATAGATATTTGTCTCCTATTTCTTTCCTTTCCCTCCTTCCGGTCACTTAATTAATTCTCGGATCTTTGAGGCGTTAATAGGAGAGTCTTTAATGTAGAAAACAAGAAAGAACTCTAAATATTCTTCTCTAAATGTGTTTGGCTAAATTGTATTAAAATTTAAAGATCAAATCCTTCTGACTTTTTTTCCCCTTTCATAGAAAGGAAAAATAAGTTCCAGGAAAGAAAATCAAAATTTCTTATAAAGCTTCAAAATGAATTTACTTTTTGCTGTTCTGAAATCAGTTGCAAGTTTTAGGTAATTAAAAAAAAAATAACAACAGCAAATTTCAACTTAAAAATGTAGCTAAAAAGAAAATTCTAATAAAACCCAGAGAAATGAAACTGAGTAATTATTCTAATGGTTTTTCCTTCTGAATATGAGTAAGATCGTATTGGATTAGTTTCCTGATATCAATGGAGGTTTAATTCCTCGCTACGAAGGATTTTACCTCGAAAGTGGCCCTGACATTTATTCTCTCAATTCCTTCCTTGAAATAACAGGTCTGACAAAAAATTCCTATAATTTCATCAATATACGTAGATTGATTTAAAGAATGCATAAGTTGTGGTTGGTAAAGAAATACCGGATTTTTTTATAAATCAATCATTTAGAATTTTTCAAAAAAAAAAAAAAGGAGATATTTTAGTTTTTACATAAATTTCATTTAGTATTTCAATTATTTCAATAAGAGGATCAAAACAAAATATTTTAGCAAATATACAGGTAACCCCCGAACAACACGGTACTCGAAGAACAACGAGTTTCGAAGAACACGGATACCTTCCCCGAATTACACGGTACTGGAAGAACACGATTTCGAGTAATTCTTTTGAAAAAAAAAAAAAATACATTTATTATTTTTTTGTTTTATTTTATAATTTTTTGTAATTTTTTTTTATTTTGATAATAAAAATTTAAGATAAAACGTTTTTTCAGAACTAATTAAAAAATTCATTTGAATTACATAATACAAGATTTCTTAGAAATGTTTACCAATATGAATTCAAAAAATAAAAATTTAAGTTTTATATTTAACAAAAAAACATTTAAAACGTAATTTTTTTTTTTTTATTTTTACACTTGAAACGGAATCCCGTTTTTTGTAGTCTCGAATAACACGGTTTCAAAGAACACGGAACCAATTAATCGTGCTCTTCGGGGGCTGGGTGTATTTTTTTTTTTTTGTTTTTTTTGTTTTTCCAGTCTAACGTTGAGAGTCACTCTGTGTGTATTTGTGTATTTTTGTTGACTTTAAATACTTTTGAAATTATTATGGAACTTCTTGAAACAGAAACACAAATTAAAGGAGACGGTTCAACTTTTTTATCTGAAATCCTTCCAATGTAAGTCCTTGTGGGGAAATTAACTTAAATTCAGATTGTCCTGTTTGTCTTCAGAGACTATTTCGGGCACTTTCTTACCCATTCACTCGTGTCCATTTTTTTTTTTTTGGGTTTTGGGGCGGGGGGGGGGGGGGGGGGCAAACAGGGTAATATGTTTGTGGGCTTGGGAGACGGTCCCCAGTGCCATAAGAAACGGGAAAAGGGGGGAAGCAAAATGCCAGCAACTAGTCTGTAAAGACCTTTGAATAGGTTTGGATCCTTTTAGCTAATCTGTTCATTTGGTCCTGGTTAAAATTAATCCGATTTACCCAACTGAAGTAAAAAAGGGTTTTTTTTTTTTTCCTGGAGATGTATTGTTGAAATTCAACAGATATTTTGCTTTAAAAAAAAAAAGTACTTTTTTTTTTCATATTTCTTAATTTCTATTTTTTTTTTTTAATAGCAAAGCAGGCTTTAAATACTTTCAGGAACTTGGTTATCTTTATTTATGTTTCTTTTCTGTCATATGAAAATGAATAAATTTAAATACGTTGTTATTAAAGGCTTTTGGATTCCTAAAGAATAAAAAGGTCAATATGTAAACTCGACGTATTCAAAATGTTCAAAAAAAGATAATTAGCATTTACAAATGTAAAAACTAAAAAAAAAAGAATTTAAATTACAGGTTTTGAAAAATCTAATGATGTTGAACCTGCATTTAAGTAAGTCCACAATCCCTTGTGATGTAAAACATTTTAAAAATATCTTCTGAAGTCTTTTCATAAAAGTTGGATTGTAAATGTTTGAGACTTCTTTGTAATTGAAGGAAAAGTAAGAATTCCTTAAGTTATCTCAGATATTTTCACATTGGAATCAGATAATTCAGATTCAATGAGAAGTTTATATAACAAACAGTATTGCAACACTGTAAATAGGATAAAACCAGGGTTACTTTGAAAGTAACTGAGTTACAATTACTTTTTAATAATAAAAAACAAATCTGCTAAAAACATACTCTGTTGTAATTGCCATATTACGGTATACAATTGATTGATTATATTACAAAATTAATGTATAAAATTAATGTTTGCATTTATTCTATTTCGAATTTTATTTTTTAATTGAAATGCACTACAGAGCAATTTTCTCAATCTTTTTTTGCTTCACGGCGCACTTTTACATTTCGTGAAATTCCACACTCCTTTGAAAAACCTCAACACGTTAATAACAACCTATTTTAAGCATTTAAAAATATCCTAATATGATGAAAAAATATTGTTTTTAAGCTAATTGGAATGCAAATTAATACTTTATTAATCTTGATTTTTAGAAGAAACTGCTACTGCTGCTAGCCAATGCCCACTCTTGGTATTGCTACCATTAAGTGCCGCGCTGACCAGTACAGTGATGACATGAGTTCCGGGCCGGTAGATGTGGATGACTGCCTCACTTCCGCCAGCGCTGAACAAGAAAAAAGATGCCTGGCGTCCATGGGCAGTTGGGTTTGGCAGAGTGGGCAATTGTTAGTGCCCAATTAAAGTGTGCCTAATTTGTGGAGATAAACAGCTAAAAGTTCATGTCCCGTTAGTGAACGGAAGGCAGCAACCGTAGTAGCCTGTGAAAAATTTCTGTGGAGAGGCCCATTTTTGGCCAAACGTTCCCAAGCTTTACCTTGAGACTCTGATGCTAACGTAACTTTAGTCTGATGGTCGACTGTTAGCTGGATGTGTGCCTTCGCAGAAGACAACGTAGGGCGTACTGCGGGCTGAAGCAGGAGTGTCCCCATTTTCGCAAGGAAGTCAGCCTTTTCGTGATAGCATATGCCAACATGGCTGGGGATCCATTGGTTAATCTTCCACCCACCGATCCAAAGCCGATCCAGCGTTGCTCTGCAATCAGTTGTTAGTTGGCTGTCAACAAGTAGTACAGCATTGCGGGGTTGATGTTTGAAATCTATTAACAGTTCAGCAACTTTCAAAATCTCAGCAATTTCGCCTTCGAAATTACTAAGAGGGGCGTCAACAGGGATATATCTCTCCAAAAATTTACAACAATATCCCGGAACTGTTTTGCCGCTTCCGGTATACAGGAGCCGTTAGTATAGATATGGAGCCACTCCTTCTCTGGATATTGGTGTAGTTTGGAGGGCTGCTACTCTAAAGGCAAGGGCTGAGGACAAAGGTTTAGGCATAGAATGATCTACAAGGGTTAAGTCACATTTAGGGAGATGGTTAAAGATTGTATTCTTAATCAGTCCATTCGTACTAGCTGGTGCAGAAAGGTTAATGGCATATTTCTTGGCTAGTTCATCTACAACATTAGGTGGTGTAGGTTGGAATCGAAGTCTTATCAGCAGCAGATATGAAATTCCGCCAGAAAATAGATCTGGTTCGCTTCATTCTCTCCCAGAGCTTAAGGGTAGCTTTGTCGCGTAGAGCATAATGCTGTTCGATGCCTGTTTGCAACAACATAGCAGTGACAGGGGTTGATATCACCCCTCCCGTAATTAGTGAAGTGCAGAGTTCCGTACCACATCCAACTTCTGCAGAAGGGTCTTGCTTGCGGTGCTGATCACATCATTACCGTACTCCTGTACGTCATCCAGAACATCATTAATCATTACGTTAAACAGGATACAGCTCAGAGTGGTACCTTGTGGTAGACCCTTCTTTTGCTGTCTATACCGCGAAAGTGCTCCTTTAAAACGGACTCGAAAATGTCACTGTGCTAAGAAAGATTTTACCCACCTTAGCGTCTTTCTTGATACACCCCATTTCATTTCTAATTTATTGATTAGAAGTCGCCGCCAGACTCTGTCGTATGCAGCTTTAAAGTCCACAAAGATAGCCAGTGGGGACATTTGGCGGTGAAAACCACCTTTAACGTGCTATACAAAAGTAACAACCTGGTCAGTGGTGCCCCTGTTCTTCCTAAAACCAGCTTGCGCTTCATCAATAACGCAATGCTCGTCAAAAGCCGATTTAATCTGGAGACAATCATGTGCTCTACAAGTTCGCATGTCACACTTGTGAGAGCTATGGGTCGATAGCTTTCGAGCGAGTCTGCAGGTTTCCCTTTTTTGAGAATGGGGACTATTACTCCCTTACGCCATAGGTCAGGCACATGTTCATTCCAAGTCAAATTAATCAGCGACAAAAAAGTTCTTTGGCAGCCTGAACCCATATGTACTAGAAATTCAGGATATATATCATCAGGGTCGGCAGCTTTCCCTTTACTAATAAATAAATTGGATGGATCCAATTCCGCCATAGAAAAGGGATCATTGAGAATTTCTTGTCATTTTCGATAAGACATGTAGGTGGCGGTCGCTGTTTACGCAGTCTTCTCACTTCAATTTTATCGGCTACATTATTACTGACTTTCGCAAAATACAAGCTCATGGCGTTGGCTATATCCCTAAACTTTGTGAGCATCTTATTACCTCTCTTAATAGGTTTTATTTGCTGGCATGTTCCTTCATTATTAATGCGAGCAATAAACTGATGAGCTTTTAGGCCATCCTTTCTAAAATCAATCTTAGTGATAAAAGACTCGAAAGCATTCCTCTTACTATCTTGGATTTCTCTCTGCAGTAAGGCTTGCGATCTTCTGAGCGAGACACAGTCCCTCATGTTTCTTGTCTGTTCCGCTTTTTTTCTGGCCTTATTTCGTTGTCGCCTCATTCAGAAGAAACTGAATGATGATAGATTACATTGCGCAGATAATTTGATGTAAAGAGTTTAGTCCAGATAATGAGCTTCAATGGATCTATTTTTAAAAAATGGAAAATTTACATTAAACCTAGATGAGAAAGCTATTTTTACCAAGCAATTCTTAGTTCAGAAGATATACTAATGCATTGATGTACGATTTTCCATTGTAACATCAAGTCATCATTTGCCATCAAGAATTTTTTTTTCAGAAATTCAAAAGATCTTTCATCTTACTTTATTATTTTGTATTTTAAAAATCTTGAAAATAAGCACGAGGGAAAGGGGTTCTCCATTTTGAAAATGTATATCCCGAACAAACTTTTTTTTTTAATATATTGGCAATCTGAAATTTTGTTTATTCAATAGCACTTATATTTAATCAAATAATCCACGCTCATCATTCTGCATTCCTACATTTTAAATGATAATGCCAATTTTTTTTTCACTTCTAAATTAAAAGTTTCATTAATTTCTTAACAGCGATTTTATTTTATAATTTTTTTTTTATTTAAGCTATCATTTTGTTTTCGTTCGCTGTGAAATTTATTTACGTTGCAAAGTAAAATTACAAATAAAAGAAAATAAATAAAGATTGTATTTTATAAAACATAAATTTTTTTTTATGAATTATTTATTTCTTGAGCCTAAATAAACTCTATTTTTTTTTCTCTTTATTAAATCTAAATTCAACACATTTGAGGAAGTTTTTCTGGTTCGTTTCTATTTTGAAAAACAACAAATCTACAAAAAAAAAAAAAAGATAAAAATCATATGTGGATATTTTAAACTGAAATTATTTAGTCTTTTTTCTTCTTTTTATCACAATTATTGAAACATATTAATCCTGTGAAGGAATTTTGAGAAAAGAAATCATGTTTTTCTCTCTAAATTTTGACGCCATGTTTTGTAATTCTTCATATAATCAAGGAATGTTTCTGAAAAGAATGGAAAGAAGTCTTTGTTCGCTTACAGACATTCGGATACTTATTTATTTATTTACTAAAAAATACTAAGAAATAAATAAGTAAACAAGCAGTTTTTTTTATTAACAAGCAATGTTTATATGAAATTAAATTTATTCAATATGAAACATCGTCTTAGTCTTAAGATGCAGGGTTATTGAAATTCTCAGTGCAAAGATCCCCTATTAGCCATAAATGTAAACGCCAGTTTCACATTTAAAATGATTAACTTCCAATAAAAATTTACTTCAAAAGCTTTTTACTTGGAAGCTGCTACTAGGCAGTTCTTTACAAAGGGGTTGGTTAGAATGACGTCATCCTAAACAAAGGAGTCGTTGAACAGTATTAATATGCCTATTTTTAAATATATATTTATATATGTTGTTATTTTTTTAACAGTTGAAGCAGTATTAATATGCCTATTTTTAAATATATATTTATATATGTTGTTATTTTTTTTACAACATTACTTCTTACCAGGTACCTTTGTTTCAAATGAAAGTTCGAATTTATAATGGTCAGTGTTAGTATTGTGTTCAGTAGCCTTCTGCATTTCGAAGTAAACCACTCAAGAGACTCATAAAAAATCATGTTTCTTCTTCGAGGATTTAAATAACAACGACTGGGATAAGACCATAGATGAGATTTGAATTTAGTTTCTCAGATAATCTTCTTAGAAAAGATCTTGACCAACACTAGCGTTCTGATAACTGATACATCGTTTTTGAAACACTTTTGCTAAACCTCCCAATAGCTTAGCGTGAAAGTAAATAAAAAAAAAACAAACTGGATAAATAAGTTGTTACGGACTATACATATATATATTTTATTAATTAGTCCTAACAATAATATTTTATATTTT
>JAFIDM010012231.1:3453457-3470268 GCA_023159025.1 Thereuonema tuberculata | reverse complement strand
TTATCAGATTTGGTAAATCTGAAAATTGATGGGGTCATTTACCTGGAGTTTCTATTTTTACAATATTTTTATAGTTACCCTTTGTTTACCTTGTTGAAATGTTTTGTTACTGAATAAAGGTTTTACTTTACTCAAGATTTTGTCAGAGAATATCATTTCTTTAAAGGTGTTTTCCTCTGGTAAGCTACCTGAGAAACGATCCTAATTTTTTTTTTTAAACCCTTTTTCAATTAATCAAGAAAAAGGGAGGAAGTAACAAAGTAACGCGTTTTCGTTACTCCGTTACAAATAAAAAAAAGTAACGTTGGCGTTCCCGATCGTTACTGTAAAAAGTAACTGTTACTAGTAAAGGCGTTACTAATAACGCGAAACTTCCAACCCTGGATAAAACTAAATAAGAACATTTACATCACTAGGGAATTCTTATATAACATCCCCAAATATATTCTGTAGAATAGAAATCAGAGAATGTGCTAGAAGTTCCGATAGCAAATATAGTTCATCTCAAATTATCAAATTATCTGCTAATTAGTATTATCCCTTTTCTTTCCTTTCCTGTTTCCTTTCCTTTCCTTTCCCTTTCTTTTCCTGTTTCATTTCAGCAGTTAATGTATGTAATATTCAATACTGTTATATGTATTGAGTATTATTGTCTACCTAAAGCTGGACGTACACCAGTCACTTCAATTTCAGTTTCTATATCATAAGACTTGTCGTTCAGTTTCTTCGAACTTAATTGACATGCTGTGCTTGATACAACCAAAAGGATAGAAAACTATCGAACATGATTGCCTCGAATACAACCAATTAAAGTGAACCACAGCACTGTATTTATATTTTGCTCCGCTGATATTTTTTAATTCAAATATATTGAAAACCCATAAATTTATTATTGTAATAATAAGATCATCATTCGAAAGGAAACAATCTTTACACTGACATATATTAATTCTATGCTTCAGAATTCTCCAGAAAACATTTTGAAGAAAGAGTTTCGAAGGATATTGAATGATATTGGGTCTGTTTCTACTCTGTGAATCAAACAACGAAAAGCTTTTTAAAGTTTTGAATTTGATAATTATTGATGCCTTTAATATGACAAAATTAACATTCAGAAATTAAGAGAAATTTTGCAAGATCTATCCTGAAGCATTTTATTTTTGAATTTCTTTCTTTTAGGAAATAATTCTTCAATTCTATATAGTGAGAGATATTGACATATAATTTAATACATTTAAGTGTAAACGTTTTCCTTTCGAAAGATAATCTCAATACTGTGATAATAATTTTATAATTTTCCATTCAGCTGAAGTTGAGACAAACAGCAATACGACCCTTTGAAGACTAGTAGTAGTTTAGAAGGCCTTGGATACGAATGTGCATGATGTCACGACTGTTCCAATGTTTCACTTTAATTGGTTGTCAGGTTTTGTCAGGCAGAGTTTGTCAGAGTGAAGGAGAATATATCAAAAGACCAAATTTTCCCAGACCGACAGACATTTGTCGCTCAAGACCAAATTTCAAAACCACAAATGATCTGACCGTGTTTCTCGGTGCTTTAGTATAGCATTCGATTGTTGTTGTTGTTTTCCCTCAGTGTTAATCCTCAGTTTGGTGGACATATTTTTATTCAGGAGAAAGAAAAACCAAGATTAGCGAACTTTAATCTACGCAAATATTGTCTTACCATTGTGTAATCAATTACTTTCTTTAAGGTGTCAAAATGCCATTGAAACAATATTGGTTCAGAAACTTAACTTGTCTTTGGTGAAGGACTTATTTTTCTTGTTTCCCGATTACGACTGTCCTTTTTTCATTTGTTGTATTCACCCTTCGTCTCAAAAAAAAAATATCTTCTCTATAAGTGTCTTTCTATAAATTAGCCTTGAATCAAATTACACAAACAAAATAAGAATGGACTTACTAGGCTAAGGAATATGTATAGGAAGATATATTTATTTATTTTAGCTCCATATTCAGTAAATATTAAGCATATTGCTCTTTTTAAATTATATTAGAAAGAGAACAGTTTAATGATTCATTTTATTTAGTACTTAGATTAGATAGTTCATGAAAATAATTCTTTTATAATCTTTCAAAGTAATAAGATAAATTTTAGAAATACAACAAAAGAAAACTAGGCTCTCTAATTGAAATGATAAATTATTATCAGTTAATGGTTGAGTTCGATCTACAATGATGGTTGGATTAATTCTTATCTAAGATTTACTCCGTGTTCTATCTGTGTTCTAAATCGTTCTGATTTATATTAATCTTCGGTTTGCGTCGAAGATGACTGGATCGCTTTATCGCTTTATTCTACGCTTTTCTGTAATTACTGCTTTGTAATTTATGAGTAAATTTAGGATTTTACGTGTGTTAAAAAGACATTTTTTAAAAAAGGAATAAAACTTAACACACATAAGTTAACCTAACATTTAAAAACATATATCACGGGAAGCTTTTCGGATCCGATTTTTGTGGCATCCTTTGTCAACCTGCCTGGAGGTTGACAAAGAATGCCACAAAAATCGGATCCGAAAAGCTTTCCATGATGTATTTTTTTAAATGTTACGTTAACTTGTGTGTTTGGTTTTAATCCTTTTTTAAATAATTTTTGAGTAGTCATTAAATCATGAATATTGTTTTCATCACAGCAAATAATGTCTTTCTTTTAGAATTTGAAAGTTTAAGAATTGTAGCTGTAAATTGCAAACATTTTCGTTAAAGCTAATAATAAATATAGTATAATAATTATACTATTATTATATAATGGGTTCTGGAGCTCCAGGAAAAACAATCGAATCATTAACAGTCATGAAAGTAATATTGATTTATCTAAAGATATTTCAATATATTTTTTTAATTATTTTTTTTATTTGAATGATTAAAACTATGAATAGCATCAATAAATTTAACAAAAAAAAAAAAAGAAAAGAAAAGAAAACTAGGAATAACTTCAATGACCTAATTGAAATGTATTAAATCCTGAAATTATTTAAACGATTCCTTTAGAAAAAAGATGACAACAATCACGAGCACTTGTCTGGAGGGATTTCTATGAGTCATCGACACGAGTCTCAGACAAAAAAAAAAGTGACACAGAATTATCACATCATCATGACTGGAATGAATTCAATGAAGACAAAGTTTCCATTCGAAGATTTTCAAATCACAACAATCTTTTTTTTAAGTTTTAATCTTCTAAAAAAAAAGTGTCTATTTTTTTTTAATTATTTTCCTTTTTTATTTTTTAAATTTGCTTCTGTATGCGATTTAGAGTGCAATTGAAAATCTTTGTATGCCGATTAATAATAATATTCTTAAATAAAAGCATAAAAAAAAATTAACATCACATTTTAAAGATATGAGAATAAGTACAATAAGAAATCTCCACACTTAAATGAATCATTTCGATTTCAGATATCATTTGAACCTATCAAATTTTATATTTATAAAACATAATATTTACAATTGCCATACAGTCAATAATTAAAATGTGATAATTATATTAATAAAATTAATAAAAATTTAAAATTAATTTTAAATTAACAAAAATAAAAAGTTCATGTATTTACATATCAAATTAAGCAGAATCATAAAATTTGGTTTATTGTTGTTAATTAAACTTTTGAATTAATAAATATAACAGATGTAATATTTTTATAAATGAGAAAAATAAATGACTAATTTTTAACGAATTAATTTTTTTGGAAATTATATTTTTTTTTAGGTTAAAATAACCCATGGGTTATTTTATTACGAACTGTTTAAATATCTACTATATTATTCTGTTTTTATATTTTTATATCAAAATTATTTCTATGATTTTTTTTTTCAAATTCTTGTTTATTGAAAATTGATTATTTCTTGTAGTTCATTTGCAGTCATTGAAACATATTATATAAGTAGAAACAGTTGATCATTAAAAGGCAAATTTCTCACTGCTGTCATAACAGGGACCCATAAGATATTAAAGGTTGTTGATTTACGGATAGATTTAAAAGAGTTTATGAAGACTAATTAATTGTTTTCAATAAATCTCTTACAAAAAAAGCTTATTTTATTTTTTATTGGAAAAACATTCTTAATTAGGCAAAATTAGAATGTATTTAAATACTTTCTTAAAATACGAATATGCTGGTGATGTTGAGAATATTTATTATTTATGGTCATTTAATAATAGTTACAACTTAAATACTTGAAGTTCGTGATATTTTATTTAAAGTAGGGAAATATATATGTATCCTCAAGTAAATATATAAAGTTATTTTATCCAATTTATTCTCACGTTATCAGCGGCAAAATTTAGAAACAATTTAGAAAACAAAAACGCAATGTTCCAAGACTTTCTTCCGCTGATGACAAGAGGATAAATTGGCCGAATCTTCACAGAAACAGTGATATGGTTTTTGTATTGGCATTTTTTCAAATTCCACATCACTGTCCGGCTTTATATAGTTTAGTAATATAAGTTAATTTTATTCTTATATTCTATACTTTTTCTAAATTGCAAAAGATTGATTGAAATCTTTGCTTTGCGAAACTCGAAGAGTCAGCTTTGAGTTTTGCCTGTTCGATATACAGTAAACTCCCGATTATCCGCGGAATTGGGTGGCGCGGCAACTGCGGATAACCGTATTCCGGCGGATAATCCAAAATAGGACGAAAAATCAACACAAAAAT
The DNA here is from genome assembly GCA_023159025.1 of Thereuonema tuberculata. Taxonomy (NCBI): domain Eukaryota; kingdom Metazoa; phylum Arthropoda; class Chilopoda; order Scutigeromorpha; family Scutigeridae; genus Thereuonema; species Thereuonema tuberculata. The sequence goes on along the minus strand of JAFIDM010012231.1, from coordinate 3,465,582 downwards.
GCTTTTAACATGTTTTATTTACATTAAATTGACAGTATATGCATTATAAACAATTATTTTATTTTATTTTATTTTACTTTATTTTCTTACTTTTTTTTAAAAAAAAATTGGTTAATGTCTTTGTTTTTGTTCGTGTCGAAACGCGAAAAACCCCTACTTGGACGTCGCTAAATGTGCCTCTTTTATTGTTTACCTTATTCTAGATTTAAAATTTCTTTGTTAATTCCGGAATTTATTATACAATAAAAAAAAATGGAAACAGGAGAGGTCCGCGGATAATCGGGAGTTTATTGTATATATATATATATTGTATATATTGTATATATATTGTATTGTTGCAAAGCTTGTGTTAAAAACAAAACAAAACAAAACAAAAAAAAAGCAGGTGTAGAGGCGAGGAGAAGTTTTAGTGATGTAGTCATGTCCGGAAACGACTAATTATGGCGGTAGGCATACCCAAAGGTCGCGATTCCGGAGGATAACATGTCCTTTCACATGTCCAGCGAATGTGAAATGATAGCAGGTAAGCCCACCAACTGGCGTTCTGGCTGCCTGGTTAACATTGTTTGTTCCTTTAATTCAAATGTTTCGAGTGTAGAAAGTATAAGTGTCGTTAGTTAGATAGATATGTAGTTATTGAGTGAGGTAGTTACGTTATTTCTACCGTTATCGAAATAACGGCAGTGACAAAAACTAAATGTTAATATTATGACTGAATACTTTGGCGTATTGTTCGTGATGTTTAAGTTGTGAATGCTCTCCTTCGGATTTTATACCACAGGTGTCTATCACAGGTTTGCAGGTATCTGTAAACCTACTAGGACTGCTGAACTTAAAAGAAGAAAAAAAAAAAGGTTAGTAAATACGTCAGCATTTTACGAATATTGACGATCCAACTTAAATGACAAAACGGACTCTGAGGCTCTATGGTGTTAACCGTTGGGTTGGAAATGGGTTTGACATTATTGGTGTTTGCAAAGCGGAGAATATGTCTAACATATTAAACCGACAACTACGTGAAACCGTATATAGGGTTAGTGTTTTGTTGACATAAGTTGTGTCGGCACTTACGTCGTTCCAGAACCTTTTACTCAGGTCACTACCACTACAGGTAACCACTACCACTTTGTAGCAGGTCCTGGAACGGATATGAGTGCCGCCGCAGCTACAGGCCACTTGGTACGTTATCACATGGTATAATATTCATTGGTTGTCGAATAGGGCAGAACTACGCGTCGAGTCGCGGACTACGTTTGGGCATCTGGACGAATGCCATTACAGCAGACGCGCCATTCTCCAATCCGAGCTCCTGGACATGCATTTCGTGTACGGACGGGCCAATGGTAACGACCGCAAGGGAAAGCGGCTTTATTCTAAGATGTATCGAAATCGACGGCATCCACGCTGAGGCCTGTTCGCTAGGCTGTATGCACGACTGGGAAACACGGGCGTTCAACAGGTAATTGTGTTTCCCCCGATAGTGTGTAGTTTGTGTTGTATAGTGTACGGACGGGCCAATGGTAACGACCGCAAGGGAAAGCGACTTTATTCTAAGATATATCGAAATCGACGGCATCCACGCTGAGGCCTGTTCACGAGGCTGCATGGACGACTGGGAAACACTGGCGTTCAACAGGTAATTGTGTTTCCTCCGATAGTGTGTAGTTTGTTGTACAGTGTTCGTTATGAAGCGTTCGTGCGCACGTAATGAAAACATTATTACGTATTCTGTCAAACATACCCCACGTGTTGGTTTGGTTTTCATTACGTGATGTAGAAATGTTCGGAATACCTGTGTATCGTTTCCATTTATGTTTGGTAAAGTCACATTATTTGCCTAACCTACACCGCATCAGCGTAATTTATAAATCATTTTCTTGCAGGTATTCCTGAGACCCGACACCGGTAGATCCCGTACGCGGAGGAAAGTGGAACGAGAGGAGGCCGTATTGGACCAGATACCTCATAACAGCTCTAGCACGAGAGCTGTGGGAGCTCTTGAGGTGATGGATCACACTTTCGTATGGAGAATTGCTCGAGACGATGCTCTGCATTATTTCCACAAATAAAATGTATATTCAAGATACCAGCTCCACCGTATGATCTTTGCACGCTGGGTTTTAGACAAAACTACTGAAGAACTCGACTTTCTCGCACGTGTTCTGTTTACGGACGAGGCTGCTTTTACTCGGACAGGTGTATTCAAACTGCACAACTGACATGTGTGGGCTCATGACAAACCCCACAGCTACCTGGTCCGTGGACACCAGGAACGGTTTACATTGAATCTGTGGGCTGGACTCTTAGGTAATCGTTTGATTGGGCCCTATATGTTACCACTTCTGCTCACTGGGGGTATTTATCTCCGGTTTCTCGATTAGGTGTTACCACAGCTCCTCGAAGATGTAACATGGGGGATGATGTAGTTCCAACATGACGACGCGCCAGTGCATATCCTACTAGCATTTCGCCATCATCTTGATACCACATTTCCGGAAAGACAGATAGGAAGGGGAAGACCTATTTTGTGGCCACCTCGATCCCCAGACTTCGCTCCACTGGACTTCTACTTCTGGGACCATATCAAGGACCTTATTTACGGTGCGAAGGTCGAGTATGAGGAGGGTCTTATTGCTGCTGCTCACATTAAGGATGCGCCAGACACTATCGAAAGATGTCCACAGTCGCTTCGCAACCACTGCCGCCTATGCATCAGCGATCTGTTCAAGGCGATATGTTTGAACATTAGCTTTAGATTGGATAATTCGGATGTGTGTTTCTCGTTGCAGTAAACAAAGTGTTTCGTTGTTTAATTTCATTGTTTATTTGCAGTGCGATAGTGGTTCCGAAACGCGTGTCGTTGTAGAAACAGTTACATTCCGTGTATGTTTACGTCAACAAACACTAACCCTTGTATACAGTTTCACGTCAGTTGTCGGTTTAATGTGTTAAGCCACATGCTCCGCTTTGCGAACACCAATAATGTCAAACCCCATTTCCAAGCCAACGGATAATACCATAACACGTGATAGCTGCTCACATGATGCTCGTGTTCATAATTACCTACACGCCTCAGAATCCGTTTTGTCATTTAATTTGGATTGTCAGTATTCGTAAAATGTTAACCTACGTACTAACCTTTTTTTTTCTTTTATGTTCAGCAGTCCTAGTAGATTTCTAGATAATGTTGCTGATGTTTTCGTATATGTATATAAAATGTATATATATATATATATATATATATATATATATATATATATATATATTTATTAAAGTTTTTTTCAATTTCTAATTACTATATATATTGAATTTTCATTTTAAATTTCCACGATTGTTTTTAATCGACAATCATTTACAATCTTAGGTTTAAATTCAGGAGAATAACAGCTACTTTCTCAAAATAGCCAAGAGGCCCTCCAAAAAACCGAAAATCCAATTCTGCTCAATTTATGCTTTTTAAAATTTCTGTGGGTGTATCAAGCAGAAATATAAGAAGTAAAGTACACGTGGCTCAATTCGTATTGAAAAATATATAAAAGAGTAAAATTAACCATCCATACTCTAAAGCAAATTGTAATAAATGAGTTACTTGAGTCTGTGATATGGTACGATATATTTTTAGACTCAATAAAATTTCAAGTAACCTTTGGTATTCGAATTGATAGGAAATTAAACATATGCTAAAGTTTTTTTAACAAAGGGATGATGCTAAGAAATGAAGGAAGTATTATAAAAGCATCATAAACAAAACTATAAGTATAAGGACTTGTAATAATGTAAGTCAAATGATATTTTCTTCTGCTTTTTTTAAATTTGATCTTATTTTTATCTTATTATATTGATTGAATAATAAATAAGAATTCTTCTTCCTTACCAACGCCGGTTCGTTCACCTGCCCTCAAGAGTTCTGTCATTCAACGACAACAGATACTTTTTTTTGTCCAGATCACGTAATACCTGAAAGGATACATTTTTAATTAATGCAGACGATTTCATTATCATTTAGGAAGGGCGTGGTAACTGTCGTCTGATATGAATGGTAGATTCACTAACTAAACCTGTTGGATTTAAATCAACAAGTGTAATAAACTGAACTCGTCTTTTATATGCTCTCCGTTGCATTTCAGCCGAAGTCTATCTTCACTAAGGGTTGCTAATAAGTTCACAAACAGATAAAAGGAACAACCATATCTCACGTGCAAATAGACCTGGATTATGGATAAAACTTGAATAAACTTTTGTTGTTCAATGGTATTTCTGTTTGATCACTAGAAATGACACCATTCGCCAACTTCCAATCTATTTTTAAATAGAATTCTTTTATTCTTTGGAATTTTTTAAGATTGGAATTATCTTTGTGGAAAATAGATATTTTCTATTTAATAAAATTTTTTTTGTTAAAAGTTTAAAAACACACAATACAATTAAAATAGTAAAACACATTACATATTCCGGATATTTCGGGTGCATTCGCTGCTAACCCATTTTCAACCTAATACATTAACGAAAAAACATATCTTTTTATCAAATTTAGTGATTATTTTGAACCAATCATAATTCATCAAATCAATTCCCCACATGGGAACTTCCATTCATCTTTAAGGAATAGTCAATAAATATTTTTTTCCCCCATTTTTTTTTTTATATTATTTCCAATAATCTTTGTTAGACTAATTATAATACATGGATTTCGGATTCAAATCTAACAAATTAACAATTTTCAAATTTCGAAAAGACATTGAATAATTATTTACAATTTAGTTATAAAAAGACATAAAAACCTGTGTCGGTTGCAATTAAAATACATTATTAAAATACTTTAACTTGTGTTAAAATATAGTCTGTTAAAAGTTTAAAAACACACAATACAATTAAAATAGTAAAATACATTACATATTCCGGATATTTCGGTGCATTCGCTGCTAACCCATTTTCAACCTAATACATTAACGAAAAAGTCTAACAAAGATTAAAAGTCTATTTAAAAATATTAATTCAAATATTAATAGTTTAAAAAAGGGATTTGAGATGTAGTAACTATTACTGCTTATCTGTTCTCAGAATCAAATGTTTCAATGAAAAGTCTCTAATGTTTATGATAAATGTAGTTTAAATGCAACCTAAAATAAATTATGTATGAAGAGCGTTGTGTGTGATTTATTTGCAATGTTGATTGTCTCTTCTGTTTTACCAGCGTGATAATTAGTCATGGGGAATAATTAGCTTGCAACAGATGGATTTTTTTTTACCTGCTCTAAATCTCATAAGTCATTACCTTGCATCTCTAACAAAATATAACGCGATCTTATTAATAATTTTAGTTTGTTTTCATTAATATGAAGATGAGGAGAATTATCCAATTTTTTTCTCATTGATTTCTGGAATTCTGATAATAAGTTTTAGAGGTTTTCTAATTTTTGTAGAATTCAATAAAGTTCTCGATATGTAGAAAACAAATCATATTAAATACGATAGAGAAACATTTGCTTTTTATGACTATTCTATTACGGAATCAAACATTTTATTACTATTTTTAGTATCTTCATTATCTATTATTTAGTATCTTTTCCTCAGCAATTTTAAATACATTTTATTTTATAGAAATTGAATTAAGGAATTGTTTAGAAAATTACGAACATCTTCTAACTCCAGCGAATTTGCGATCAATTCATTTTCAAAACCTTGACAATGGTTTCTTAATGAAGTTTTCAAAGAATCTTGATGATTCTAATATGGCTTTCTCTGAACTTAAACTAACGTCTTTACCTATTACAATCAACTCTTCCATTAGTCCCTAATATTACTGAGCACAAAATCGTCAAAATATGCCAAATACCAAATTAAGTATTTGAAACAAGAATCAAATACTTAATTTGGTTATAGATTAACTATCCATTGGAAATGAAGAAAGCAAAAATTATCTATTTTGAGAAAAGGAAAAAAAAACAACAAAAACATTAGTGCCACTAATGTCTCTTTCACGTTTGTGTAGGGAATTATCCAATCTAGATTTTTATGTTTTTTTAAACAAGAATAATCAGATCTCTCTGAGACACAGGATGAATTTCGGAAATGAAGATATTTCATGGATCAAATTTCCAGATTTACACAGGAAAATAATTCCTGTGTCGCGATTGTGTCTTTGTTTGTTGATTTCAGGGCAATTTTGGAGCAAAGCCTTATTAATTATATTTAAAATCTCATTTGTACATATATGATAAAATAGCTTCCTTCTTTTTTTGTTATAGAGATTTACAAGAATAAAGTTTAATAAGTCTATCGTCTATTTTCACTGACCAAACAGTAATTTTGCAGGATTCTGTTATCAGCTCCATCTTGTTTAACTGATGGAGGATAACATGATTGAGGATATTATTTGAAATATTTTAAAAACTCTTTTAAATATTGAATCTCTGTTGATATCGGGAAATGATTTTGTTGCTCTTGATATGATGAAGCCATTTACTCTCTTTCTCAGAGGCTGATTAAAATGGAGATGATAATCCTTCCATCTAAAATTAGAGAAGTGTAGTTTACTCTCTTATTAGAAAACTTATTTTAAGGATCTCATTTGGTTCCTTACTGAATGTATCTGGGAGTAACTCTAGACTTCGTTGATCGCAAGTCAATCTGAAACTTCTGAAATTTTCCTAACTGCTTAGAACTGTTACATCTACGCAATTGTAGTGGGAAGGTAATGATTTCAGCTTCTCATCTGCCCTTCAAAAGAATCAATTGTAGTCAAAAGCGTAATAAATTGGAGATGTAAAATCCAGCCTCATTAGTACTATGAAATTATATAAAGTAGATTAAAAACAAAGAAAAACACTTCGTAATATACATAGACATTTTAATGACTTTTGAGGTTCGATAACTATCTTTGAATAATCTAAACAATTTTAATAGCATTTTATTGTAAAATATATAAGATTATCTCTTTGCCTCTTGAAATTAAAGGCAAAAGTTTTGAAATTAAAGACAATTAAAGCAGGATATCTACATAATGACTGTATTGCAGTTTTGCCACTAAAATGCTGGAATATTTGCCGGATATTTTACAAATGTTACTCCAGTAGTTGCCATTTTCAATAATTTGGGGGCGCCCATTAATTATGTGAGGTGTTTTTTAAAAAATTTGGACCCCCCCCCCTTCCCCCTTGGTGAGATTTGGTAAGATGTGGTGGGACCCCCCCTCCCTCTCACATGAGATTTCCTCTATAATTTTTAAATAATTAAATTTATTTGATATGTTCATGTATTTTGCTTCAAACTACTAAATACCTAAAGCGTTACTGATGTCTTCTATGAAATACATTTTTTCTGTGAAAAAAGAGGAGAAAAATGATACTACGTTTAAGGTGCACTATAAAGAATTTAATTAAATTTACTAAAAGTAAAAAAAATAGACTGCGACACTACCTTCCCTAATTCTTCACTCATTCTATGGGCATTCATGTGCTTCTTCTATTGTAATGATTGGACACATGACATCCATGTCTTTTGTAGTAGCCTATAGGAAGACAGTCATTAGACAAATCTACATCCCCCTTGTGCAGCCAACCCCCACCCTTTAAATGTGATTTGGTGTGATTTTGCCGGACCCCCCCCCCCACACCCCATTTTGAGCTCACGTAATTAATGGACGCCCCCTTTATGTTATCTTTGGCCTTATTTTTATTGTTGGTGGAATTGAACGACAATTTGTGATTTTTTTTTTCAGATTCACAGGCTCCTTTAATTTTATGTTCTTTTCATTTAATCAGTTTCATTTAATCTGCTTTAATCAATTTGAGTTGCCATCTGTGCTTTCTTGTCGAAGGAAAATAACATCTCTTCTGTTATGAATGAAGAAGCAACATCACCGTGAAACCGTTTGAGCGCCGATCTCTGTTCAAAAATGTCTCAATTCAGTTTTCTGATGTTTCCCTAATGCTAGAAGGTTATGTAGCGAACCTTAGTGGCAAAATATTTTAATTAAAAGTATTCTTAAGTTAACAGAGGATATCAAAATAACTCCGGTAACAGCAATGACATTGACTCTAGGATATACGAAAAAAAAAATAATTATATTTAAATTAGAGTCAATTTTAACTCAACTCAGTATTTTTTAATTTGCAGTTATGTTTTGAAAAAAAATAAATCCTTTCCTTAAAAAGTTTTCGTCTTTTTTTGTAGTAAATGTATGAATAATAGTACTACGTGTTCTACTGGGACATCAGTTTTTGACATTTTTCATGTTTTTTTTAGATAAATAAATTTAAAACAAAAATAGAAATTACTATTCTATTCTTAGATACTTTTCTGCCTGCACAGCTATAAGTGTCTACTACAGGTTTTTTATAAGAAATGTCAATTTTTGTGTCAATTTTTAAATTTATTGGTTTGATTGGTTCCATTTGTTTGTTCATTTTGTTAGACCATTGCAGGATGATTATCTTTTTATTTTTGATGCGTTGCTCACATTATTTTTGCAGATTTAGATTCTGAACTTCTTTGTTTAGATAAAAAAAGAAACTTCAAATCCTTTCAACTCTTTTCCATTAAATCAATTTTGCAAAAGTTACTCAATTTCTTTCCTTATCCTTCATACATTTTTGCATGATGTGAGAATGGTTGATTCTCTTAGCAATCTTTTATCTTTTGTTATATTTTTATCATATGTAACTATAAGTAAGGTCAATTTCTATTTCGATTATCTTTCTCAAACGCTTTTCAAGAATATGGCTTGGATTCTTACTGATATCTGTAATTTTTTTACTTTATGAAGTTACATCAAATAGTATTAATAATTTCAGAAACCTCCATTTGAGTTCAGTCCGTGCAGTTCTTTAGTAAAGAAGAATAGTTTACTGATAATTCATTTTAAGGGACTCACGAATCAGGAAACTACTCTGCACTATTGTATAATTATTATTGTTATATTATTTGTAAAGATACGTAATTTACATATTTTAGCCCTTAATTTATATAACATACTGTTTTGTTTTCTTTTTCCTTCCTCTCTCCATATATGTATCATTATTTTTTGTTTTTAAAAACTTGTAAAATTTAAAGATACACTTTTGCTGTTGTAATATAAAATTATATTTCGGTTACCTTTTTATTCTTTGCAAACTGCACATTGTCCTAAATATTCTTATTACTGTCCATGCTTCAATTAACTTTCTCTTTTCACTTCAATTTTCTTCTAAATTAACAGAATTTCCTTTCCCTATTTGGTCCACCGTTGTAAATAGATATCTCTTATTCATCTGCTCATATTACTCGTGTAATGGACTCCCTATACCTTATCGTAGTACTTCCTTTCTAACCAATATTTTTATCCATATTATCTTGTTTTCTTTTGTTTTTTCTTTTCTTTTCTATTTTCTCGCTCTCTTCTATCTTATTATTATTTCTCTTTGCTTAATTCTAAATCGTTTTTGTTCAATCTATATGGTACCAAAATACAAGGGGTCTTTGTACAAAAGTAAATCTGTTTTCCATCTATTGTGCAGTAACTATGATGCAGTGATTTTATAACTGAAACCTGGTTAGATGACTCCATTCATAACTATTTAAAGAAATGTCCATCATTGTTGACGCCATTCTTGTCATAGATGACTTTAATATTCCTCATGTCATTAATTCCTTATCTCTCTCAGCAAATACTTTAAATATATTCAAAAGTTTATATAACTTACAACCAATTTAATAAATAACTTACCCATTACATGGGTAGAACTCTCGATCTTCTTCTATTTAATGTAAACATACGATAGAGCATGACACTCATCTTATTGTTCCTCAGAAAAAATTTCATCCTGTCCTTATTATCTCTCAAAAATACATAGTTTCCAAAACTACCCACAGAAATCCTATCAAAACTGTAAATAATCATTATAATTTGTAAATAATCATTATAATTTGTAAATAGTCATTATAATTTCAAGAAAGCAGATTTTCTTAACTCTATACTAAATTATCTCATATGAATTGGATGAGACTTTACAACTATAAAGAAATTGCTGATGTTGACTATTTCTATTCCATTGTATATGAAATTTTTGATACCTGTTTCCTCAAAATTTTCGTTTTAAAACAAAGGCAATCTTATCCCCTCTGGTTCATATCAAACGTTATTTTAACTCTTAAAGACAAAAACTATCATTATCGTCGCTATAAAAAACATGACTTCAAACAAGACAGAACAGAATCAGCGTCTCAGATCACTTATAAAAAGTAAAATTAGAAATGAATACTAAGCCTATGTCGAAAACACAGAGAACAAAAATAATCCATAACAATTCTACCATTTTTGTTATGAAAAGTCTGATTCCAATGTTGAACAAATATTCAATTACCACAATAAAAAAATTTACTTCTAATGAAAAAATTGCCACTATCTTTGCTGACTACTTTCAATCAGTCTATCAATATTCTCCAACTATAGACAACTCACACTTTGTCACACCTAATAAAACTGATGTAGAAGGTGCTTTTAAAATGTTCAAAGCAAAGAAAAGTGTCGGTCCCGATCTTATACCACCATATATCTTGAAAGGTTGCAGAAGTCATCTTCTTGTACAACCATTACATTTCCTGTTCTGTCTTTCTTTGAAATTGAATATTTTTCCGTCCTTCTGAAAACTATCCAAAATCTCTCCTCTTCATTAAAAAAAAGCGACAAATTCCAAATTACTAATTATCGACCTATCGCATTTCTCTCAGCTCCAACTAAGCTTTTCGAAATATTTTATATAAAAAACTACAGCAACAGACACAAAACCATATTAAAGCATCAAAACATGGATTCCTACCTACAAGATCGACAGTTACGAAATTAGTCACTTTCACACAATTCATTTTTAACTCCTTTGACGAAAAAACAACAAGTAGATAAACTCTATACTGTAGGAGTTTTGATGATTAACTTTTATTAAGTAGGATGAAAGCAGTTCGTTTACTATACGGATCAAAAATCTTCCGACTTCACAGTTAACTCCGGAGTGCCTCAAGGGTCTAATCTTAGACCACTTCTCTTCATCCTTTTTATCAATGATCTTCCAGAATTTCTGACAATGTCTTATTTACGCAGATGTTTGGAAAATTTTCAAAGAGATTACGAGTACTGAGGACTGTCTCAATTTTTAAAAAGATATTGATAATCTCTACACTTGATCTATCACTAATAAGCTACACTTCAATATTTCTAAATGTTCTATCATTCTATTCACCACAAAGAATACTCAAATTCAATGTACTTATAAACTTACAGCAAAAAACCAACTTCTCATAAAGAAATCAAAGATCTTGGTGTTATCTTCTTTCTCTTCTAAATATTCTCTTTTTTAGTTGATTCGTGTAGGATTTCGGAAATAGTGAACGATTTCACTTCATCTTCATTTTTCAACATTGAATCTTTTGGCTTCTTTTACAAAGATGTGACGCCATTTTTTGTGAAGCAACTAAAAGCAATCAGCCATTATTGCATCGTCAACAGAGAATGGCAAACATTGTCTCTTCTTCCAATTTATAACTACTTTATTGGATGATCTTCTGCAAGGTATTACAAGAATTGATGGAGGAATGAAACTAGCATTATTGGAAGTCCATATATTAACGCAAAATGACAAATTGAAGTGAAAATATAATGAAATGGAAATCTCACAGAATTTACCTCTCCATCATTCAGTTTGATTGGTGTAACTATGCGATCATGATTTTTTTGGTTGCTTCAGAATATGACAACATGTTTTGAATCAGATAGAATGAGTCAGATATGTTTGAAATTCGAGACACAGGAGAAGACACTTTGTCTATCTTAGCTTAGGAAAGACTTTGTAAAATTATTTGATAAGGGATGTGCCATATTTATTACTTATTTTAGAACATAATCGCGTGGTCTGACTAAGAGACAGAACCTTGGAAGTTTAAGAATACTGTAAACTGAAAATTCATTGAAATTCAATAAACCTTATATAATTAAGAAAAACCTAAAGTAATTAATTAAAACAAAATTATCAATTATCGAGGAAATGTAATTTTATCCCTTATAAGTTGAAATACACAACAACAAAAATATTATATTATATTATATTATATTATATTATATTATATTATATTATATTATATTATATTATATT
>JAFIDM010012231.1:3441683-3453447 GCA_023159025.1 Thereuonema tuberculata | reverse complement strand
TTATATTATATTATATTATATTATATTATATTATATTATATTATATTTGCTTGCTGAATGCATTATCCCCTCCCCATATGAACTTTTCCATCAACAATCGGTTGGCGTCACATGACCTCGCCTCTGATTGCTCCTTTCTTTTTCGTTTGAATTTTAGTTCGTTTTAGGCTTCGATATCATGAAGCCTTATAGTCCCGATTTGTCTGTCTGTGGACAAATATCAACTCAGCAACCACGAGGACTGGAGACTTGATTAGAATGTCGTTGAAAATGTCTTGCCAAGAGTAGTTCAGAGCCGTAGAGTTTGTGTCTCTAGCTAGTCGGGCTTCAAGGTAGCGATAGTGATTAGTAAACCAATCACAATGCTTTGCAACGGCTTCTGATACGTGAATGAAGAAAATTATTTAAAAGTTATTGAATTCAGTCTATTAACAAGGTTTGAGCTAAGAATGACGATTATTCCATATAAATAGTGAGTACAGATTGAGTCACCTTTACGTAAGAATAGACTGCGTCGAGACACGTTCCATACCTGATGGTTCTTGAAGGTGTGACGAGCTTGAGATTAAATCCTTGTAGAAATGGTTCTAATTTAGTCGAAGATGTTAAAATGTCTTCGTTAAAATATATTTTAATTTGTACGCAACCGAGTTTTCACTCCGTTTATTTATAAGAAGGCGTTTTGTATTATCTTTTGAATAATTTTCTTCATTCACGTATCAGAAGCCGTTGCGAAGCATTGTGATTGGTTTACTAATCGCTATCGCTACCTTGTTTATTTCTGATGACGAGAGTCGTTTTTTATTTTGGCTCATCGAAACATGTTATTTTTTATAAATTTTTATTATTAATGCTTAGTGTGGTAATGGTCCACTACCTTATTATTTGTTTTGTGTAATTAACTGAACTTATAATTGTTACAAAAGTAGCAATTGCCTTTAAAATGTGTCTACAAATATTAAATCGCATCAGTGAGAGAAAATGACTAAATGCTTAAATATAAGCTTTAAATCAATTCATTTTGTTTATATTCTACAACGTAATGCATTTGTTCTTATAAGTTAAGTTTCTTTAAAGCTCACATGTTCCTAATGGATCAGTAATTATTCTTCAAAAAAAATCTTATTATTATTTGACGGTCACTTCACCCAAAAAATAAATAAATTGTAGTTGCCTGAAACCATAGGTATCCAAAGAGGTGGTTGTTATATTGCAATTTAATTAAGAAAATTATTCATTCAAAGTATTTTAATTCTCTGTTGTAATTCTTATTTATTCCATTAAAGAGTTTGTTGCTCTAAAGATAAAAATTTAACTTTTTTATTCATTGAAACATTTGCTATCACTTCTTTGTTTAATGAATAAAGAAAAATTTTATATCCACATAAACTCCATAACCAGAAATCAGTAATAAAATAAATCAAAACAAATATTTTATCTCCAGCTTGAATCTAAACATTTAAAAATCTACAGAAAAAAAAAAATCATAAAATATGGAATGGAAAAACAAATCTTCAGATTTTTACACAAAAATTGTGACAAAATAAAATGAATAAATTCTAATTAGAGACAATGAAACGTTTGCAATTAATTTCAATCCAAAGCTTCAAGTCCTAATGATCCATTTTTAAAAAATTAATTTTGTACTTTTGATGCTATTATTATTATTATTAGTTTTATTGTTATTATTATTATTATACAAAATTAGTATTAGACACTTGTTGAGTGAACAGCGACTAAAATCAGCTTCTCATATTTTATTTTAATACGATGTATTTATTTTTTTTTCACTCGGAATTTCTTAGATAAAAAATTTAAATTTAATCAAGGTATAATGTTGTGGGCCCGGTAGCCGAGTGGGTAAGGGCGCTTGGCTGCGGGTTGGGGGTGGAGGGTTCGATCGCAACTTTAACTAACAAGGTATAATGTAAATAAAACTTATTTAGAAGCAATGAAAAGCAAAATTTAACATCCATAATAATTCATAAATCGAGAAAAAAATTACAACTGAACAGTAAATATGCCTTCGCACATTGAGCCAACATCAACGGGAATCATGAACAGCTGTTTCATCCTTATTAGGAATCATCAGCAGAATTTACCCTTGATGTTTGGCACAGACTGCGCGAAAGCTAAGGGAAAAGCATTCACGGTCCCGGGAATGGCCGCCGACATAAAAAGCAATCAATTAAAATATAATCCTGTGAAATCCACAGTATTAATTCCTTGTCCTTTCACTGAAAGACTAAGGATAAAACAGCTGTTCACGATTCCCGTTGATGTTGGTTCAATGTGCGAAGGCATATTTATTGTCCAGTTGTGATTTTTTTCTCGAATTAAAGCTTATTTGGAAACACATTATTTAGAAATTTAGAAATACTTAATTTTTAGATGAATCATACAGATTATTGTGAAAGCAATAAAATTTTAAAAAAATGTAAAAATATAATATTAATAACCTAATTAAGTCTAAAACAAAGAAGTTTGTCAAAAAAATAATAATTTAATTGTCCTATACTAAATTCAGTGGACTCCAAGTGGATAAGAAGCTTTACTTTGGCTAAAGGAATGTGGTCCAGATGGGTCCTAAGGTTTACCCAGACCTCAGTAGAACGGGTACTGGATTTCTCTGCCAGAGGTAAAGGTAGATCACCCAGTCAATGAAGCCTCATCTCTAGCTTCCCCGTGGGATTAAACCATTGTATTACTAAATTCTTAGGATATGCATTATTATCTTCAATCATTAGGAATTAATAAAGAAAAAACTAAAGGATTTCTTTTCCTTTTTAGTTTGTTTAAATCACTTCTGAAGTTTCTTTTTATTTCGATTATTCCTGGAAAAACAAACAGAAAAAAAATTATCTCTAATTTTAAAATTTTCAGCTCATGAGTCGAACAATTTAAACTTATAGAGAATGATATAAAGATTTATGTCTGTATAGTTAAATAAATAATATAAAGATTAGCTCCAATTCAAGGAGACGATTAATTTCTTTTTGATTCTGTCTGATTCACTAGGTTTTTGTTTTGTAAAATCGGTTTATTCAGTGAAATATGCAACTGAATCAACTCAACTTTAATATTTGAGTTAGAATGCTTTAGTCCTTCCCGACATCCTTTGCAGAACACCTTGACTCTTAGTACACCTTGGCCTGGGCGAAAAAGCGCCTCTTCATTATCCCGCCCGAAACGCAGAAAGAACGAAACAAAAGGATGATGAATAACGAAGCATCGGAGGGAGATAGGAGGAACGCTAGCTGTAGCCAATGCCGTAACTGGCAATTACATTCCCTTCGCCAATTACCTGCTTAGTGGTACTAATTCATCCTCCTGCCTGCTCTTAGCAAAACCAATTGCTTTCAAAAAACGAAATCAAAACAATGCAGTTAGAAACAGAACGATTTGAGGATCACAGTTTTAAATTTTTTCTTTTGACTTTTATTTCGAAATATGAAAGAAAATCAAAATACATCTTATAATTAAAATAATTAAAATTAGTCATTTTCTTCATCGATTAGTTGCAAACCAATATGATAATTCAAAACCATTACAGAGAAATCTTAATTCAGAATTAAAATGAACTTAAGGAATAACAGTGATGGTTTTAATAGAAATTAAGAAAACAACTGCAGACATGTCGAGATAAATGATGTTTTTTTTTTTTAACAAATGCAACTTTAACATCACATTTAATAGATGATAAAAAGGAAGGATTCCATTTCATTCAGTTCAGGAAATCAAACTGCTCTGTAAACGTTATTTAGAATATCATTTGTAAATTTTAATAAAAAAGATACTTAACATTGTATATCCTTAAATCATTAGTATAATTCATAAAGGAAATGTTTGCATTTTTCAAATTGATTTTTTTTAATTGTTTTTTTAAATTTTAAAATCTTTGTCGATCTTTCCACTGAAGAATATTCTGGAATCAATCGAAGCTCTGCTCTACACAGAATATAATGTTCAAAAGACATAACATTGCTTAAAATCAGTTTAAAAAAATAAAAATATTCCAAGGATTTACAGTTTATTGAAAGTGAGTCTTTATTTACAGAATATTTTTTATTATTTGAATAATTTATTTATTTAAATTGCCTCTGTCCTACAAGACAGTGACTGCCATAGAACCTCGCACATTTATACGCTTCAAACTATTTATGAACAATGATAGAATAGCTGAATCCGATTTATTTAAATATTTATTTTTCTTTTTTTCAATGCAAATGTCACTATATTTTACAAGTCTTTTAGGTCATTTCTTGTTGACTTCAAGGGATGACCTCTTCTGTTTCTGAAGATTCTAGAAAGCACCGAATCCTTTGAAGACAAATTCTAAATGTTGAAATCTTTTAATCTTTAATAATGGTTCAAGTTTCTGAAAAATAAAATTATCTGAACCGCATATAAGAAGTAAAATATAAAAATATTAAAAATAATGAATAATCGAATAATTATTGTTTAATTGTGATGAATTCACATCTTCTGAACTAAATAGAATCCAGCGAATTAGAAAGACAGAATCTTCAAGGACAGAAAATAGGAAGATACAGAAGGGTTAGGAATTTCTTATGCATGAATCAATTTAGATACGTAAATTACTTTCCTTTTGACAATTGCATTTTAATTTTCAAAATAAAAGAAATGATTACACATTCTAATAAAACGGGTGATTATGATCTATTAGTCAATAACAAATTTTTGTGAAACTTTTAACATGTAATTTTATTTTTTTCCAAAGAAATATACTTTAAAATTTTTCTTTTTTTTCCATTTTTTTTAAAAAATAATTTTGTTTTTGAAATTTTTGTAAAAAAGAAGTTTTTATTTTAGTTTAATTTATCTAAAAAAAAAGTTTTTTTATATTTTTTTTTTTACGGTTTGTTTTGCTGCTAAAGACTGTTAAAAATCCAAGCCACGAATCCTCTCCAGTTAATCTTTAGCCCAAATTAGAGTTTTAACAAGAAGATAAGAGCACGTGAAGTATTATTTTCTGCTATCGCATTATTTAATGGCTTGCACGTGATCTTCCTTGGCCTTGGCTCAGCATCTTTTAAGGAACTACCTGAAGATCACTTATTAGAGAAACATTACTGAGAGTAATTATTTCTCACAAAACAGAATTAAGGCGAATTACTCAGAAAGAGAGAGAGAGAGAGAGAGACAAGTAGATCTTCAAAAACATGATAAGCATGAAAATATTTATCGGGGAAGTTTTATTTTTTTTCATTAGTTCTTTTAAAGCTGTGATTTGATTGTTATTCAAATTTGTTTTATTTGATTACTGGCATCATTCATATATTTGGAGAACTTCTACATTAAAAAATCTTTTGTATTAATTATATTAAAGTAACTGTATTAAAAATTGTTCATTGTTATTTATCTCCAATTAATAATTCCTAAATAATTTTAAAAACTTGAAGAAAATTTTTCAATAATTTTTTGAATCATTTTCCTAAAAGTAAAGGAAGAGTGAAGTAGGTTCCTGTTGTTCCTTTGAGAATGAACCAAAAGCTTACAAGCAATGACTTCACAATCGAAACCATTCTAAATTCATTCTCATTCAAGTATCCTACGATCGTTCTCAATATCGTAGTGTTCTGAATATTCCTATTCTCTCTGCCGGATTCCATGATTCATGAAAACGATGTAGTTTAGAAGATAATAAAAAGCAACCCAATAACTTACTTATTAAAATCCAGTGACTTTAAGTCTCTCCCTCACAGCCTTCTTCAGTCTCTGTCGTTTATTGGCGAATAATTCTTTGAGTTACATTTTTCTAAAAGATGTTCTCAAAAAACAAAAAACAAAAAAACAAAAAAACAAAACAGAAGGACAACAATGGGACCAATAGATCAAATTGTTTACCAAGTGACATCCTGGTACAGCTGTTTCACGCTCTTTGGTGATCATCAGCCAGGAGCAGTCACCAGTAAACGACGAGGTCTCCGTACTGAGGCTAATAGGAATGATATTCACTAATATTTCATTAGTGAGTTTTTTGTTGTTTATTTTTTCTTTTGAGGCACCACTGCGCTTCCGACGAACAGAAACACTGTTTAACAAATTCATAGAGAAAAAAATATTAAATAACAATTGATTTTAATGAACAAATAAAACTTACTGGATTACCAAAGTTCTAGAAATCTGTAGAGTCAGTTGATGGATATTTATTCAAAAGAGGCGATTTTTCCCAGTGATTCCATAGCTTCGGCGACGTCAAAGGATGTGGAATGTGGCTTGAATGTTTTTTTAGGCCCGGAAGGCTCTCACCAGAACGAAACAATAGTTGTACGTGTTTACTTTGATGAACAAACAAAGACCTGCTTCTGTTTAGGAAAAACCAAAAAGAAAAAGCACCACTCAGAGATAATAGTCAAGTGTTTCTATGATGGACGGATTGGCAAAGAAGAATACTTTAAACAGAAATCGGAAACAACGATATTTTGATGTAAAACTTAAACTGAATTTAAATTTTGCTTCTTTGAAGAGCAACATTAACAATTTTCAATAAAAGTTTAAATTAACTTTCCAAACTGAACCTCGCAATTGATGACCTGAGAAAACATTAGCAACAATTTCAATACGAAAATATTTTAAAATTATATTATTAAAATTTAGAAAATACTTATTTTGTCATGATTCTTTGTTAATCAATAGTTAACAATCAGATGAGAAACAGATTTCAAGCAACTTTAAAATTATAAATTTTAATATGTTCTCAAGATATTAAATATTCTCAAAGATCTCAATCAAAAAAAGAACCATTTCCAAACGAGTAATAGCAAAGGAATGGTTTATCTAAAGTTATTTGAATAATTAAAAAAAAAATAAAGAAAAAAATACACAAACCATGATATTGTAGTTAGGATTTCACTCAAATTCAAGTAGAACTGTATCCATAAAACACTGAAACTTAATTTACTTGTACGATTGACATAAAGAGAAATGCAGAAAATCAGGTATTTTATTTAATTTTTTAGAGAAAAAGGATACAACATAGCTTTAAGGAAAAAGAAAAAAAAAAACTCTTCTCCGTATCCATAAACCATTTTGAAATTTAGAAAAAGCTACTCAATAAATAAAGAAGGAAAATTAAGCAACGAAACTGAGATGACTTTGTACGAACAGAATTCTTATTTAATTAAAACATTTCTTTTTCCATTTAACAATAATGGAAAATGGTATTTTTAAATTTTGATACTTTTGATAAAATAATATTAAAAGGGTGCGATTTATTTTATCGTTTTTTTCAGGATATCAGAAATGGAAGCGAATGACTTGAACTGTCTTTTGTAAGAGAAAATTTGGTAAAGGACTGACAGATACATTGTTTATTTTCATCAAAGAAAACTATTTTACCTTTTGTTAATTCTATCGTTCTATTTCTATTTCAAATTTGAAGAAAAATCCAGTAATGGTTTTCACTGAACCTAAAAAGTGTTTTCGTTTCTGTTATTGACCTTCCCCTTTGGTCCAATGATTCGAACAGGAGTAAATTCAAAAAATTCAATTGCAAGTGAGAAATTACTTTTCATTTTTAAAATATCAAGTAAAAAGAAAACAAACATCAAATAGCAATTAAAATACAGATAAAAATTCAGGATTTGGATTAATGACTAAAATTAATAGTAATACGTTTATCTTAAATTTCAAGTAAGTAATTAGTAATTATGTAGTAAATTAAATTAGAAGTATTTCAATTTTTCTTCTCCTTTCAAATTCCCTTGAGAAATCAAATAAAACTATTTCAATCCAACTCTTTCTTTTACTTTCGTATTTGTGTTGCTGTTTTCAGTCTAACATCAATTATCTTCACAATCAAAGAATGAACATACATTGGATAGAAATAAGAAGAGCCTTCTTGAGTCATTAAAGCTAATGTTCATTTTACCAGAGGTCATTCGGTATAAGAAGAAGAAATAGGCAAATGGGAACAAGGGTTGTGGTTTGTTTTTTCTTTCCTTTCGCTTTTTTTCTTTATTTTTTTGTCCCTGTTCTTTTGAAGCCATCTTTAATAAATAAAACAGTCGCAAAAAAAAGAACTTGGATTGAATCCAAATAATTAATCGAGATATGGAGAAATAAAAGCATAAAATTGAGTACAACGAGAATCACTAACGACCATCGATACAAAACAATATTCCAGAAAAATTATTTTAATTCTATTTTTTTAAAAATCAATACTACATCATATTTTTTTTATATATTGAATTAATTATTTTCATCGCCTTATACAGGGTGATTCAAAATTCCCTACACAAACTTTAAAGGTAGGTCAGGAATACAAAAACAAACCGTATTCATATGAAACATATGTCCGCAAACGCCATCCGAATATACTAGATGGTACACTTAGGTTCAGAAATAAAAGACAACAAGTAAGGTAGACAACATGCGTCCATCAACAATATCATGTCCACCAACAATAACACACGCCTCACAACGTCGATGCAAGGATTGACAAATATGTGCAAATATGCGAGGCCTTTGGCGGACACAACCAGCTGCCACAGCGATTCTTGCGACGAATCAATGCAGGATAACTCACACTGCCCAACTAATGTGCTGCCAAACAGCGCCCTTTGGCACATTCGGGTGGAGTTTGCGGACATACGTTCCACTATGAATACGATTTGTTTTGTATTCCTGACCTACCTTTAAAGTTTGTACAGGGAATTTTGAATCACCCTGTGTAATATACTACATTGAGAATCATCATCCTTTTACTAATGAAAGCAGCTGCTTCTATTCTATTCCACCTTGTTCGTCGAACATATTAAGTCTATGTATTATATATCTGTAGGCATCAAAGCGCTTATGTGGTTCATTTGCTGAAGACAATTTGGTTATTCACCTCGTTCTCGGAAGTTGTACAGAATAACTGGTCTACACGATAACACTATGTTGCTAACGTTCTTACCGAACCGAGCGAAGTCCCATGTATTTCAATGCAAGATGCGGTCTTCACAAGGCCTTGTGATATATTCAAGGCGATATTTATTTGGCAAAATAGTCAAAGAAAATACAAATTTTGTACTTAAAAAACAAAAAGCCTCTTCGGATTCAAATTTAATTTTAAATTTCTTTGTTTCTGTATTGTCTTATTGTTTTAGATTATAAATTAAAAGTATTAAAAATAAAAACAACTTTTATGTGAGTTCTCTCAAAAAAAAAGATATCTAAGCATATTTCTGTTAATTAAACTTTTTGTATTAAGTGAATGGGATTCAGAGGCGGGTCTCTTTCACACACAGATACCTACAAGGGTTAAACAATTAAATGAAACGATACCTAGAAATACAAAATGAAATAATAATTTAAAATAGAAATAATTTTTTTGCCAATAATCTTATAATCTTCCAGATTACTGCAAGAAAGGAAGTTATTTTGAGTGAAGTTTTTACAACTTAATTGTTATGTCTGATGCAAAGTAGACAAGGAATCTATTTCTATGGCTTTTTTTCCCATTTTTTTAAGGTTTCCTGTTTTCCTGTAACATCAGTGTCTAGTTCGTTTTTATGGTCTGTTCGTCTAATACAGCATTTCAAAAAGAGAACGTTTGAGCAATGACTAACTCTGGCTGAGGAGAGCTAAGAGCTTGTACGAATCAATAAATAAGTAAAAAAATATAATAATTAATTAATAATTACGACTCAATTTCAGAAACGCTGATTTTCTTTTATTGTAATTCTGGTCATACTTTAAGATTTTTTTGAAAAATACTGTAGAACATTGAATTTGCATCTAGAAGCTAAGTTTAGAAATGAAATATAAATCAGCGGATCTCATTATCTGGAGATGAGAATATAGCATCTGCAGAGAGAATACTTGCCAATTGTCATCCTATTTCTCGTAAAAAGAATGGAATTGGGTTTTCTCCAAATTCTTGGAAAAGGTAACATTTTTATGGAATACGGAGACAACAGATTCATGGACCCTGCTATCAAATGAACGCTTTTTTTTTAAAAAAAAAGGACGAATTAATTGACGTTGAAAGGGAGATGGAAGTTTGCTGCATTGCACAATAATTTGACCGCGATAAATAGCTATGAAGCTTTAATGGAAAATTATTTCAAGAGAGTTTTGTCGATCTGGAACTGGAATTTGGAAGATCACAGATACAGGAAAATTGTGTGATACTTAAGCTTAAATCGACATAAGTAATCCCATCACAAGATAAAAAGTCCTATCTCGAAAGTGCCAGAGTAAACTTGACATATTGGCTGATCAGTAAAGGGGTGGGACAGAGAAAGCACTGGTCCCCAAATTCAGCAATTTTTGCTTTTTATTGAAGAATCATTGTAATTCTCCTCCCCATCCCCATCAGAATAACGTGGCAACCTTTACTTGTTTTGTTTTGGGTTGAATGACGAGCGTAATCCTCCCCTCCTATTCCTCGATACTTCTATTACATTGCGCCATTGAATGTAAAATGGACCTGCTTTGAATCTAGCTTTTGATTCGGATCTTCGGTAAAACATCAGGAGAAAATGTCATCTAAAATAAACTTCAATAAAATGCTAATGTTGGATCATTGATCAATAATGAACAAATAGTTTTCTTCCTTTTTAGCTCTGTATGGATGTGCAGCTCATCGAAGATGCAAATATCCATTCTTCTGATTTTTTTTTTATTTCAGCAAAAAAATATGAAAACGCATTTTGCGAAATAAAATGACCACCAAGATCCCTCCATGTTAATATGAATGGTCTTATGACAATCCTTCAGACAATACGTAGTAGCTCTGCAAAATAAAGATACAGCAAACATAATGAAGACTGCTGTAGGAGCAGGAATTTTGCATACAGGCCTATTCCCAAAAATGAATGAATGTTGTCTAACTGATATTATAATCTTCTGTCAATTGTACTTTCAATTTTGTAGAGTATATACAGATTTAACTTTAAAAAAAAAGTGAGGTAAATGTGTTTACTCAATTTTATTTATTTATTTTTTATTAATTATGCATTTACATATTAATAACCTAAAGTATTTAATATCAGATTATTAAAATGCTCCATTTAAGTAAATGTAAATAAAGTTAATAATAATTTATAGATCCAATTTAATAAAAGTTTCTTTTTCGGAATTGAATTTATTATTACAAAGTTAATTAGAAAGTCATAATTAAGTTAATCTTCAATGCTTGTTGTAATGGTTACGCTTTCTCTGCTTGTTGTAACGGTTACACTTTCTCTAAAAAAACTTTTGCATTTAGTAATTTGAAAGTAAAATGTATCGCGTAACAATGTTAAAGCATTATTTAAAATTCTGTTATTATTGAGAAAGTTCCATTTTTTTTTTTCAATACTGTCATTAAGATCCTTTAAACTATTAATATCCTACCTCCTTCATAGCTCACTCCTCTTTATATTATATATTAGAATCCATCACACAAACTTCTTCAAATTATTTATTAAATTGTTTATTATTTTTTTAATAAATAATTTGAAAACGTTCGTGTAATCCTTTAAACTATGTAGTTACATCCACTTTTAAGTAATTTTCCAAAATAATGTTATCATAATTTATTAAATCAATCACTTTGATATTAAATCACAGCCTTGTAAATCTTAAGTTGTCACTGAACTTGTCCTAAATTTTATTCGTCGTGACTGACTTCACCTTGGCCTTGAAAGAACTTAATATTCCTTCAAAATAACAATGATGAATACTTACAAGAGAATGGAAAAGATTTACTCATAACCAGTTTTTCCTTTCCAGACCACTACAGTGTAGCCCTAAAGACTATGAATACGTT
>JAFIDM010012231.1:3405430-3441673 GCA_023159025.1 Thereuonema tuberculata | reverse complement strand
TAATTCTATAATCAATAAAAATCACTTTGGAAATTTCTTGATTTTTGTGGGAGGAAAAAAAATCCTCAAATGGCTAATTGATGAATTACTAATTATCAAATGAAGCCGTTCTAGTAAAGAAATATTAATTTGTTTTTGTTAGGTAACTACCAATTACTCTTATCTGTTTAATGACATTTATGATGTCACAAATGGCTCTCTTCCCATCACGAATATTATACAAAGGCTATCATCCAATGCGTGGGAGTTCTGAACCACCACTAATAATTATGGCCTGTAAATTTTCATTGAGGAGATATGATCTTCTTCGAACATGGCACATCAGCAGGTACTTAAGAATTAATTGGTCAGTCATTGAATCTATGTTCAATGGCGTCTGTTCAAAAGAGTTCTGGAAATTTACAACGAAATTCAACTTTCTACTAGAAACTAAGATACAAAGATGTGGATTAATGACGTTATTATTAATTAAGTTTAAAATATTAACATATAAGGTGGGAAAAAGAATGGAACCTCCAAGAATAAATTAAAAAGCAACAAAACATATTAAAAGTAAAGGAAAAGAAATTCATGTTCCAGTCTCCACCGGCCTCAAATGAATTTTCTGTAGGCATCAAATTAAAAAAAACGCCTAACAATTATTAAACACATTAAAAATGGACCTAGTGTTTATCAGTGCAAAGCGAGATCTCCGAACAGCTGTTTCTCGGCAATTTGCCGATCATCAGCGGAGAGTAGCCGCATAAATTCGGCTTTATTTCCTTTACTTTTAATGTGTTTTCTTGCTTTTTAATTTATTCTTGGAAGTTCCATTCTTTTTCCCACCTTAACTATAGTATAGTATTATAATACCCTCCGTAACTGGACCTAGGGGTTTTATGCGGCTACTCTCCGCTGATGATCGGCAAATTACCGAGAAACAGCTGTTCGGAGATGTCGCTTTGCACTGATAAACACTAGGTCCATTTTAAATGAGATTAACATATGTTTTTTTGAGGAATCTCTTCGAAGTGAATTTTTTAATAGATGTCCTCAAAATCAGATGGGATGTTCTCAAGAAAATTGCTCTCAATAATTTCAATGATTTTTTTTTAAGTTGGTTTATTTATTACAGCATTTCTGAATAAATGAGTTGATGTTAAGTGTAAAGTAAAGAAATCACGTGCATTAAACTTAATACAATCTATTCAAAAGCAAAATTAATTTGTCATTTTAACAAAAACTTGATAGAATTCATTTAGCGTTTCACATAGTGGATTGAAGGGTTTAATATTCCAATTTCTCCCTTTATCAATTAGCGATAATCCTTTAAAAACTTTCAGTTAAAATAGATAATCCGTGTTTTAGATTAATCCTATTTTTCTGTTTTGTGATTATTAATCTATTCTTTTATAAAAGATATCCAATGCTTCATATTAGATTAAAATGTATTTAAATTTAACAAATTGAACAAATTTTCTGCATTGGATGACCAAACACAGAATAACTTCTTCTGAGTAAGTTCTGATGTTGATTCGTTCGAAATCTCCTTAGGCCTGTGGAAACGCTGTTCAGTAAAAGGGACCTTCTTTATTTCTTTTAAAAAAAGCTTTCAATCGTTTGGAGAAGAGAAAACAAAAAGGTTTTCTCAACGTTTTTTATATTTGTAATTTTTTGGGAATGAATAATTTTTTGTCAGTTTTAATAAAATCTAAACTATTTCTCTTTATCTGTAGCTAAAAGAACAAATAAGTTATTCAATATAAACCTAAATTAAAATTCTCGGTAACTTAAAATTTGTAAGTAGGAATTCAATTGATCTTTTTTTTTTTTAATATAAGAAGAGTTTTATGAGAAAATATTTCAGATTTTTTTGATAGATTTAATGTGAAATGTGAGAATATTGTATTTTTAGTCGTATCTCGTCTTTTCATTGGTTTTCTTCTACAAACAAATCATTCTGTTTTATTGTTTGCGACATTTTGGCGAAAAGTCAAGTCTTTTGTTATCTAAAGATTTATTTCTATTTCTGTTTCGTTTGTGAGATTCTCGGACGAAGGACGAATTCCCATTTTCCATTCAAATGACCTCCAACATTAGCTCCGGTCTGAATAATGAACAGTTGGTGGTTACCACTATCTCCTCCTACGCAATGGAAATGGAGTTACCAAAGCCAAAAGGGTTTTTTTTCGCCACTGCATTTTATGCTCATTTCGTATTTTTATTCCATTACATAAAAAAACAATAAATCTCTAAACCCTGCTGTGATCATTGGAATCTTGAGATGCAAAAGAAGCTTTTCGGTCCTGAGATTTTCATCAATAGAATTCATTTCATTTCTAGCTTCGCATTCGAAAGAGAAAAGGAAAAAATTGTATGTTCACAAATTTTTTTTTAATATAATTTATGGTTATTTGCTTTTTTTATGATTTTAAATATGTTTGATTGAAATATTTAAATTTCAAAATTGCTATTCCAAATGTTTATTTTAAGCTGATTTTAATATTAATATTTTAGTTTTTATTATCTAAACTCTTGCGTAAAAATAAAATTCCTGAAAAGTTAAAAAATGTATTCATTTAAAAATGAGGAATTTAAAATGCTTAAAAATCAATAAAAAAAATGTTCACACAATTAAAGAATGTCGCCTAATTCATCTTAGAATAACTAATAAGAGTTGTTTTTTTTCTTTTGTAAAGTGAAAGATTCGATAATAGTTCTAAAAAAACAAACAAATAACAAATAAAAAAGAAAAGTTATTAATTATCACCATTAAGAAATAAGAAAATAAATAAATAAATAATTACATACGTAAATAAATTAATAAATAAATAGACTTTACGGTCTAGAACAGCATGTTTCTAAAATAGAGATCTTATAAGTGAATTTCCCGGAAGAGTTGGACCAAGGTCATTAACTGGGTTTTTCTTAAACATTGTCTTGCTTTGATGTCGATAAGATGCTTTTAAGATCGCTTATGTTGAGGGAGGCGCCATGCAATTTATTTATTTCATTTATTTATTATTTTGTTACTTGATATGTCCAGTTATTAAGAAATTATTACACTGCAATTGAAAGATATTAATTTGTTTGTTGGAATCCCCAATGTTAACATTCGCACTTTCACTTCTGAACCAAAAATAAAATTTTCAAGAACTGCCCTGCGGTAAAATAAAATAATTCCAATATGTTTGCCTCAGTTTTTAGAAGAATTAATTTAAAGAATCAAATAGTAAATAAAAAAAAAAATAAAGAAAACAAAACAAAAAGCCTAGATTAGTTAAAATTTATAACTAATAATTTAATTTAATATAAGAAAAATGTAAAAGAAAGAAGAATTTTGAGACGTAATAATAGAAATAGCCTACTGAATTCCTTTAATTTTTTTAAACCATTATTGAATATATGCTGTAGCTTGCAGTAAATTCAGTTCCTTTTTGTAAATCAGAAATTGTAATCTTTCTCAACTGGTTATAGGAAACTCCTTAATATTTTCATTCTCTGCTGAGTAATTTTAGTCAAGGAACAGGAACGGGCGAGTTGAACTGCGCACGCACTGTGACCTTTCCCTGCCCATGACCTATAGCGTCTTTGATGGCCTTTAGCTTTTGGCCTCCTCTAGGGTGGCGATGATGATGAGGCGGAATCATAATTTCTACTCAACTTAGCTAAAATCCTATCCTCCCACTGTAAGGCTTCATTCCAAAGGCGTCTTCAACTACTTATGATTTTCACTTCTCAATTTCAAAAGAAACCTTCAAAAATTCAAACTGAAATCCTGTCGATTAGCAAAAGGATTGATCTAAAGTAACTAATATATAATAAGTTAATAACTAATATTCATCAAAGTAACTATAATTTTAATAAGAAGTTTAACGTGCTGTGAAAATACTTAAAAGCAAAATCAAGAACAAATTCAGCACCTGAATAAAATTGCCTTTCTGCTTCAGTTATCGGAAGGAATAGGACGAAACGGCCGTCCCCAATTCCTTCCGAATCAGAAAGGCAATTTTATTCAGGTGCTGAATTTGTTCTTGTTTTTGCTTTTAAACTAATATTTTATTTTAAGAATAACAGCTTTAATTCTTGTTAAGATTCAAGAAATTCATAGATTTCCAATGAGTTCATTATATCAGTGCCTCTCAACTTTTTTTGCTTCATGGTGTACTTTTGTGTTTCCAGAGATCCTTGCGCCACGCCAAGTCTTCTTCCTAACATTCCACTAAACGATGTTTTATTGCTATAATCGAATCTTCTGAAAACATCTAAAACTTACAAACGAATATAAAAATCTGTTTTAAGCGTTTAAAGCTACCCTGAAATATACATTTTTTTTAGCCGATTTAATGTAAATTAATACTTTATTCTCTTTGTTAGAATGAAACAGAATTCAGTTCGATTTCTTTACGGCCAGGTTATTGGATGTGTAGATTTTATTCAGCATTTGACTAATGTTAATGTTGATTATAGATGCACTCGCTCAGAATTTTCTAGCGGCACACAAAAGGCATCCTCACGGTATACCGATGAAGAAGCTCTGCATTAAACCATAATTCACAATTGTTATATTCTAAGTTAGTACATTCCTATATTTTTCCAAAAAAATAGAAAATGCTATTTCTGCTGATCTAAATATATATAAATAGAACCAAACCTCCTTGAAGTTAAGACAGTAAATCCTTAAAACAAATTCCATCGCTCTGATGTTACCTGGATACGATACATCACTTAATAGACCACCATTTCCTCCTTCGGAAAAATGGCTAATTCTGTGGGTTACACTGCGTTCCCTTGATGTTCCAAACAAAACAAGAATTTTCGATAGGATTTCAAATCAGGGTTCTTCCGTTCCAATATTTAGATATTTCTATCTACGTATGAAATTTGTTTCATCTTTCGAATCAGTTGCTACAAGGATTATGATATAAATGAACATAACGGTAGAGTCCTGCGATTCCTTATTTTTTAATTTTCTGATCTGAGTAGAAGAAGGAATAAGCAATTAATGCGTTCGAATACTTTTGGGAAGATATACTTGAAGTTGAAACTATTCTTTTATAGAAATTAAAATATGGAAGATCTTTTCCACATATTGAAGTGAAAACTTCTAGTTTCTACATTTTCAAGTTGCTTATAAAAGTAAACAATCTAATGAATAGATGGAAATAATTCTTTGACTAAATGTTACCACGTTATCCTTCATTCTAAAATGATAAATAAATAAGAAAATTAAAAACTCATATATCTATGTAGATATATATTCTAACACGTAACATGTCCGAAATAAGTGATATTTTTTTGATTAATAGATTTCTTAAGTTAATCAAAGAGAATCTTTATATTCAGTTGTAATAGTAATTTCTAGCTGTTGATTTAGATTTTAGATTTAAATTAAAAGATTACAACATTGCTATTTAAAATAACACTATTGTTTTTTAACTGCTTCAAAATATTCGCTCTTATAAATTTCTTTAGGAAACAACGAAGTTCATGTGGTTTAATCAAAGTGACAGATATATGGATAGCTTTTCATTACTGAAACTATGAAATTTTTACGACATTTCTGTTTTGTGTTCAACATAGTTCATTTCAATAATAACAATCTCAGATGATAGAAACCGCCCCCCCTCTACTTACAAACCTGTTTGAAAAGAGGATCTCAGAGTGGAAGATGAATTCCTACGATAAATCATTTAACTTGTCAGTGAACATGAAAATGCTCTTTGTCTTAAAAATGATAATAAGACCCCACGATTCTGACATTCGAACATTGGGTCATAAAATTTTCTACTTGCAATTCAACTTTTTCTTTTTTATTTTTTTTTTATTCCCTTCAGCCGCGAAAATTTAAAAGACTCTCAAGGATTGTAAATATTTGTTCGAATTCTCTGAAATTTAAAAATCAGAAGTGATCAGAATTAATTGAGTGCTAAAGGAAATGAAATAAAAATAAAAATAAAAATTTCTTATAAAGATAAAAGAAAAATCCTTATATATTGTTTTTTTCTGTTAATGGATAACTTGTAGAAGCGCAGGTTGGTTTGTTAAAATTTTCTAATTTCTTCTCAGACAGAAATCGTGGTTTACAATAAAGACTCAGATAAAAATCTCTGAGTTTTCTTACAATTAGCTGTTGATGCAAAACTGAATTTTTGAATCCCTAGACTTTGTCTTGGTGTTAATCGTGATAACCAACTTACTATAGAACTTACTACAAGAGATCAGTTCATGTTGATAGATAATCATTGCGATTTATATTGTAGATATAATAGAGTTACGAATGTTAGATTCCTCAGTTAAATTCCCCTGTTCTCAAGACTTTCTATTGTTATCTCTATGTTCTGTCACTGTAGAGTTTGAATAAGAAAGCTTCAACAGAGTAAAGATGAAGAATAATAATTCTATCAGAAACTGAGAAATATGGCTGGAAGTGTTGAAATCATGAAATGTATCTGATCTTGGAGACTGGCTTAATATTGTGTCTTGTCTCGAAACCTAACAGCCACTTTGCCAGTGAATGCAGTCACTTTGTTATATCAGAACACAATTCAATATGAATGGTGCCTCTTTAGCAAGTCTCATGATAAAGAAATGGATTAAATCAAAATGAACAGATCCTTAGAAACGCGATCTAATTAGAATGTTTAAAATTCTCTTTTTGATAAATGTTTTTGCTTCATTACGATTTTAGTACCGAATTAAAAAAAAAAGAAAGAAATTAAGATAAACATGAAAGATGTTACTCGACTTCAAGAAATGCATTCACACAATACAATCTTCATTTTCTAATGTTATGATTTGAGGAATAATAAGTAATTATTAATTAATTATTGTTAATTACTAAAAAGAGCTTATGTTATGATCGAAATATCCTAATGTTAATTGATTTAATCCATTTCTTATTCCTGTTTTGTATTCGAATCAAAGAGTAATCTAACTTTTTTAATTTAATGTTAACTTTTTTTTGGTACATTTAAATTTAAATGGGAATCAGTAAAATCTGTTATTTTTAATTTTTTTTTCTAATTTTTCAGCTTTTTTTTTTTTTTAAGTTGAAGTCACATTATTTCTTTTTACTGTTGATCCTTCTTATGTTTCAACATTTGGATGGTAGATGTCTCTGTGGTCGTCATCATTACAAATGATGTACATGGGAGGGACGCTTCTCCAGACCCATCAGGCTCATCAGCACGAGGAAGAGATAAGTTTCACCGACAGATCCCCTGCAAAGAATCACGTGATTCAGGCAGATCCTTATCGGTGCCTATAATGAGCAACGTTTAAAGAAGCTCAAGTTATTAAATAAAAAAAAAAAATACCATCGTAAAACGAAGTGAGATGTGGATTCCATACAAATACCTCTTTACATAAATTAAAATATACTTATATTGATTTTTGTTTTTTGTTTTTGTTTTTCTTATTTTTATTCTTACATTTACTTACCCCATTTTTTGATAAAAGAGTCTTTATTTTTATGCTGGTTTTAAAAATAAATTTGATTTCACTTTGAATCTACTTAATAAGTTTGGATTTAATAGAATTAGTAAATTTGATGGTTTTCTTTTTAAAATCTCCTAATTAAAAAGCTCAAGGGAAAAAAAGATCTCTGCTGGGTTTTATGGAATTTACCTATTGAGGAAACTTCAAAGAAGTATTTATAGAACTACTGAATTGAATTACAAAATTTTAATCCATTTCTTTTATTAGATAAATAAAATTAATTAAGTAAAGGCTAA
The DNA here is from genome assembly GCA_023159025.1 of Thereuonema tuberculata. Lineage (NCBI taxonomy): Eukaryota > Metazoa > Arthropoda > Chilopoda > Scutigeromorpha > Scutigeridae > Thereuonema > Thereuonema tuberculata. The sequence continues at coordinate 3,433,958 of JAFIDM010012231.1, read as the reverse complement.
AAGACTGATATGAAAATTATTCGAACGTCGAAGTTAGGAAGTATTACAAAATACGATTTTTTTCTCCTCTTTATAGACGAAGTAAAAGTATTAATCTTATTTCAGTTTTTGTAATGTCTGTCCTTGTCTTCCGTACCGATATTGTTATAATCTATAAGATTTGAAGTTTTACATTGTTAAAAAAAAAATCCAAGCAGCAGGAAGGAAGCGCCTAGTTGAATGAAACTTTGTAGGCAACATTTGAATGAAAAAAATTGGAATTGATTCAAATTCCTCAGTGAAAAACAAACTTTATTGAACAATTGCAGCATAATTGTTACATTATTAGTTCTGTGTTGAGTCGCCTCTGGCTGCTATACATGCTGATATAGGGGAAGGTGTTGTACCTTTGACCAGTTTTCACTAAATGAATTTTCCAATTTTTTGTACTCAACTAAATGCTTACCTGAATGGATACATGTGATCTTCATGCATCTTGCCATCAACTGCATATGGTTTATATAATTGAGTATAAGTATTTTATTTTTATTTTACAAAAAAAAAAGTATACCTTGTGGTCAAAGGTACAACTACGTGTTGTACCTTTGACCGGAGGGTATTGTACCTTTGACCAGCTGATAGTAGAAACTGACAGTTCGATACAAGTTATTTAATTAACATTTTTATTCAGAAATGTATACATTTGGCAAATATATGCAATTCAAAGTAGAATAATAAAACATGAAATAAATTCTAATGGCTTAAGTAGCCTACTCCTGCCCATTTACTCTATATTATACAATGAAAAATCAATGTCAATCTCCAAAAAATAGACATTCTTTTAGTCGAGCTGTGGCGGCAGCTGTGGTTGATTTGGTAGCCTGGCCACAATATCTTGTAGTTCTATGTCATAGAGCTGATTATCTTGGATGAATTTCGTCATCTTCGGTAGTTTTTTCAAATATTTAACTTTAAAATAATCACATGCTGTTTCCTTTATTTGGGCCACAAAGTATTTCTTGTTTTTGTTTTCAGCTTGACAAGGACATAACTTTCTTCAACTAAATCTTTCAAAGTTTAAATCCTTCTCCAACTCATGGCATGCATCTGAAATATCGAAAACACTTTCCCCTGATGAATATTCACCATCAGACTCAAAGTCATGGACAAACAATCGATTGTTTACTTTCTTTGGATAGGATTTGGTAAAAAAATAAAAATTTGGGAAAAAATATTTAAATTTCCATCTTACATAATGCTAAAATGACTGTAAGTAAAAACATTTACATATTATTAAGTAATGTTGTATCTTTGACCTCGTCAGAGGAACAATACCTGCTGTGGTCAAAGGTACAACATCAGTCGAACTTATGTTTCACGCCATGCTACAATTTTTAGGTTAATCCAGGTATCTTAAAAGTCCTAAAAATTAATCTATAGGCATATATTTATTACTCATTATTGTTAAAATAACAATCAAAAGAAAACAAACAATATTATTAAAGAAACATACACTTGCAAAATACTTACTTCGGTGATGGAACTGGAAAAATATTTTTCACTCCTTGCAAGTCAAAGATCTAACTGCTACTGAAGGTTTAAAGGCGCAAATAGTGGGAATATTACACATTAAACAGAAAAGCATTCAAAGTATGCTGATAGATGGCAAAACTAGCAAGGGTGGTCAAAAGTACAACACCTTCCCCTACTGCTTGTCATGGAGTTGCTTGTGGCAGATCACGCCAAATTTGCTGTAATTGCTGCTCCAAATGCCAGATGTTCGATGAACGTGGACGGCGTAGCATGCTCAAGATTTGCTCGTGGGGACAAATCTGGTGATCTGGCTGGCTAAGAAAATTGGTTGGAGGTTTTGAATTGATCCACACTCTGACGTGATGGCAAGCTTTCTCCGGGCAGGTATGACACAAAGCATCTCCTGCACGATCTCTGTACTATCTCCTGCACTATGAGAGAGGATCTGCAATCATAAGAAGTAAGTCCCCACATCACATTATAGCAGGTAATAGGTGCTTATTGGCAATTTCAGAATGTGTGCTATTGATAATATTAACAATATTGATTTGAACATTGTCCAGTCCTTCTGATACAATGATCAACTGCTGCAAAGCAGAAGCGGGACTCATCAATGAACACAAGACCATTCGAGAGCAGACCATGTTTCTCGGACACGGTACCATACGCTACTCCAGAGCCTGCAGTGCTGGACTGTTGAAGCCAGGTCACGTAAGGAATGACGAAAATGAAGCCCAGCGTCTGCAATTTGTCAGGCAAAGATGCCACATTTTTCTGAATGATAGAAATAAAGCTGTCGGAGCAAATAGAGCATGCATTATAACAAATGTCCGTGCAGTGTTCTGTTAAGTTGAACAGAGCCTTCGCAATGTGAATAAGTGCCTTCAAGCATTATTGATTCCAACAACTTCCTACAGAAGCATTACTACTATCTACAAGGCGAGCGATTTGTCTGCTTGACCAGTCGTCTTGTAGAAACCGCGATATGGTCTCTCTCTCTCAAAGTCCTGTAATTGCTCGTAGGTTCTTCGAGAGCGTAATCGAGGCATTACTGATGTGAATGCAATAGTTAACGAAGTAGAATGTATCTAGTAAGACTTGGAGGTAATTTCTTGACAACTGAACTTTAATGATTTGCATATCTAATGGGAACATAGTTTTCTATGGAGTTTCATTCAAATTGGACGCTTTCTTCATTGTGCTTCGATTTTTTTTATCATAAATTGTATTTTTTCTTTACTAAAACTTAGTAAAGGTTAAAAAAAAAGGTTCATAAACTTTGTGATTCCGTGATATCATTTGCCAAAAGATCTCACTAAATTTCATTAAGTTGGAGGATGAAGATTAGTGTTGTTGGTGGAAATTTCCAATGAAAATGTTGTTCAGTGTGTGACCATTAATAAATTTGTTCCTTTTTGTATATTAAATTTTGCATTGGTTAATATGCAACGTTTTAATGATGTGTCTTTTAAACCCGCATATTAAAAATTATATTTGAAGTTAATTCTTTAGAAGATTGCTGTTAAACTGCAGATTCTGATTGAAACAAGTACATTCTTTATTTTAATAAGTTGAGAAAAAGACGACTGTCAAGGTATTAATGAACATGAATTCTTTATCAGACTTTATCAGAATTCTTAAAGCACTTTATTATTTGTGAGCTTTTAGAGAAGTATCTTGATGTTTTGTCGCTTTAAAATGAAATGCCTGGCAATGCCCAAAGACATAACCAATTAGTCCTACACATGAGATCCGCATCATATTAATTCACTATTGAAGTTCTATATGATTAGGTTATTTTGAAACACCACTGCATTTGGTTTAAATAATGATGATCTAGTTTATCATAGTCTTATAAGACCTTAGAAAGATCTTCGAGACACTTCTCCTCCCTTTGGAATTGTTTCCATAATCTTTCATGACTCTGGATACTTTACGTGGCGTCTCGCCTGTCTTTATTCTAATCAATGGTGCCGACGTCAAAGAAAGTCTAAATGTTGTCTACCCTGAGCCACAATAAAGCACAAGGTACTACAATCTTATTCTACGCTCTGATTACTTGATTATTTACGTAGTTTACATGGCAAGTTACACTTTAAATAATGCAAGTGCTTATGCATTTAGAAAGTAAGAGACGATCCCGAAAAGTTTGGCTAAAGTTGAAGGCCCGATGCAACGAAGTAAAATAACGAAGAAAATACCTATGAAGTCGGTGAGGAAAATTCTTTGTTTAAATGTTACAGAATGATTAACATGTCTTTGATGTAGCCACTGTAAGGTGAGGTGTTCGATGTGGTCTCCACTAATACATGTATCACACCGTTCTCGTGACGATTTTTTTCTCTCGGACTAGCTGAAAACAATAGTGTACTCTGTATTGTGTAGAAACATTGGATTACCGTATTATTGATGGACGTACAGCGATTTAGGGTACGCTGGCATGTTTGAGCATGTCCGGCTATGCTCATGACGACGGTGTAAGACTGTTGCTGCTGGTGGAGACACTTCGAACACATCATTTAACAGATGCTACACCATATCTTATGTACTTGTTAATCCTTCTGTAACATATGAATAAAACATTTCCGCACCCACGACCAAATGTTTGGACAACACTTTCAGGACTACACTGTATAATAATCTGCCCTAAAAGTAAAATACTTATGAATGGAACTACAAAAGTTGCCTCGCAAGTAAACAGAACAAACCATTTGGGGAATTGATCCAACATTTGTGGTCCTCAATACTAACCATACACTAATCACTATGATCCTTTGAGACTTTGTAAAATTATACAAAGGTTTAGAACAAAAACATTCATCCACAAATTTTTTTAGAAATTTTTAAGTTTGAGGGTCCAATTATGAGCACTTTTAATGTTTTTCTCGAGTGAATTATGTTTATGAGAGCACAAACGTTAAGTGTAACGTGAACTTTTATTTATCCAAGCAGTTTACGAATTTAATGTCGAAAGTCAGTGGTAGTTCATTATTTGGGATCTCAGAGACTAGATTGAAATTTCATGCAAAACAACCGATGTTTCTATTTTATTGTCATGTTTTTAATAGCCATATTTCAACTTACAATGGATTTCTCTTATGTGAAATAAGAAATTTACGTTTAATTCTTAATGTAATATTGTTTTTACTATATGGTATCTGAAATCCATTCTAAGGGTAAATCTTAAAAATAAAAATACAGTATCTAAAATTGTAAAGAAGCAAGTCAGGATAAATAAAAATTAATCTTGCTTAATAAAAAAAGAAAACAAAGAGATATTTCTATTTTAGAAAGTCTTCTCTTTCATCTCAAGATCACCGTTTCAAAATTAGAAAAAGGATCCTTAGCTTTCAATAATTTTTTCCTTCAATTTTTAATTTAATTTTTTTATTTATTTATTTGGATAAAAGCTATTAACATGAAATACGTATATAAATTATGGTCAAACATATCAATTTGAAGTAATTCATAATCTTTCCATCCAGTAATCATTACTTAATTAACTAATAAATGTTTCTAATAAATTTTGAGGACATTTTTCAATTACTCTTTTGTGTTATTGTATTGAAACATCTGTTAAATTTACATTTTTATTTCAATTTTATTTGTTTATTATTGGGTGAGTGCAAAAGTTCTACCCGTTTTTGGATATGAAAATTTGCAATGGAATTGCCCTCACACATGACATTGTAATGACGCAAATCGTCTGCCAATCAAACGTGTGGATGCCTCACATATAAATGCATCGTGTCTCACAAAGTTAATCATCTCAAAAAAAATATCAGAGGGTGTAACATGGAACGCGAGAAGGAGCAGATAAGACGTTGTTTGTTACACGAGTTCGATAAAAAGAGTACGGCAGCCGCAGCATGTCGCAATGTTTATCAAGTTTATGGGGAGGACGAAAGCACATGTCGTCGATGGTTTCGTAAATTTAGGGAAGGAGACCGAAGCTGCCAAGATCAGGCTAGGAGTGGACGGCCATCACACGTTGGAGAGGACGATATTGACCAAGCCATAAGGAACAGCCCGAACCCAACCGTGCAAGAATTAGCGGAGACCTTCAACGTACACCGGACAACGGTCGAGAGACGGCTGGTTAAGTTGGGTTTTACGAGAAAGTTGGATTGTTGGGTTCCACAAAACCTGACAGCTAAGCAATGGGATGACCGAATCGCCACCTGTGTTTCCTTGCTTTCCCGGTACAAAAATGATCCATTCTTGACACGAATTGTGACAGGAGATGAGAAGTGGGTTATGTACCGTAACGTATAGCGTCGTAGGACTGTGTGTCGCCCTTCTGATCCGCCTGCATCGACTTCGAAAGCTGAACTTCATCCCAAGAAGGTGTTATTGAATGTGTGGTGGGATGAGCAGGGAATAATTGACTGGGAGGTCCTGCCACTCAACCAAATCATCAATGCTGCCTTCTACTGTCTGCAGTTAGACAGGCTGCATTCAAATTTGGTAGCAAAGCGGCCAGGTCTCATCAATCGTCGCGGTGTTATCCTTCATCACGATAACGCCAGGCCACATGCTGCTATTATCACTCGCCAAAAGTTACTGGGCTTTGGTTGGGAGGTTTTACCCCACCCTCTCTATTCTCCTGACTTGGCCCCAACTGACTATCGCCTATTTCGTGCGTTGAACAATTCCTTCAGTCAGAAAATCTTTGATGATCTTGATGCTGCGAAAACTGCCATCCAAGACTTTTTTGACTCGAAACCACCGGAATTTTACCGCCGTGGGATTCAACTCCTAACAGAAAGATGGCAAGAGGTCCTAGATAGCAATGGGGATTATGCACAATAATAGAAACTGTTCATTTTGCGTTTATTTGCTTTTCTTTATGGGTAATAAAAACGGGTAGAACTTTTGCACTCATCCAATATTTGCTAAATATTAATAAAATAATACAAAATAAATACGAAAGTATTTTTTAGAAGTAAACGCTTCTTTTGTTCTATTGTTGAGAAATTCATTTTCCCTTAAATACCTTTAAATAATATTTCGAGATTAATCTTAACTTTACCACAACCATTTTACCTCCTTTCAGTATTAGTATAGACAGAAATAAGGTTATCTTATGTTTCTCTTTTCAAACTTAACAGAGATTGTTGGTTCCAACTAAATTCCCTAATACTTCCTTCTAATGAATTCTGACATTGAATGGAAAGCATTAGACGAAGAAAAGAATTATTTTGAACTTATTCTTATTAGAACGTAATTATTTATTGATTTTCCTTATTAGTTAAGAATGAATTACAAATATTTTTGTAAAACTAACTGTTAGCATAATAATCGCTAATAGAAAACCGTAGCTTCAGTATTTTCATCCGTCCCTTCCCTTCATGTATTTCGCAAACAGCCAAACCGTAGGAAATTCCCAACGTATTTTGGCAGCAGGAAAAAAAGAAAAACCTTGGCAATAAAAGAAAAGGCGAAGGTTAATAAACGGCGTCAGTCATTCTAAATTACTTTCACATTAAAAGAAAGAATTAAAAGTTAAAATGATTGTGAATAAAGTAAGTTCAATTTGTAAATTTCTCTTAATAAAAAAAATAGATTTTAATTAACTTGAAATGGAAAGAATTGATTATAATTTTTTATCTAAGAATTTTGAAGCTTAGACAGATTGAAACTGTCTTTTATTTCTGGTAAAACTAAATCTGATAAAATCACAAGACAGAATTTTTTTTTTTCAAAACTAACTTCAATTTTAATGTAATGGTGATTTATGATATATTTATTTTACTTTTTATTCTTGTTATTTCTAAACAGTAATTCTAAAGATTCATTCAACATTTTCTTAGATGGAGGATTGAGACATTTAATGTATTTTCTAGAATAATTCAGAAATAACTGATGCTAGTAAATAAAATATCAGAAGCCTCTAGAAGCAGGAGACGTGCTTGGTAGGAACACCTTCTAGAACTTAGAGAAGAGATTTTTGGAACCGAAAAAAATAAAAACAAAAAAAATAAAATAAAAACTGAATTCCATGGTCAGCAAATGAAATACCTATTATAAAATCCCTTTTATTGTTTTGAAATATGTAAATCGAAATTTTTATTCTTTTGAAAAGACATGAGTTATATTCGGTTCAAGTTTCGCTTTCGTCTCCGAATTTACTTCACAGATGTTGATCATCTTTAGAACTGAAATGATTTATTTCATCAATGAGTTGTAATAGAAAATTATCATTGAATTAAACTGCATTGAAGAGACGTAAAGTCTTCTAAAAAATATTCAGTGGAAATTCACAACTTGGAATTCCATTTGTGTGAATGTTATTAAGTAACAAACCGTTGTCTTAAGGAAAATGGTAACAAAATAAATAAATAAATAAATAAATAAATAACTTAAGGATGAAACTTTAATTGAAAAAAAAAAATTAAGTATCGTAAGTTGATTCTAGAGTTTAAAATCTCTCGAAATCTCTGTGACTCGATCTAATTAGTCAATTTAATCTCTGTTGTTATCTCTATTAATTCGTATTATATCAATCAAATACATAATTAATATTTGTAAATTACGTCACTTTCCTAATATTTCTGAAACCATTCAAATGTTAATAAATCTTACAAATTGTTAAGAAAAGAAAAAAGGAGGAGGAAATTTCGAAATCCTTTCGCAATTATTCCAATAAAACTCACTCTCGCATCCATTAGAAGACATAAATGGCATGAAACGTCAAAAACGCTGAAACGATCTCGATGATTTTTTTGCATTTAGCAAATGAATATTTAATTCAAAAAATGATTGTTTCTTAAGGAATGATTCAGAAAAGTTATAAAAGTGAAGGTCTGACTGAATGCAGTTCACTAACTTTCAGTATTGAGCTTACTTTTCATAATAATTGCTTTAATAACGAAAATTCATAGGTAATGTTTGTGGATTTAGGCAACTGTGTTTCACTGCGCTTTGCTTTACTTAATGTTCAATTGAATTTTGAAATGGAAATAGAAAAAGTCATTACAAACACCTTCATTAAAAAAGTCTGTTAGATTACAGTGGTCAACATGTAACCTAAAACAGTCAATTAGTACTAATTTTGTGATGCTGATCACGAATATAATAATAAAAATTGAATCTTAGCTCTCGTTTCCATGATACAGAGCTTTAATAATCAAAAACGAAAATGACAAAAATGAAAAAGCACTGTATTTTGCCAGGAGATGGCAGCACTATAAGGGCAAATGACTCAGTGGTTTTCATTTTCTAAATGCATTTTATGTTTTTATAAATTTTTCCGCTTGTTTTAAATATACCACGTGAATGTTTTAATAGTGCTGATGATTTCTGTGGGGAAGTGATATTTTTCGCGAAGAAACGCCTCTGAAAGCCTTTAATACGAAAGGCTTATTGCTATTACTTCGGGTGCAAGTTTGGTGACCAAGACAAAAACTGGCGCCACATACAATAAACGCGCTTCCAACCTCTGAAATTGCATAAACGGCAAAGGACGTTCTCTGCCTGTCGGTTACTAATCATAAGAGATTATTACTTTGTTTGAAGCCACTTCCTCAACAAGGGTTTTCAAAGAAGAAGTGGAGCTTGATGTAACCTACTCTAGTGCCACACGGACAAGGCCTTCCTTTACCTGAACCGTCAAAGGAGTATCGAGGATGATAAGGACGAAGGTAGTGCTAGAGATAAGTCAACTCATTCAAGCTAATGAATCTAATTTTTTGATGATTTATCCACTGCTGAACCACCTAAAAAATGCAAAATGAGCTGAGTAATCTCATAGGGGATTTGCTTTTAAAAAAATCATAGCAGAAGTTTTGGCCTCAAGATTGCAGCAGTGGAATTTTCTGGAAAGCAATGTAAAAATATCCATCGACAGGAGGTAGGCACAGAGATTTAATCTCTTTCTTTTCTATGAAAGACACTCTTGTTACATGCAGAAATTTAAACAGCCTATTGAAAGCTGTCAACATAGATCACAAAACTCAAGAGTGGAGAGTTTTCATCGATTCCTCAAAGCTGCGTTTAAAAGCTGTTCTTCTCCACTCGGAAACCAGCTTCCATCAGTTCAGTTGGGCAGCAGTGCACAATAAGAAGTCGTACTCAAGTATGAAACATCTTCTCGAAGCCATCATGAATAGCGACTTCCAGTGGCAGATTTGTGGGGGACCTTGAGTTCATTGGCATTTTGCAACAAATATATAAAAAGTTTTGTTGCTTTATTTGTGAATGGAACAATAGAGCATGTGCTTCACATTACACACTTACTTTACACAGCAAAATTGGACAACTAGAAAGTCTCTAGAGTCTGGTGCAAAGATCGTTCAAAAGAATCTTTTGGTTGATTCATAGAAGATTTTACTTCACCCTCTTCCATTAAGCTGGGCCTCCTATTTTGTTATGAACATGAACAAAGATGGAGAGGCCTTCAAGTACCTTAGGACAAAGTGAAGTATATACTCTGTGAAGCGAAGGACAAAGAGGGTGGCTTTGTTGGTCCACAAATTCATGACCTTCTTACGGTATCTTCTTATACTACGATGAAATATTGCGTTAAGTTAACGAGAAATTAGCATGGGAAAGTTTCAAGGATGTTTGTGTTAATTTTTTTAGGAATTAAGAGAAAACTATTGAAAGCTTGTGGATGTTTTGTTTTCTGGTTACAGGACACTCGGCTGCAACATGTCTCTCAAAGTTCATTTTCTCCACTCACATCTTGAGTTCTTTCCAGAAAATTGTGGAGTCGTGAGTGATGAACTTGACGAGCGCTTCCATCAGGACATCTCAACAATGGAAAAATTGAGACCTGCGATGTTGGCTGACTACTGTTGGTCTCACTTCAGGGATTCCCCAGATGTAGCCTACAAATGGAAAGTGAAGCGAAAGCGCTGAACAAAAAAAACAGCCTATGCCAAAAGGAGAAATAAGTATTTTGTATTGAATAGAATTGATTATAAAGAAATGCAAAATAGCTTTTAGTGAGTAGTTTTATTTAATTGAAAACTTCACTGAACAGTTCATTTTTGTAAATCTGTAAACACGTATTTGTGATTTTTATTATACAAAAGATCGACTTCACAAGCTTGAGCCAAGTAAATATGGTCGTATTTAGTCTTCTTATATGTCAATGAATATAAAAAAAATCGATAAATAAAGAAGGATATAAATTTCGTGCAAAAATTGTTGATCATTTCGTATAAAAGTTGTTGTTATTGGTGCAATGAGGATTGGAGAATAAATGGATTATCTTAAAAAAGGAAGATTGCTCTCTTAAAGAAAAGTAATATTTCATAGGAAACAGAGAAAAATAAAAACAACAACAGCAATCACCTAATCTAAGAATAAAAAAAGAAGAAGTTAAAGCATAGATGTAGCTCACATCGACCAAGTGGACTGAAACGGCAAATGAATATGATCCAATGTGACTAGCGAATGCATTCCACGTTCAAGGTCAAGGTTTCCTAGCCGTAGGCAGCAGCAAAAGTAGGTAAAAAGAGGCAGAAGGTTTGGTTCCAAAGGAGAAGTACTTTCTTTTTCATTCTTTTTTCGTTTTGGCAGAATTACGACAATATGTGAATCGAATAAAAGTATTTTGGCCATGAATAGTTACAGTAACACAACCACACTGAACGCAAAGATTGCAATTTTTTTCATGTATTTATCATTTATTAATTTTAAAATGATTATAATTTTCGAAACAGTAGTTGTTGTTTTTTCTTATTATTTTAATTTTTTTCTTAAAAATGAATTAAAAAAACTTACAAAAAAAGTGTTGTGATATTTTTGATGTCAAATACATAATACTTAATTTGAAGTATTACAACACATATATTACAGGATTATTATATGCTCAATACTGGATTCTATTGTAAATAATGAGAGGTTTTTTGAAGACTACTTTTTTCACTTTGTTTCATTTTTCTTTGTGTTCTAATGTCGAGGAAATAGTATAATGAAAAATCTCTGGTTTATTTTAAATTATAAAATCTATTTAATACGATCAGTAAAAAATTTCCATTTTCTGCAAAAAATATTAACCTTATCCTCCTTATTGACTTGAATTGCTTTTATTCAATGAATTTTAATCATATCAAAGTAAGGGATTAATTTAAATAACAGAAATGAAGCCGACGCACTTATATACAAATATAAAACTATAATAAATTAACATTACACGACAGTTTCAGATGCTCCCAATATGTATCTGAAACTGTCGTGTAATGTTAATTTATTATTAAAATAGTTTTATATTTGTATAGAAGTGCGTCGGCTTCATTTCTGTTATTTAAACTATGATTAGCGCATGTAAAAAAGTGTTTTTTCAAAGTAAGGGATTGTTAAGAGTTAAATACCATCCATTCTTTTCTGTGGGAATTTTTGTCACCTTCTCCTGCTAATTTCTTGGCGAAAAGAAACAAACAGAATTTTCAAGTGGAAACATTTGATCTTCCCTTATTTGTGCATTCAGTTCTTTTTGAGAGACTTATTCACAGACTAAAACAGATATTATGAGCCTCATTTCAGAAATCACTTATAGACAGTTTTCCTTACTTAATTTTTTTTTGAATAAACCGAAGATACAATACCAAACACAAAGAAATACATTTCTTTGGAATTTACCCAGCAGAAATCCATCAGGGATCTTACATCGATCCGTGATGGATATGAGGACATTGATCAAATACCTTCCAATAAGATCCTGTACTTTATTCGCTATTTATTTATCAAGGACTGAGTTTTCAAATACAATTAAGATCATTCAAGAAGAAAAAATACTACTAAAATAATTAAATTCAGATATCAATTTATTTTAAAACTTTTCGTTAATGACTCCCAAAGTTACAACAATGTTACAGATTAATTAAAAAAAAAAAGAAATCTTCAAGATAAAATTGATAAGGAGTTTAATTTCAGTAAATTAAGCAGATTATTTGAAGATTAACTATTTTCTCTCAAAGTAAAAATTTCGTTCTTAAAAAAAATCTGTTTGCATTTAAAAGATAAAAAGGTAAGAAAAATATGAAGATTTTAAAAACATAAATTCTCTTACAATAAAGTATTCATTAATCGAAATAATTTAATATTAAAATAAAATTATTAAAGTAAATTCAATGAATGAACACATTTCTTTATCTTTTTATTGTTTGTAAAAAAAAGATATATTTAATGTTATATCTTATTAATATGAATATTACTGAACTTTATAATTTAAAATAAGTAAATAATTAAATAGTTACAATATATGTAAAATTAAAAGGCATTTGTTTTTTTATTTTAATATCTAGAGATTAGATTTTAATATCTAGAAGCTAAAGATGCTTTCAAAAGTCTATTATAGAATGTTTTAATTTTCATTAATAGTTACTCTTTGTTTCTGCTGAAATGAAATTTATATTGAAAGAATTATCGCTATTCTATCAAGGATATTTATATAATTTTTAGGAAATTTTGAAACTTAAAATTAACGAATGGAATTACTTTGGTATGGTTTGTAATGAATAGTTCAAGGAAAGATTGATGGTCGATCGAAATGGCTAATTTGGTATTTTCCAAAATTATTTCATAAATTTTGTACAAAATAGCAAATAAATAATAAAAGAATAGCTTTAAGGTGTAAGTTTCATAGCCAACCAATGATGAACCGGGTGATCTTAATTAAAATACTCCTATTCAACACTGTATAAAGCGATATGCAGCAGTTCAAATGCAACGAAATTTGGTAATGTGATATTTCAGGCCTGACATTTCAGAAAAAAAAAATTAAAAACAACCTACCACTTATATGTATCACTACTATACCACTTTCGGCGCTGCAAGCAACAAATGTTTTATTTTTAAAAGACATTCATGCCACTCTGCCCTTAGCAATGCCAAGAAAAGCTGCTCATTGTTGTTCTTCTTATGAAGCTGTAAAACCTAAAGGCAATGAACACTATGTTTACTGTGTTACCGACCGTAACTGATCCCGTGTAAAGCTTCGCACATGCAGTATGATGCTTCTGCCAAGGCTTCGAAACTGGCAACAGTCCTCGTTACACTACCCTATTCAGATGTCTCCACAATCACAAGGATTAAGATCCGGAGAACGAAGTGACACGACAAATCCCTCTATTCTATATGAAATGTTGTCATAGAAACAACTGCTGTACACAGAGTCCAACAGAGGAGCTGTATCTCATCTTCACGATAATTTTATAATCTAAAACATAAAGTATTGAAATAAAACCACTTCTCCATCTTAGAAACATCAGATCTATATTTCAGCCCAATGACGGGTCTTCTTCGGGGAAGATGTTTCTTTTCTCTTTATTTTCCTGTATTTAATTTTTATCCTGAAGAAGACCCGTCATTGGGCTGAAATATAGATCTGATGTTTCTAAGATGGAGAAGTGGTTTTATTTCAATACTTTATGTTTTAGAGGAGCTGTATCTTGTGAAGTGGTTGACTCCAGCAATTGTCTCTCTTGCAGTTAATTTACGACAACGATGTTGAACATCTCTCGGTATCTCTGGACCATCACGGAGTATATCAAAGGGCCATTGGAAGGAGCTTCTTCGAAGAAGAATGGTTCAAGGATACCACTGTGGCTGTGAATCCGCACCAGATTATAACTTTAGACGAGTACAGTGGAAGTGTCGTTCTTCTGATAGTATTTTCTGATAATCAATGGTCATCGATGTAATTGTTATGACGGCGCAATCCCCCAAGTGAAGCTGTGGCATTGCCATTATTTTCATAAATTAGCTTTACAAGCCCTGCGTGTTCCATCGAGGTGTTGGGTATCGTAGCTGATATGAATGACATCCAGCAGTTGTGGCCACTTTTAATAACACCTGAACTTGACTGCCACAGTGCGCTTAAGCAAATAAAGCTGCGTTTCTGTTGCTTGAAGCGGTACAAGTGGTGTAGTGTGATTTTTGATACTATTTTTTTTTTCAAAAAATCTCATGCATGTCCTGAAATTTACCCTAACAAATTCCGTTGCATTTGAACTGCTACATCTTGCTCTAGACAGTGTTAAAAAGGAAGGGGTACTTTCATAGCTATCGCCCGGTATACATAAACAGGAATTGCAAATAATGCATTACAAGCAATGCCATTACAAGTAACAAAAAATCTTATCAGTAATACCATTAATTTCATAAAAAAGGAAATGGAACTGTAAAGCAGTTACTTAAGAGTTATTTCGACTGAAACTTCAAGAACGATTTCACTTAGGATAACATTATTTTTCTGTAAGATGAAAGCCCTGACGAAAATCACTTTAGTAAATGGACCACCTTGGAGTCTCCATTGAATAAAGAGAAAGGAGGATCATAGAATAAAACATGGGACTCCTATGAAAAATAAAACACAAAAAGAAATATTTCTTAATAATAACATTACTAATTCATTTGAGAGATTCATTTAGGCCCGATCTGAAAGAAATTCCGAATTACCATTAGAAAAGAAATAAACTTATTGCTAATATGTAAGTATTAATAAATGTAATCAAAACTACTGTAGTATCGTAATTTAGCTGCTTCACACTCAGAATAAGAAGGAATTTCTCTATCGGCAGGAAAATAAACTACTTTGCAACGCCTTTTTTGGGATGCGCGCTTTTGAAAAATTAAATAAGGTCATTGAGTACAAAAGCGTAAGCGATTTTATTATATTTTAGAATATTTATTATATTAGAGGAAAAGGTGTAAATATGGGCACCCTCTTTTGTTTTTGACTTAAAGTTACTTTCTTTTGGAAAAATTCTAGATTTTTGACCTGTATTAAACTATAACAAGTTTACTAAATGAGAGGAGGCAAAACAATGATTAATATCAATTATTTCAATTCGAAAATGAAGATTTACAGAAAGCTTCTAAAAAAAGCAACAGAAAAAATTGGGTGCAAATATGGGCCCTCTCCAAAAAAGTAAAAACAAATAGTTAAAAATGTTTTAAAACAGGATAAAACAATACAAAACGGTATAAAGAGCAAGTTATATATTGGAGAATTTTAAATGAACATCAAATCAAAAATTATTTACAAAAATCGCAAACATAAATGGCTCTTTCAGACCCGGCACAATCCTGTGCCCACTTTGGCACATAGCACATTTAACCCACATTTTTTCGCGAGTGTCTTGAGAGAAATTTTCCTCACAAAAGATGCAGGGTGCATCATTCGATTCTGGTTTATCCCCATCGTTGATATCAGGTCATCATCGCTGTCCACAAGGGGAGGGTCGCAGGATCTGATGAGTCCGATGATGAATCGTAGAGAAATCGTGGGTTGAAGTTTCTTTTTCTGAAGGCCTTTGATCCTCCCAACCCTGTCTCTAACGCCGGGAAAACTCAACGACCTCTTCTTGAGAGCACTTTTGTCATGAGACTTGGTCAACTGATCCTTGTATGAGGTTCCAGTGATGAGGCTGGCCCTTGCTGCTTTGCGTCCCCGAGTAGTGGTTCTCTTCTTAATGTAGAAGACAGGAGATATGTCGAACGGAGAAACTGCATTTGAGTTCCCCGGGAACATTGCGGTGTTTCAGCAGCCTCATCAATGGGCATAGTTAGTTTATGTTGTTTAAGAGAAAAGATGTGGGCCCGGTAGCCGAGTGGGTAAGGGCGCTTGGCTGCGGGTTGGAGGTGGCGGGTTCGATTCCCGGCCTCGGCGGATGACGGGAATTTTTCCACGCTTCTTTCTCCTCCAAACGAGCCCTAGGGTCTACCCAGCCCTCTATAGAATGGGTACCGGGTTTCTGTCCCGGGAGTTAAAGGCGGGCGAGCGACGGGCCGACCCCCCGTCCTCAACTTTGTCCCGTAGGTTCTGAACACTGGAGCCTACCCTCCAGTTGCATTGCGCGGTCCTCTGGGCCTGATCGCAACTTTAACTTTAAGAGAAAAGATGCTGTAAATGGCCCCCTGTGAATGGGGTCCCTATTTACAACAACCCCACCTAAGCAAGATGGTCACTATCATATGTAACCTAAAGGCGTGCGTGACTAAAGGCGTGCTTCTAAATGTAGCTTAGGATCTTCGCTTTCCGGATATCACTATGAAATTATTTTACACTAACTACAAGGACATGAAAAGAAAACGATTTCACATATTTGTCAAAGGTTTGCAGTCCAGAACAAACACCAATTCGCACAATAACTGATGCTGCATCCACACTACTTGAAATTAAAGGTTCCAACTGCTCTCTGCTATCTTATATCAATAAAAGACACCATCTAGTCTTGGCCGCAAAACTGCAGCACCTCCCATAGCCCCTTGGGGAGGGGGTGCCCGTTTTTACACCTTTCCTCTATTTATTGATTTATTATTGAGGCTTTCAGTAGGAATAAATATTTTATTATTATTTTTTTATTTTAGTTTCTTGTGTACTTTTGAACATTTTCTAAAATAAATATATCTAAAAATCTAAAGCTATCTTCTTTATAGTTATATAAATATATAAAATTCAATTTTTTAAGGTTCAGTGTAAAATTGGCAAATTTATACACAAAAATCAAAGAAATCTAAGGAATTTTAATTTTGATTCTTTATAACTTTTCTTAGTCTTGCTAGTTAGTAGCTAAGGTTATATTCGAATTCAGCACCTGCGATCAAAACTATGTTATCGAAGTTTTTTTGTTAATTTGAATTTTTTGATGATTTTGATTTATATTAATTTTTCTTAAGGTAAAGCAACCAACTCTCCCAGAAAACTGGTAGACGCCAGAAGGCAAAGTAGCCCATCCCTAGTTATCACATTCCTCGTTAAATATATCATTTTACGTTTCCTCTGTTGACAAAGATTTAAAACAATAAATATATATAAAAAAACGAAAAGCATGGATTTTGTTTATAGTCTATGACATTGTGAATAGAGATTAGAAAAGAGTTTGTTTACGTTTTGGTCTATCGTGAACCACATTGTGCAGATTGCTAAAAACAGGGAAAGTTTTATTGCTCGTAATGAAGCAATAAGTTAAAAATATCATTAAAAGTAGAACGATGCATCAATCAGCTAAAAAAATAAAACAATAAACTGAAGCAGGAGAATCTGTTGAGGAGAAAACAGAAGTCGTTCGATGTGGAATGAGATGAGTCTCATTCTGACTGAAAAACACTGAATTAGCGATTTCTACAAAATTTTGACTATTATCTTGTTTTATTTCTAAATGCTATTATGCAAAATAATTATAAAAATTACACATTCAGTGGGCGGGGAACTCGTAAAATCAGTGCTTCTTGTATGTGTTACCTAAGTGTTCTAATGCAATTCAAAACGTAATGCTGGAAGAAAGTTCTAAAGTCATACTTCCTCTTCAATTCACATCTTAATATATTGCAAAAAATGCTTCATCTACACTTCATATAAAATATAAATTACAATAGTCATAATTTTTTAAAATCATCAATTATTATACTTTTTTTGCTTTTGTTCATGCAAACTCCTACCATTTCACTAGCCAAATGTATAAAAACATTCTCAATCTCAAATCCTTTACTTCTATTAAAATTTAAATTTCTGGTATTTCTTATAATTAGGCTTTCTAGTATTTTCCTTGTTTTGGCATCTTTTTCTTTTTAGTTAATGTTAGTAACTAAAACAATTGTATAGAAACAAAAGGGTTGTAGCATTGCAGATATCAAACAATTGTAAATGTAATAATAATGTTTGTAGCATTAACACACACATATCCTTTCCCGTTCCACCAACTGTGGGTCTAGGAATTAACTAGGCCTCTCCACCTTTCCCTGTTCTTCCAAGCCTCTTCTCTACATATTCTTTCCCATGGGATGCCTCTCTCTTCCAGGCTGTGCTTCACATCATCCAGCCATCGCTTACGCGGTCTCCCTCTTGGTCTCTTCCCTCCTTCTTTTAACTCATGCCACACCTTAGGAGTCCTACCATCTTCCATTCTTTTCACGTGCCCGAACCACCTCAGCCTTCCCAATTCGCACAATAACTGATGCTGCATCCACACTACTTGAAATTAAAGGTTCCAACTGCTCTCTGCTATCTTATATCAATAAAAGACACCATCTAGTCTTGGCCGCAAAACTGCAGCACCTCCCATAGCACCTCCCTGTAGCATTAAAGGGTTGATAAAGTTTGTTACCAACCATATCTAAGAAGTGTACGTATTTGATAACACCTAATTGGTTATTATTGTAATTGACGATCTTGAAGAAGGAAGACAGGAAATATTCTTCCGAAAATTCGGTATTAAAATATATTTTATATTTTATATGAAGTGTAGATGAAGTATTTTTTGCAAAATGCTGGAGGTAACTGTTACTTTAGAAAAAAGTCACTGCAACTGTAATGAAGTTTTTTATTTTTAAACCCGAACCCTGTCTTTAAACTCCAGATCTGTGACGCTGTGACTTCCATTTCTCCGTGATTCTAGCACGCTCTGACTCTTTGTATTCTATTCTTTTTATTATTCTATAAAATATGGCACAATTACCGTGGTATGTGTTTGTTAGTACCATGTCATTAAAAAAAACAATGGTTTATTTTGCAAAAAGATGAATCTGTGACTTATTTGTTGACAAAAAACAATTGACTAGATATTGATGGTAAATTTGTAATTTGCAAAGGTTCATGTTATTAAATCTAGAAAAATCTTTTAATAGATAATTAAATCAAAATATTGATTAAAAGAAAATTTGCTTGATTTTGAATTTTCCAGTCATTATTTTTGTTAGCAGTACTTATATCTCTTTTAGTTTTTTTAATATTTAAGCCTTTTAGCTTTTTAATGGCAAATTATTTCCAGTGAAATTATTTCGAATAGCTTTGTTTACGATTTCAACCAAGGTTTAGATCAGAGGAGAGATTAGGTTAACAACAGTCGAAACAAAATCGAAAAAAAAAAATCCTTTTTCAATCCAAGGTCCTAATTGAGGTTAATAACAAATATTCAATTTCAATTTCAAACTAATAGTATCTTAAAATCGTAAAATCGCTCATCAGAATTCTTTTAGATAAGGAAAAGTTTTTAAAATGTAAAACCAAAAATATTGTATATGGGTGAATCTACAGAAAACCTGCAATTTCAGTCAAAAATTTTTGAGATTTTAAATTACAAGATTTCCTTTTCAAAAAAATTGATATGATTGCTTTTGACGTTCTTACATCCATGATATATGTGGTTCAGGTCAACGCATTTTGGTTATTTAATAAAAAAAAATAAAAAAAAAAAATGATGGTAGGCTATGTCCACAGAAGTGACTTGTGTTGATAAAGCTACCCGCACACGAGGGAGCTTTTTCTGTGCAACTCGAGGAAATTGAGGTGCACAGAAAAAGCTGCATGCGACTATCAGTGCGCAAACGATGCAACATTGTTAGCGCCGCCGTGCGGACAACAAACGAAGCACACTACGAATTTGAATGACATCACTGGACATGACGTCAAGGATACTGCTGTGATATCGTTCCAAAACTAAATATTTGTGATTTATTTTAAACATATGAGAAATATTTTTATAATATTATTAGCCGGTATGTAATCTCAGTTGATGGCAATAATGCGATTCACGAATAACAACGACCAACAGCCAATAATAATCCATTGCTCACTGAAACAATGACGTCATGTGGCAGTTTCCGGAAATGGTGAATGAGCGAAACTCTGCTTGCGATGTGAAATATTCAAAAAAACTAGGTTTTTGAAACGTTCTGATACATTCTGCCGCATTAAATTACTGTATTTACATATAAACTGTATTTATGTGTGAAAGAAACTCGAAATAATCTGATATTTTTGCTGTATTCGCGATTCGCCCATCTCAAGCGAAGGAAAAATGTTTCGACGCCATGTTTCTTCCTTGAACATGACATCACGCCTGACGTATAAAAATGCTGCACTGTGATTGGGTAATTCCATGCAACTTTCCGTGGTGCACCGCCGTTCTGTGAAGCTTTTTTTCCATGCAACTTCCATGCAACTTGGCCCATGCAGCTCAAAAAACCGCTCTAGGCATCAAGTTGCACATGCAACTCGGCCAAAAGCTCCCTCGTGTGCGGGCTACTTAACGATGTCGAATTATAATATAAATTATATTCGAAATAGTGAATTTACTTGGGAAAAACTATGAAATAAATAAATAGAAGACTATAATTTATGAATTAAAGAACTTTTTAATCAAAAGAGGAAATCCTGTACAATAAAAATGAATCAGACTGTCAATCTTAAACGTCCATAAAAATGTAAATATATAATTACATATATCATACATTATATTATATATATTTATATATAATTATAAATATCTTTATTGGCATTTAACAAAGACTGGAAGTGAAAGACAAGTCTTCGTGAAAAACATAGTAGCCGCTATTGTTGATGATCATACTTCCATGGACCCCAAATGTCCACGGAAGTGATGTCCACGGAAGTGACGAATACTTATGTTTCTTGAACCATGTGCTCTTCATTTTGAGGTTAGGAACACAAGTCATTCAGAAAATTAAGTTTACCATATTTCAATTATCTTGCCTAGAAATAATCATTTTTCCATAGAAAAATTAGGTTCTAAACAAGACCACAGAAGTGATGGGATGAGCTGTGCAAATTACGAAAAATGAATAAAAAGGTAATATTTTCCTGACAAATGTGCGACTCAGACGAATAAAATCACTTCCCAATCCAAAATCGCCGTGTAAACTTTTGTTTTTAAGTGAAATGGAAGACAACTAGCGCATCGGGTGGATTTTTTAGAAAGTTTAGGAATGTCCACAAAAGCGATGGCTAAACCTTGTGACAAGACTTGAGGTTGCAAAAAAATTTCACTCAATATTACGTTAAATTTATGTATTTTCTGATTTCAAAATATATAATTTATTTGAAAAATATTAAAAAATAAAGCAGTTTGGATCTTTAGAAGCTATCCAACTGTTTGCCTGTGACAGTCCACGAAAGTAACGAATCACCGTCTGTGGACAACTTTTTTTTTGGAAATTCCATAAAATTTAAAAAAAAAAATATACTAAACTATAGTATATTTTGTACTTCAATGTGTGATTTTGAAAAATGACAAATATTTTCAGTCATTTTCAATTTATTGCTCTGTGAAACGAATTACAGGTTTTCCATAGATTCGCCCATAAAGAGAAATTGTTTAGAATTGTAAATATTTTATTGTTAAAGTTGTTAAAGGTCCAGCCCGCACACAATGATTAAAATTTAAACAATAAAATTTAAAAAATAAAAAAGTTAAAAAACACAAGTCTCTAGCTTTCGCCACTAGGGGGACATGGCTTCATCAGGAGAGATGGTTAGACAGTCCTTCAGCTCTTCTATTTAAACGAAACCGGACCAATGAAAATGATTGTATATTTCATTGGTCGCTGCAAACAGCAATGAGATCCAAGTGGAAGGCGGAGACATCTATTGGCGATCACAAGCCGATGGATGAGCAGCTAATCCAAGCACGTGGAGTTTTTTATAAACATAGGCTCTTCTCATGATGGAATTGATCACAATCTAATGGTTTTTCACCCAGTGGAATATTTCTGAAACAGATGGCGTTTCACCTAGTAGGAATTGTTTGAAATATTTAAACGAATATTTATTTGTTTGAATGTTTAATTTACTTTTAATTTTAGTTGTAAGTTGTAATTTATTTGATATAATTTGTTTGAATAAATACAATGTTGTTTTCCATTCATCAACTGTAATCACGTGACATACTTCTGGAGCGAAACGACGGGCCACCATCTAGTATTTATCTATTACAGAATTGATTTCTTAATTTTGGACTTGAAAACTAACATTTTTTTTTTAAATCTGCCTTTCAACACAATTGAGTTTGAATTTTAAATTATGAAGTTCATTATTGAACGAATTCACTTCCTAATGTAGAAGGGGGGGGGTGGAGTAGCTTAAATGGAAATACATTTGTCCTTGGGCTTAATTAGTATGGGGCAGTATCGATAAGTTCAGTATCGGGCAGAGTCTTTCTATTAATTTTTTTTGCTAGACGGATCTTTCAAAGCTCTCGTCTTTTTCAAATAGAGATAAAGCGGACGAGTATATGATCAACTCTCTGATCTCCAATCAATCCTACGCTGTCTAAGAATAAAGGAGTGATGTTTTGGGATTCTCCCACAGAAGAGATCCGGATGCGATCAAATCGTTCTGCGCTTTGATTGGTCAACGGTCGCGGGCTTTTTGATTTTCTGGTCATTGTAATAATATCTTAAAAAATGTAATTAAGTCCTGCTCAAAACCAATTCAGAAGCTGAGCTGGAACTTCCTGCAACACTTCAACAGCAATTCGCTCTTCATCAATCTACTTCTGCTTGAGGACCTGTTTCTTGTAAATCTCTTCAAACAGAACATTTTTGCTGCTACAAATGAAAGTGAGCGATTGCTAAATATGTTTTCATCATTAAGCGATTACTATGAATTAAACTATTATTACATGGATTTGTTTTTCTTGTTTTGAGATCGTTTCTTTGCTTTGGAGATAAATTTATTGATTCTTATCCATTGAAAAAGATAATTACTTAATTTCATTAAATTACGATTAGTCTAATAGTTTGTTCAAAATATCGAACATTTTTTGAATTACATTTTAAAATATGTAAACCTCAAAGAAATTTATAAATATCCATTCGTTGCCAAAAACAATTAGCACATCTAGAAGCCGCAGTCGAATTGAATGAAAATTGCACAGGCAATGAGAATGATGATGCAAATAATTGATTACAATATCAGAGGAAATGGGCCGTTTCTTCGGACAAAACACTACAGGTGAATAGTCCCTTTAGTACTGATCCTCCTATCTTTCCAAATTGTAACACTAAGGTTCTTGAATGAGGGCAATGTCTACAGCTTCTTCTACGAGATGCTTGCAAAGTGTAGCTGTTGCTGCCTTGCTATGCTGTAGATTGACTTGAGTAAATTTCATAAATTAAAAAAAAAAAAAGATGGGGGGAAGAGTTTATTCAAGATTTTTTAAGGATAATTTCCTATTGTCTGACCATCAGGTTCTCCGGATTTGAATCCAAGTGATTTCTGGTTGTGGTGCCATTTTTAAAGAATATGGTTTATCGTGGAACTGTTGTAAATTTGCCAAACTTAAATTTAGGACCGTATTACACTACATGTGCGAAGCATCACAGGGGATCCGTTACTATCAGTCGTTGAACACAGTGTGTGTTCATCGCTTGCAAATTTTACAACTTCAAGAGGGGGAATGTATCGAGCAATATTTTTTCATCGCTAAACAGTCTGTGCAGTAGATATGTTCCGTTCGGAACGAATAAATGCTTTGTTATTCGAATCGAGTCTTTGTTGATTATTGTTTATTTGTTGTTTTTTCGTGAACTTTGTTTTCTTTATTTCTTGTTTTCCCTACATAATCCATTTCCGCATCCTTTGAATAGTCTCTATACAAATTTTGGTGTCAATCCGCGTATTGGCTCTGCACAGGCCAAGTTTAATTCATTTAATCACCTTATTATACGATTCAAGAACGTCAGAATTCTAAAATGTTCATATTGCAGTAGAAGTAGATATCAACAAACAAACAAGTTACTAACAAAAGAAATAAGAAAAAAAAGTAAAACTTGGAAAGTTAGCTTTCAATTAACAAAAGAAACACTTTCTTATTGATTGTCTGTTAGTTTTTAGAAAATGAATTTTTTTTTTTTAAATCTACAAATTAATTCTGACATTCGTTTCTTCAGTTTATTTAGAATAAAAAAATAAAAACATAAAAAAACCCTCAAGATGTAAACTAATAATCTACAGAATATAAGAATAATTACAATTAGTCTCAATGTGTTTGGGAAATAATTGTGAATTAGATTAGATATCACAGTACTCTTTACAAAACGGAGCTCAATATATAAGTTTTTAGAATGTCAATTTAAACATTCTATTTGTATATATTTTAGAATAGAACAAAGAGGAGCAAAGAATTCTCAAATCGAGAGTATTATTTTAGTTTCGACTTTTCACTCAGTAATTTGCCAAAAACAAAAAAAAATAAGAAATTTAAATGTTTAATTTATTTTAATAATGATAATAATTTAAAATTACTAAAATTTTCGGAATATTTCTTTTCTTACAGAATGAAGTTACTTCTAGACAAGTTCATTTTAATATTTATCTAAATTTTAAAACTGAAACGACTCTCGTACGTTAAAGAGTGGAGTGGCCTATTGATGACTTGGGACAATTTCGATGGAGTTGACACAACTGCAAACGTGCTCTATAGCGAGCTCTCGATAGAGGGACACAAACTACAGGGCTTCGGGGATAAGTTATTCTGCGGCCTTCTTCTAGCTTTTCTAGAATTTTTCCCCGCGTGAAATCATCTAGATGATGTCTTTGGGATACATAGAAAATTCAACGTTAATCACTTTCTTCATTTCACACAATATTTTCAATTACAATTCACCTATTGACCCAATGTTAATCATCAGTACTACCATGTGACCTCTGACTTATGATTTATAAATATCGCGCTAAGTGATATTTTAAAATTTCAATTTCTATTCCAGGCATTTTCGTAAAAATATTCTTGTGATTAGGAATTTTAAATTAATTTCGACAGCAATTTCCATGATGTAAATAATTCTGTTAACAATCGTTAAAGTAATGCAACAGCGAGAATATGAAGGACGAAGATTTCAGTGAAATAATTTGACTATTAAATATTTTTCAAAGAAACGGGTTCTTGAAAAAAAAAAAAATCATTGTATATTTACAATACAGCTTCATACATGATCTAATGCGTATTGAAGAGGTAGTCAGAGAAGTCATTGTTTAATGAACATATTACATTTTATAATATTTAGAATGATTTAGAAGAATTCTTTTAGAATTTTTATAGAAACGATAAAAATTCAGTTATTAATTTGGAAAAGACAAATTAAAATAAATTCCTGTAGACTGTATTTGATACCAAACTGGTTACTTTTATTAAAAGTAATGTTAGAATAAATCTGAAGCTTAGTTTCTATTATATAATCATTGGAATCTTCAATTATCTAAATTACCACTGCAATGAAATTTTTTTTCGGAAGTAAAAAATATATTTGTAAGTAACATAAAATTTACGTATTTTATTTGTACATTTCCATTCTAGTTTTGCTATTCTAATGCTTTCATCAAATTTTCTATTTCACTATATTGTTTATTTATCAAATTATTCTTTTGATGAATTTTGTAAATTACCTTTTGGAATTATATAGTTAATTCAGAGTATTTAAATATTTTAATATATTTTAATGGAATATTTTAAATCATCAATTATTCAATTAAAGTTTCGTTCTTTACAAGAAGTTTTGATAAAACACAATGGATTAAAAATTTTGCAAGGACGATATCTGTTATTATTTCTTAATTTTGAAGGCTGTTAAATAGAAAATTATCTTAATATTCCCTATTTACAAAGAAAACAAATACTAATGAGATTTTGTGCAGAGGAATTCCCTTAGCATTTCATACAGCTGTTAATGGGGACTGGTTGTTCATAGAATAACAAAAAAAAAGATAATGTTGGCTGTCTGGAACTTCTCACTGAGTCAGTCTTGAAACTTTCTAAGGTTGTTTACAGCCTACTCATGAATCGCTTTATGTTTTTGCACTCCAAGAACAAAACACTACTGGTCTAACTGTGCAGCACCAATCGGGTGTCTGTACAAGTCTCACTCTTTAGGTCCAGTCGCGCGTTTTTTTTAGGTCTTTTTTTTAAAGTCGCTCTGCGACGATGAAAAAGCTGTTGCCTCCAATGTAGGATTTGGATGGTAATCATCCCCTTGGACCTTGGACCTTCTTTCGCCGCTCAGAGGGAAAAACCTGTCAGGAGGGTGGGGAAAGGGTTAAAGCACAAGAAAACTGCATGCCAGACATGGAAGTAGGGGAAGGGAAGGTAGAAAAGGGGTTAATAACCCTCGTTGTTGTTTGTTGTTGTTGTTCAGACGTAAGTTTCCGCGTTGCAATGGGGATGTTTTTTTCTTCCCCCTTTTGCTTGATCTCTTTACCCTTCTTTCATTCGTCCCAGTGGTCTCCAATAGGACAAAGGCCATTCTGTTTCCCATTCAAGGTCGATATCAGCAGAAAAGTGGTTCTTCCAAGGGTTTTCTAAGAGGGGAATGATCCAGACGACTTTTTTAGCTTGGAAAGGGTTGAACTCAGACTCAAGAAAAACTATTCACGATATGATATGGACCTTCGAGAAGACTTCTTGTGGTAGAAAGGAGTGCTCTTTTATTATCTTAACGGAGACAAAATATAGGAATAAATAAAGAAATAAAACTCATTACTTTAAGGAAAAAAAATAAGTAACATAGTAATTTAAAATGATAATATTTAAAAATTATTGTTACTTGAGTATTTCGACCATTTATCGAAATAACATAAAAGTCACAGCTATTTAGAAAAATTATTACAATATTCTTTGGTAAACATATTAATGTTTATTAAGTATTATTTTATAGCGCTAAATTCATTCTTCTGATTCTTTTGAAATATAACATTAAAATTCTATTTTATTCTATTTTAAAAGAAATAGAATAAAAAAGCTGTTAAATTGCATTAAGAAACATTTTCTAAATTTAAGTTACAAGAAAACTAAATTAAGCTTTGAATTCCCTAGTGGTCCCCAAAGAGCCAATTGATAAAAGAAAGAATAAATTAATGAATGCTGTTTTTAAATAATAAAATATATTACACAAAAAAATGACAGTTTCTCAAGGTTTTGTTTGTTTTTCTTTTAGTTTTTTCGATCGAAAGCGTTCATTTCATTTCATTCTGTTGATTCTGACAATTCTTTTAAATTTGTCAATCCATTTATCTAATAGATATTTTCTTAGGAGGACCAAAAATAAACTCTCACTCCATGGAATTGAATTTAGAATATCTGCATTGATCTTTGATCATTTTGTCTTGATTTCTGTATCCTTTCCATTGCAATAACTGCAGTTTCTTTATCAAATATCTTGATTTGCCTTTCACTCCACTATTTCATTTGCGATCATGTTCTGTAATTTCCTAAATGAAGTCTTTTTATTTATGTAATTCTAGTACATTAACTTGCTTTTCTCGTAATGTACACTGGTTAACTGCATTTGTTTTTAATAACCATTTCATTATTTGTGCTAAGAACATTCCTTGAAAGCTTGATTCAACTTCAAATTTCCATTGAAATAACTCTTTAAAACATAATAATTTGCTGTCCAAGAGCTGCAGACTTCCTTAATTTCACATTAAAATTTTTTGTTCAACTCTAAACTTATTGAAAAACCGATTGAAGATAAAATTTCTTTATTCTAAAAGAAAGTTTATCTCTAATCCAACTTTCCATCTTCAAAACTGACTCCAAGGTTTTAATTATATGCGAGAAGCAATTCCTCCATTTTACGTCTTAAGTTGGTGTTATCTCTTGATATCTTCTTTTTTACTTAAGCTGAGTTTTATTCATAACGGACTTAGTTGAATCGTAGTTATTAACAACACCTTCCCACTTAGAGCCCAAAGATGTTTTGGAATCTCAGAATTAGAATTTGAAAGTGATTTTAGAATAGCCCAACGTTTTGTTAAAGGAAAAATAATTCGTATATTTGCTTCATAACAGTTTCTAACATTCTCTGCTGTTAGATAGCAATTAATTGTAGTTTTATGTATAGCAACATCAGACATACACACAGATTTTTTTCTATGGTTACAATCAGATTTGATCTTTCTGATTTTTAGATAGGAGGAATATCTTCAGTACAGAAGAGAATACATTCATCTGACATCTTGAAGTTTCACTTCAGATATGTTAGTATTTCTCAACATACATTTACCAAAAGATTGTTCATGAGCGGTAATGTACAATTAAGGTTCTTTGGGGCTGATATCAATTTGCTGAATCTGGGGGCATGGCAGTGCCCCCGCCAAGACGAGCCGAAAGCAGGAAGGGCACTACATACCTTTTCTCGAAGCGTTTCGTTATATTTTCGAACCCTCATAGCTTCGGCCTGGATAATACTAGAGAGCTCAAATTTTCAGGATAAGATGTAGTTAGCAGACTAATGAAATACGCTACGTTTCATTTATCTAGCTTTT
>JAFIDM010012231.1:3321344-3396565 GCA_023159025.1 Thereuonema tuberculata | reverse complement strand
TTCACAATTGCTCTCAGTTTAATGAAGTTATTGAAAATTGGAATGTGTCCGTGAAATATAAATAGCTGAAGTTTAAGTAATCTTCACTCTGATTGAAATTACAGTAGAATTCGAAAAGTTAATCAAATTCGAAAAGTTATTCAACTTCATAATTTTGTAGAAAGTTCATTCACTTTCAATCCTTCTTGATAAAAATTGTCTTAATATCGGTATCAAGAAATTTGAATCGTGTTCATCTTATATTTAAAATATTTCTAAATACATTTATCCCAAGTCTATAATTTTTATTTGTGATATTGAAATATACCAATCAATATTATTCAGTGAGCTGAAATACTGTAATTTCGATTTGGATTCGATTCCGGATGGAAGGTAGACGTTTTGTTGCTGTTTTTTTATCTATACATTTCTTCCATTAAAGATTATAGGATGCACAGAAAGCTACAATAAATACCTTTCTTAAAAATTCGATATGATTCTAAACATGTTTTCAAAATATTAAAAAGAAATCTTGAGAAGTCTCTGTGAAATATTTTACAAACTCAATTACCTGGACTTTTTTTTTTTCGATGATCGTTTTTTTTTTATGCAATCGATGAAGGAAATGAAATAGACCGTGAACAGTAATTTTCCTCTGAGTTTAATTGAAAGGGTTCTTCATTAGAGTTGTTTCCGACCAGTAAAGGGTTGCTTAGCCTTGAACACAGGGAGCTTGTTTGTAATGTGGGTGCATCTATTGGTAGGAAGGTGAGAGATGGGCAAGTAAACAATGCTTCCGCTTGAATTCTCGCTTCTTAAAAGAGAGAGAGAAAAAAAAAAGAAATTCCCCTTCAGCCACACAATAGGGGTGAGACAATTCGCCCATAAAAGTACCATCGTTTGGGTGGGTCCATTTTATGAATAGTGAACAATCGCCTGGAATTGCAGCAGAACATTTCAAGCAGGCGGGGGGTCGTTCAAAATGACTTTTGTTAAGAAGAAAAAAGAACCAAGTCTCGAGAAAAGGATAAAATAACGTCACAGGTTTGTTTGAATGGAACAGATTAAGTCCTTGGATTAGGCGTCGTCCAATCCTTGGAGATAAATGTGAAAATAAAAAAAAAAAACCAGAAAAAAAGGACCGCCACGAATAGCTGAATCTTTCTTTAGGAACAAGATTAAGGACTTTGCAATAATCCACCTGTGGATAAGAAAAGAATAATGTCAATCAATCAGTCCATTTCTTTTTTTTTTCCTCTGGAAGCAAGTCCATGAAAACACATGTTAGTCGACCTTGGGTTACTTCTTGTAAAAATACATATCGATTTATTCTGTTATTGATTCTGTTTAAATCAACCCAACTGTGGAAACACCATTACAATGTTAGTTGAGTCTAGAGATGCAAGAGATTTTTTTTAGCTTTGAATTTCTGCACAGTTCAGATGAGCTTTAACAAAATGTCCTGGTACAGTGAAAGTCTAAATATCTTTCCAATCGTTACCTAAAATAACCTATTTCTAAAAACATCTATTGTCTAATAGATGTACTGACATTTTTTTTAATTAACTTCAATTTCAAGAAACAGCTTTTGATCGCCTGTTTATTACAAGATTTCAATAAGATTAACTTCTTCGAAAAGGAATGTTTTATTTTATTTACCCTTTTCTCGTTCTTCTTCATGTAATTTATTTATTTTGCTTTATTTAACGTGTCGTCTGTAATGATCTGTCGAAGAAACGATACACACTAGCAATACAACAGTTCTAGACTCGTCAGCTTTTGTTATCTTTAATATGTTTTGTCTATTGTTAGTTTGTATAGTTTATTCCGTAACTAATTTATGAAATTTAGTAAATGCAGATCCTTGAACCTACATTTTTTTCTTTTAATTATTATAATTTATTTTTTTGTTTGGCTAAAAGGATGGGATTAATTTTTTAGTTACTTTTTTTTTCAAAAACAATTTAAACATTTTTAGATATTTGTAATAAGTAGATCCTGCCATACTAATTATTTTCGGTTCTATAAATACTCGAGATGACGATGGACTAGTCTATCTGGAATCCACTTCTGGGGGAGGTAAGGTGTAAGGTGTGGCTCTGTTCTTTTCTTCCTCTTACCTCCCTCCCCCCTCCTGTTCTCCCAAGTGATTAGGCCCGCGGACCGGCCCAAAATTATTAAAGTGCGAGTGACGTTAATGCGAGATTACAGACATAAAGATGAAGTGATCTGCAGTCGAACGTAGATGAGTGGCTCGAAGCAACGGCGTGGCTTAGGGTCAGACCTCCCTCGGACGCTTTGGATAATTGGGAAAAGGAAAAAAAAGAACAGCAGCTAATAATAAAAGGAAAGGCATTCTCCAATCTTCTTAATCTTTTCGCATTTTTTTTAATTTTAGGTTTAAATTTCTTAATTCTTATTTAATTAAGAAAAATAGGAATTTGAAGGATAGGAAATGAATTACAACAAAAAATCGTTTGAGAAACATCAAATAATGAAGATCCATAATCTATCTTACCGAGCTGTGAGAATTTACGGAATGATTACATTTTTCACCCTTATTTTCAATTAAATTTTGATAAAGACTGGTCCACATGTCTACATATGGCAGATAAACCATTAACAAAGGAGATTTTCCCTCAAAATAAGACCGTTTATTTAATATAATTTTATCTGACTTTTAGTTTGCTTTTTTTAGACCATGACAATGCTTAGTTTACTGTTAAGCTCCGCGAACACCATGCAATTTTTCAGCAATTGAATCGTCCGATTTTGACGTCACGAGCTGATATAACCAATAAACGGGCTCAAAACTGCTCGTGACGTCAAAATCGGACGACTAAATTGCTGAAAAATTGCATGGTGTTCGCGGGGCTTTAGATTCTACTTATCTTATTCATCAAATTTAAAAGTAATATTTCTTTTGCTTTAATTTAGAACTGTTGATTCTGCTGATGATGACCTTGTAGAGCTAAAAACAGACTGAAGCTGTCCAGATTTTATTTGTTTTTGTATTATGATAAATATAATTTAATTTTATCCTCATTACTGAAGTGTACTGAAGTGATATTTTAATTCTTAATATTTAAATCACGTTGAAATTAATATCGTAATATCGTCAGACGCTAAAAAAAATTTTCATTTAGAAAGGTTTTATAACAATTTCGATCCTGTTAATCGAATTAGTTAGGAAAGTTCTAATATTATGAGTTGTATAATTTAAAGTTGGACAGTAGCTCCCGTAGCCTCAAAGGAGGGTGGATAACAGTAGAAGGTCTTAAAATCTAACACGGAATGAGACCCCGAGCAAATAGGAGACAACTTTTGTGATCTAGAATAAAAAGATAAAAAATGCAGTATATATATATCATGCATTATTTACATGCATTATTTATGTAATTTATTATCAGCATTATCCTAAAAAACTGAAATTTCATAGGTAATTTAGGTTGTTCTGTAGGAATTCATTACTGATTCTAACAGAGCGGATTCATATGCTACGATAAAAAAAAAAAAGTGAATTTCCCAAAAGAAAGAAAATTGGTAATAATACATTACATTACAGGTCCAATGTTCACCAAAACCCTTCTTCATGACCTTAGCCATCATCAAAAGTTCAAACATAAGCAGAACTTCAGTGATACTTTGATTTTCTCAAAACATAAAACGTAGAAAAAGAAAAGGTGGAAGCTTGACCATTCAAGATACCGTCAAATACGAAAGCTACTGATGAAAAATAACAACAACTCGACAGTACCATTCACATGGAAAACATTCTCATTTTCTAAGAAAATATAGCTAGGCCACTAGAAATTTAGGACTAGCATGAAATTTTGAATTGATAGGTTGAGCAAACCATCAAAAAAAAAAACTGTATTTTGTTTCTACTTCTATTTCTTTTTTTTCTTTTTTTTTTTTTGCCTTGAAGAATTACAAAATATCGTTTCACTTTAAAACATCATATCTATTGTCAAAACGACTACACTCTCTTGGTACAAAGTGACGACTTGTATTCGTCAGGATTAAGTTTTTTAGACATTTGTGTCTAAAAAATCAGCTCCACTCTCGATTTTTAAGTGATAGAAAACATTTTTTTTCTTTTTCTAATCGATTCATGCATGTTGTTGGTCAACAGCTACTTGGACTAATCTTTACCAAAATTGTAGGGATACTAACATAAATTCTTATATTTTGAGGTCAAATAATATTTCAAACTTTTTTATTTACTAGATCATTCTCTTATTCATATTCATAATTGTTATAGACATTAGATTAATTTATAATATCTAGCAGCAGCTACAAGGATAGACTTAAAAGAGCTTATTTTATGAGCAGATTCATAATTAATAGATGAATACTAAAACAGTTCCTTGACCAATTGCTTGATTTTCATTGAATAAAAAAAGGTAAACTTTTGTTTCATTGCACAACAACGACTTACATTATTGACAGATATTGTTCTGCTTTATTTAACGGATCAATGAGAATAAAGAAATCACGGTACAATTTTATGATTTCATTTTCCAGAGCTCTACGACTTACTTTTTAGTAGATCCATTTTAGAACTCAGAAATTTTTTCTATAAACTATTTCCTACAAGTTTCAACCTGAAAAAATTCCTATTTAAAAAACATGTAAAAAAAAAAGGAAGGTCAACTGTTGTTTATTTAAAACAAATTAAGAATCATTGAAGATTAACTAATCATTTCTAGTTTATTTGGAATTTGAAAAGAAAGAAATGCTAAACATTTCCACGCAAATTATTCTG
Organism: Thereuonema tuberculata; assembly: GCA_023159025.1. Taxonomy (NCBI): domain Eukaryota; kingdom Metazoa; phylum Arthropoda; class Chilopoda; order Scutigeromorpha; family Scutigeridae; genus Thereuonema; species Thereuonema tuberculata. The sequence continues at coordinate 3,391,818 of JAFIDM010012231.1, read as the reverse complement.
TCGCGTGTGTGTTTTACACACACACACACACACAACACAAGTCATACCGAAATTCTTCTTGGAAATTTAATCATTCACATTGTCGTAATAACGAATATTCGATTTTTTTTTTAATTCACAGCTCTTTAAAACAAGAACAAAAACAAAAAAAACCCGGAAAGATTTCTTTCCAAAGTTTCCTTGAAAACTGCAAAATTCCCTGAAAACAATACCTGTAGATAACACGTGACAAATTGAGCCCAAACGTGTAATTGTTTTCTTCTGTCTCTACTATCTCTCCATCTGCAGTATTTCCTCTCGTAGTGACATTGAACTGAATGGGCTGTTGTCTTACGGCCGTGAAAGAAAAAGCTGATCTTGTTAGGTGTTAATAACATGGAGTCTATTATAATTGCAGAACATTCACCGTCACTTATCGAATTGATCGCATTGAAAGAGAAAGAGGGCGGGAAAGGCTTTCAACTCTTTGATGAACCACTCAGCTTCTATGGCTATAGCGAATGGATAAAGGTCATTGAGGATAGTTTTGCACGAATAGCAAACTACAAGCAAACTGATTAAAATTATGTGAGCATTCGCAATATAATTTACAAACGGTATTTATTCAAAACCACACCTTCTTGAAAAGTTAGTTCCATTATCCATGAATTTAGAGGTAAAATCTTACGGAATTATTTCTACAGAAGATTTCAGTGTTGTATTATTTAAAAACACTTCTAAGGTTTATTTAAGTTTCAAGTAATTTCGTTGAGAAAAAGAATCACTGACTAAATCAACAAAACCTTCGTTGGACTAAATTAAACATTCAATTGATGGAAATTATTTTAATGCAAGCAATTTTTTTTTGTTATCACTTTTAGGAAATAACATCAACATATTTTCTTTGCTGTAATACTGATTTCAAGGTGTTTTTTAAATTTCAGTTTTCAAGAGAATTCCTTTTTAGTTTTGGATATCATTATCTCATCCTTGAGTTATATTAGAACATTGGCCTTTGAATTCTGTTCTTCTTTTGTTCCGCAATTTATTTCAAAAATATGTCAGCAATGGATTTATCTAACATTCTTTATCTGACAAAGAAAGCTTAGGGTTGATTGATATGATTTGCTCTTTTATAGGAATAGATTTAAATGTTGATAAGTTAATTGCAGTTAGAAATCTATTCAATGAGGTAGGTCCTTTATTTCTTGTTCTCATCGTATTTTATAGAAATCAGAGCATCTGTTACAACGGCTTAAAACCACCTTTATTTATGTATTCACTACTAATACTCCGTGTAGAAATATTAAAAAAATATTGCACAAAAGAGTAATAGTTGATCAGAATACGGTAGATTTACATCACATTAAAAAAAAAGTAGGCAGAATATGTTTAAATGTAAAGGCATAGAAAATATATTTTAGATTACATTTTTATATTATCTCTCCATCTACAGTAGCAAAGCCCAAAGCAAAGTGGTTTTTCAATGGAACCCAAATCTACTCAAGTAAAAATATGACAAAAAGATGTAACATTTTCCCTTAAATTTATCAGATGTTTTTATTTTAATAATTCGTTTTTCATTGAAAAAAAAATAATCGAAATGAAATTCAAATCTCCTCGGTAATTTTCGCTACAAAATATCAAATATTGAAAATGAAGGAAGTGTTTCATCTTTTAACGTAAAGTTAAATAAGTCCATTGAAATATTTTTATTTCCAAAATAGAGTTTTTAACATACAATACTGTCACTTAAATGGCATCAGAAATGCTGAATGTCTTTTAAAATATACGATCTAAATGAATTTTAAGATTTGTTATGTTTTATGTAACAGTATGGAGAAAGGAAATTGAAGGAAAATGATATTTACATTCTTAATGTCTTAATCGATAACATTTAATATAATGATTCCTTTTTTCTTTAATTCTTTCTTTATATTGGATAAGTGCAAACGTTCTACCCGTTTTTGGATATGAAAATTTGCAATGGAATTGCCCTCACACATGACATTGTAATGACGCAAATCGTCTGCCAATCAAACGTGTGGATGCCTCACATATAAAGGCATCGTGTCTCACAAAGCTAATCATCTCAAAAAAAATATCAAAGGATGTAACATGGAAAGCGAGAAGGAGCATATAAGACATTGTTTGTTATACGAGTTCGATAAAAAGAGTACGACAGCCGCAGCATGTCGCAATGTTTGCCAAGTTTATGGGGAGGATGCAATAGACGAAAGCACATGTCGTCGATGGTTCGTAAATGTAGGGAAGGAGACAGAAGCTGCCAAGATCAGGCAAGGAGTGGACTGCCATCACACGTTGGAGAGGACGATATTGACCAAGCCATAAGGAACAGCCCGAACCCAACCGTGCAAGAATTAGCGGAGACCTTCAACGTACACCGGACAACGGTCGAGAGACTGCTGGTTAATTCCGGTTTTACGAGAAAGTTGGATCGTTGGGTTCCACATAACCTGACAGCTAAGCAACGGGATGACCGAATCGCCACCTGTGTTTCCTTGCTTTCCCGGTACAAAAATGATCCATTCTTGACACGAATTGTGACAGGAGATGAGAAGTTGGTTATGTACCGTAACGTAAAGCGTCTTAGGACTGTGTGTCGCCCTTCTGATCCGCCTGCATCGACTTCGAAAGCTGAACTTCATCTCAAGAAGGTGTTATTGAATGTGTGGTGGGATGTGCAGGGAATAATTGACTGGGAGGTCCTGCCACTCAACCAAACCATCAATGCTGCCTTCTACTGTCTACAGTTAGACAGGCTGCATTCAAATTTGGTAGCAAAGTGGCCAGGTCTCATCAATCGTCGCGGTGTTATCCTTCATCACGATAACGTCAGGCCACATCCTGCTGTCATCACTCGCCAAAAGTTACTGGGCTTTGGTTGGGAGGTTTTACCCCACCCTCTCTATTCTCCTGACTTGGCCCCAACTGACTATCACCTATTTCGTGCGTTGAACAATTCCTTCAGTCAGAAAATCTTTGATGATCTTGATGCTGTGAAAACTGCCATCGAAGACATTTTGACTCGAAACCGCCGGAATTTTACCGCCGTGGGATTCATCTCCTACCAGAAAGATGGCAAAAGGTCCGAGATAGCAACGGGGATTATGTACAATAATAGGTACTGTTCATTTTGCGTTTATTTGCTTTTCTTTATGGGTAATAAAAACGGGTAGAACTTTTGCACTCACCCAATACTTGTACAATATATAATCCTTAAGCTTAATATCAGTAACCATCCCCCAGTTTATGAAAAAGATACAAAAATCATTGTATGGAACTGTGAAGCTTCACAATTACGGCGGCGTGGGGTTTGACTGTTGTGCGCATGCGCACATAAGAAGCTACACACGAGGCTCCAAGGCGGAGAGATCACTGTCTTTTCTACAGTGTCGATCCTGACGTGCTAGGAAGCTACATGCAAGGCTTCAAGGGAGAGAGAGAGATCACTGTCTTTTCCAAAGTGTCGATCCTGACGTGCTAGGCAGCTACACGCAAGGCTGCAAGGGAGAGAGATCACTGTCTTTTCCACAGTGTCGATCCTGGCGTGCTGGTGGTTCTTTTTATACATGGTTGTTTCCTTTTACACAATTTTAAAACAAAGGCTAAAAATTTTCTGGGGCAGCACCCCACTAATTTTAGCTACGAGCCGCAACTGGTTGATGAACTATGTTTTTTCACTTCAGCAGCATCGAGACATCAAAAAGGATCAGTATTTTGTGATCGAAAGTCGGCCTCTTAATGAAATTCTTCTAAAAAAACGATGATAGTTCCGTATTAATATATAAATTAGACTACGTTGAAGTTTTATAAAAATGCGTTGAATTTACTTTCTTCGGCTGTTAGTCTTAATCTAGAAATCTTCCGGTATCATATTTTAAATTATCTCGGGATCAGATTATGTATAGTTAGCTTGTGTTTCGTATATTACATAAATGGTTATATTTAATATAAGAAATATAATACAAATAAATAAAATATAATGAGTAGGTATGTACAAAGTGAGATTTCTGCGTCTAGGCCGGGTGCAATCTATGATAACATAAATGTATAATGAAGAATTATATAATAAATAAATAAATACAACTTAAATAATGAAAATATGTATACAAATGATGTAAAATCAAACTCTTGTTAAATCAACAAAATTCTTTATTTTCAGTTTTATAATTGTCTCATTTACAACAATTGGCTTATTTAAAAAAATAGAATTTTAACTCTGGTCTCTAGGGTATGTTAATTAATCATTCAATTAAACTTGTCACTTCGAAGTTCTAGATTTTGAGGTACTTCCTGATTTTTATATCTGCATGTTATTCGCGTCTGTTATTTTTAGTTTAAATGTTAAGTTTTTTTTACTCAAACTTCCTTCTTAAAATTAAGGTGCATGTTATACGCCGAAAAATGCAGTAAATTTTCATGAAATGATATTAATATACGGTCTAAAAAGGAAGCGGAGATTACTTCCTTTGGCGCGAAATGAAGAAAGCAAACTGTAAATGGAAGCTCAAACTGAAAAGTTTCGCTTTCTCGTTTTCTAAATATTCAATTTAAAATTATTTGACATTTACAAATTCTGAGAGTTGTGCTGCTGCATCGGCATCAACTTCAGGAAAATGAAAGACGGAGACCAAGGATTGAAAGGAGATGGTGGGTTTGACCAGCATGAAAGAACCGTTTCGTTAGCGTAGACAACGTCGGAGAGAATTGCCTGGCCTTGTGAAATAGAGTCCGAGTTTTAGATCCGCCATCAGAATTTTGGATTCATGTGAAATGCGCTATACTTTTAAAAGTATAAAGTAGTATAATACAACATTTTATAACTCTGTTCTGAATTCGAAGCAATCACTTAACAAATAAAGAAGTCACACCTGTTAGGGAAATAACATTTTGGACAAAATATGTAAAAAGCTTGCTATTAAATTCGAATTTTGTCATTTCAGAAAAACACGAGATCGTTGTTGCATACAATGATTACGAACAATGATAACATGTGAAGTTCCTGTCAGCTCCTTTTCCACATGCATTTCATGGGATCATTTTTCGAAATTCGCCAATTAATTACGGCTCGATTGTCATTCATATTAATTACTGTCATTTTTCATCATTTTTCAGCCTAAATATCGATTATCGATCGCTGTATGTAGCAACCATTGTTGTCATTTTCATTTTTTGTTCATTTATGATCTTCCTTCTTCCTCTTCTGGCACAATAGTAGATATTGTTTGTTGTCTAGGAGATAATTCCTCGAATGAGATTCTGGTAAACAGAGATGGAGATGAGTTTATATTTTACTGAGTTTGTTTCTGTTGTTTGTGAGACAGACTTTAAGGGAACAGAACTGAGTCATTATCGGCTGGCATTAGTTCGCCTTCAAAGATGTCATTTTTTATTAAATATCAGAGAGGAAAATTTCACACTTTCAAAAACCTTCTAGTAATGTCTTCAACTTGGCTGATTTCCTTCAAGTTAATTTCAAAATGTTGCCAAAATCTTCTCTGGTAATTCTTTTTTCGTTGGCGAACGAAGATAACTCAGGCTTAACTGCCTTACTGTTTCATAATCTTGAAATAGGACATTCGTCGAAGATCTTAAGCTTGCAACAGAAAAACATAATGTTTCTATATTAAGCCACAACATACTCAATATAAATAAATGTAATAAAATATACATTTATTAAAACGAAATTTTCAAAGAGAAATCGTCTCTTCTTCTTCAGCTTACAATGAAAATGCAACGAAATTTAAATAACAATTAAGGAAGACTACGTGAAAGACAGTATTACATGGATTGTTAAAAACAATTAATATTAAAACAATTATAATAATTGGAAAGTAATACGACGAATCAATAGAAATGATGGAGTCCAGGTGAATGAAAGCATAGTAAGAATGGCTAAGGAGATAGTCAATAAAAATTGTGCACGTTGTAAAAACAAAGTAAAATTCGATGTATTTAATGGTTAATTCGTCGTATTACTTTCCAATTATTATAATTGTTGTAATATTAATTGTTTTTAACAATCCATGTAATACTGTGTTTCACATAGTCTTCCTTAAGAGGGTGGAAATTTTGATACAGGTTACAAAAATCTCTCACTAGATGACTCTGTCTGTTTTGACCTATTTAAAGAAAGCTCCACCCTAGTGATTAGTACTTAAGAGCTTATCCCTTTTTTATTATCCTTGCAAACTAGTTACTTATCTCCCGCAATTCTGCCAGAGGCTATTAGTTGGAGACAATTCCTAAAGCCTGTGTTTTCTTGTGTTGTTATGGGATTTCTTTATTTTTTTTCTCAAAGAATTTCTTTTTTCTAAAACAATGTATGTTATGCCATTGAAGATTGATACGTAATTACTAATTTTTTTTTTATGTATGTAAGAATGACGTAAGAGTGGAGAGAACAGGAGAGAAAATTGAAGTTAATAAAAAGTAATATCTCAATAATTTCTAAGAATAAATAAAAATTAAGTAAAATTACGGTGGGCTTTTTTTTGTGGTTTTAAAATTTTACATTACTTGAAAATTATACTGTAAAATACAAAAACAATAAAATATTGTACATCACCTCATTCTCTTAGAAATGAATATTATGTGTCATAAAAAATGTGAAAATATTTCATTTTTTGGTTTTCATTTCAAAATGTATTCATAAGTTCAGTCCATTGTATATTTGAAAAACACGGAATGGATGAAATATAAAATCAGAAAAGGAATTTTCTTTTATTATGATTATTAATTAGGCAATTAAAAAATTAGGAGCTCAAATTACCAAATATAAAATTAAATGATAAATAAAATTTAAATCTAAAATTAAATTATTTCACCACATCAATAAATTAAAAATAACAATATTCTATGGATTTTTTTATGAAATGTCCATTTACTAACAAACTAAGTTAGAAAGTAAAGAAAATCCCAAAAATTTCATTGGCATATATTGAAAAGTACAAGATCGTTTAAAAATTAAAATGTTACTATTAATTAAAAAAAAAAAAAAACCGCATCACGCATTCGCTCATGGTCTAAAAATTGGAACTGGAAGTGTTTACTGAACCTTAGTCACAGATCTAGGCTGCTACATGCATTATTCATTGTATGGTTAATTAACAAGTAAACAAAATAAAAATCTGAATAAATCGTTGCTTTCAAAAATATATGTAAGTAATTGAAATAAGCCACCGCACATAATTATATATGAAAAAAAACACTACCCGGTACTCATAAAAAAAAATACAAATTTATTTAATTTTGTTATTAACTACCTGATGAAACGGAGTACCTTGAACTCAGGTTTAAATTTTCTATACAGAGTATTTTTTTTTTTCTTATACGTTACACTACAATAATGTGCGGTGACTGATTTCAACTCGTGGATTGACGCATGAACTTCTTCAACGACAATATAAAATCACACAAACTTGAGACTACAATTGTTATTTAAATTTCGTTGCATTTTCATTGTAAGCTGGAGAAGAAGAGACGATTTCTCTTTGAAAATTTCGTTTTAATAAATGTATTTATATGTTTTATTACATTTATTTATATTGAGTATGTTGTGGCTTAATATTAAGAATTCCAGAAGAGAAGAAATTAGAAAGAAGTATGGTTTAAATAATGTTTCTATCCCTAAGTGCGAGGCTACGTTACTTGAAGCCTATCTAAATCCTTGCTATTCGATATCTGTTCGAGTCTATTGTTTGAAATGACTGAAGTGATCAAGGAATAAAGAAAACTTGTCATAAACGGTGATTCTGGCATCCTGACAGCAGATACTTGGGTCATCACGAGAGAAGTACGGTAGCAACATCTCCTAATATAATTTTGTGCACTCAAAAACATAGTACGACACGACAATGTATCTTTCTTTTGGCAGAAAGTCAAGTTGGCGTCTTTCCTAATGATTTGATATAATTTGGAACCACCCCGATTACACATGTCGAATGGAATAAACTGTAGTTGAAATATTTTAATAGTAAAATTTACGTGAGTGATATATATATATATAACAACAGAAAAATAAGCATAAAAACTCATATAATTGATTCACTGAGCTATTTTAATTGTGTGTGTTTTTATGCTTATTTTTCTCATGAAATATTATAACTCATTATAAGTGATATGTAGCACCTGTTGTCGTTTATCTGCTTCTCTTAGTGTTTTTTGAAATCAAATTCAATCATGAGATTCAATTTCACCAGTAAAGCAAACCCAACCAATGCACAACTAACATAGTTCGAACCATGAACTATGTTCACTGGTTAAAAAGTCACAAATTTGACGATTTTCATATCTTTAGAAACGTCTAAAAATATCAAAATCCTACAACCCTAAAAAAAAAGGTTTATTTATCAAAACGAAACATTCAAACAAAATTAGAGGATTTTTCTGACTAAATAAACTTTGCACTCTAAATCAGATATATTTGAAACGAGACTCAAAATACATGCTATCTACAATTTCCGTTTGTAATACTTTTAAAAAACATAAAATTCAGAATTCCTGTTCGCATTGTTGACTAAAATACAAAATTAATCATCCGATTAAAAGTAAGTAAACCCCAAACACTTTAACTTGTGCATCTAACGTTTTGCTTCTGTGATTCGCTTTGGGGGTTCTATTTCCGTCCATTCTACATACATAAATGGGCTGTCCAACCACAGTTAGCTCATTCTAATCTTCTAAATATAGACTAATGTGTGTTATAACATCATTCTCTTTATACATAATCTATATAATTTCCTGTTATACGAAATTCTCCACAGCATCCATATATTGGTATATCCTTAATATTTTATTTTCAAATACATCACGGTCCTTTTCAACTTTCTGCGTCGTTGTCCAAGTTTCCGTGTTCTTACTGTTCAAAGTCTTGTATAATTTTACTTTCGTAACACAGTTAGATTTCATAATCTGTTTTATTAGATTTAATTAGCTGCGACTTGTACTTGCTTCCATTCTTAATTATATTTGGTTATAACCGACCCTATTAGAAAGGGTCTATTTTCAATTTTTTCCTTACCATAGTGTTTTTATTTCCTGGTTTTGTTTCATGAATTTAACTTTTTTTGATTCACTTACTTCCCAAGTCCCTGTTCTTGTGCTGCCCGAACTATATATGCGTCTTCAAAGGATGATATAATTCGTCAAATTAAGCTGATATCCAATTCATTTTTACTTAAAAATAATGCCTTTCTTACTCGACTAGGGCTTGTTTGATGATCAGTCTAATGTTATATTAACAAGCATCTTAAGGCATGACCCTCGCTCTGAATTTCTTTCAGTTCATTGCATAGTAAGAAGACATCTGATGTTCCTTATGGTTTCTTAACTTGTCAACTCGTTACTTTCGTAGTCATTTTAATCAGTCTAAAGATAATATAATTCAGAGTTTATATCTTCTTCCACAAAATCGTAAGCTTTGCTAAAATAACGTAAGCCTTGCTGAAAAGGCATTGCAGATTAAAGTATATTCACAGAATTTCTCTAATACTTGTGTAATTGTCTGTGGTTGAACTTCCCGGACAAAAGACATCTTGATATTTTCCCAGAAGATTTTGTAACTAATAGTAAGATGATGTCTCAAAAATGATTGAAAAAATCTAGTCTATTCTCTTTTTTTATTATATATGGAATATAGGAGACGCAACTTCCAACCATGTGGCATTTCTTCCTTTCTTCCTTATTTTCATGCCTACCCTTCTAACCTGTTTATCCCGCCATGATCATTTCTGCTATTATTCCGCAGTACCAATACCTTTACCATTCTTTGTCATTGAGTAGTTCTTCTATTTGTTACATATCAGATTAGTCTTACTTTTGCATTTCCTTCTTTAAAGCTTTTCTGATAGTGTTCCTTGTGTTCTGTTTCATTCATTTCTTCTACTTTCTTTTGTCCACCTACTTTAGTTCCTATTTTTCCTTTGTCGTTATATCCTCTCCATTTGATTCTGGTGCGGTGTTCAAAATAGTGCTTCCGTTATTATTTTTTTTCATTAGTTACATTCGTCATCAAACCAGTCTGTTGATGTTTCTGTCTTATCGATTCTTACTGTTGATTCTGCTATTTAGATTATAGGAGTCTTCAGATCACATCACTGTTCTTTCATCTTGTTTTGAATGTTTTCAATGTTTTAACTTAGAATTCCTGGTATTTTTTTTCTTTAGTGCATTAATGTTGGTATCGTTCCCTTTCCTGATAGTGTGGCTGATAAAGATGTGGTGTTTCAGCAGCACCTCTATATCAATACTTTCTGATTTTTTTTTTATCGATTAGCACTTGGTCAATTTGATTATAATGAGACCATAGGACGATCTATGAGGAAATTGAAATAATTATTTTCTTAGCATTTGTATATTCTAATATTTTACTTTCACTCCTAAGCAAGTGCTTAATAAGGTTTTACAAATATCAAATCTGGACGAAATTGTGCTATAAAAATAGTCATAACTGATTTTTAATATCAGTGATTATTTTTTCTTATTATTATTAATTTTAAGTTATTTGATATAACTCATTTTTTTCCTTTATCATCTGGTTATTAAGGGAGGTTAATTTCAATTAAATGTACACCGAAGCTCGGTTATAACGCGGTTGTTTATATCGCGAATTCGGATATAATGCGATTTGGTCTTGGACCCCTTCTATTTTGGAAAAGGTGTATAATTGTAAAATTGCAAAATTTACCGTATTTTCGCCCAAAAAGTACGAAAAATCGATTGGTTTTAGAGAACTGCTCGCGTTTTGCTACTTACAATTAATACTTACTGGGTAATACTGCTAATCCTTTTATATTTTTCAATTGGAGGAAGCGGTTGCTGACTGATTACAATTTTAAACTTGCGTTCATACATATTCCTTTGACATAGACCGCCATGTTGCCGGCTCACGCAACAACCAGTAAAGAGGGCTATATAATATACTAGGCATATGAATACCTAGTTTCGATCCACGTGACTCGTCGTTTGTACAAGATGCCAAGATGGCGGGGCCAAACCGGAAGAAAGCAGAAATATGAAGATTTTGGTTAATATAACCCATCAAAGTGTTGAAAAAGTAATGATTTATGTATTTATAAATATAAAATTCTCTCACATAACTCTGAATGATGTAGGTAATCGCGAAATGACCGTTTTAAATCGATTTGGAATCGTGTTGGCAATAATAGGGCGCGATATATTATATTTGATATCGCGAAGTAAAAAAAGTTCGATTATATCACGGTTCTATCGCGATCTTCGAGATTTTGGATCCGAAAGATCGCGTTATAACCGAGCTTCAGTGTAGTTAGTGTTTTTTTTTATTGCTTAGCAATTTTTTTTTAAAAAAAAGCCTTCTGTTTTGATCTTTTAGTGAACTTCTATTATTCAGAAATAAAAATTTAATTTTAATTTCCCTCAACTAAATAAATTAAATTTATACGAAGCTGAATTAGAAGCCACTGGTCGTCTAGAGAGAAAAAAAAAATAAATTTAAAGATGGCATCACTGGCTTATCTACATCCAATGGGAAATTTTAAACATATACAAGGTGGTTATAATTAAAGTTGGCCTATTTAGAGCATCTTACAGCTGCAACTAATAGTCGGAGAGAAACCAAAAGTTGTACACATTTTATTCAAAGGATGCGCTCAACGATTCTGCAAAAAAAAAAAAAAAAGTTACAAAATCGTCCGCTAGAGGGTGCTTTTACAGCTATATGAACGGAAAACGAAAATAAAATGTTCAAATACACATTTATTTCACACGAACAGTATCAGACGTTTGAACGAGTCATGTGATATTGCTCAATATGTTTCCGCTGAGAAATGTTTGTCATTTGCAGACGATGAACTGTTTGCTCACCGTATGCTGACCGTAGGTGATCACCCGTGATATTCGCACAAAGCGTGATACTGTCTTTTAGTTCTGCTATTGTTGCAATTCCTCTACGATATACCATATCCTTTAGGTATCCCCACAACCAAAAATCGCATGGAGTTAGGTCAGGAGAACGTGGTGGTCAGGCAGTATGGAACAGAACTCAATCATTGGTAAAGTGTTGATGCAACAAAGTTTACACGTACCTTCCAATATGAGAAGGTACACCTTCTTGAATCAGAAAGAGGTTGAATCAAGACACTGTCTTTTCTGCAGATGAGGTATCACAAAGTTCTGGAGCATGTCACGATATCTACCCGCAGTCACGGAACATGTCTGAGGACCATTAGCAGTAATTTCTTCAAAAAAATAAGGACCCAGGATAAAGTTGGATGTAAACCCACACCAGACTGTAAGCTTGGGCTTACTTTTTTTAGCCCGACGAAATTCACGAATCGCAACTTCAGCATTACCATGACTTTCGTAAGAAAACTTGACCATCAACGCATGTTCTTGTGAAGTCCTCGTCATCACTCCTTTTGTTGTAACACGTTCTCAGTTCACACCGATTATTCATAGCCCGATGTCGGCTGCGTTTCTGGTGGCCATGCAAATCAGATTCTTTTTTTTTTTTTTTCGCATGAAGATTAACCGTATGCAATTGTGATGAGATTTGGGCCACTTTTACAATAAAAAAAAACAAAAACGATACGTTACAATTAAAACCGTACTCTATTATTATAGCATTACATGTTTAATGTTTTTCTAACATTATTTTCATTGTTGTAGCAAAAAAAGCAATATCTCATGACTCATTCAAACGTCTGCTACTGTTTGTGTGAATATATACATACGTAGGTATACGTAAGATAGAGTCGGGATACGTGAACTATTTTTTCAACTAACTTGCTAGACCTGTTAACTTGACAAAATAAAACAACTTTATTTTCTTGAACAATAATATATCTAAAGAAAATTTTATAAGATAATGACTACAAATCACAAAAAAAAAATCGTTTCTCCCTAGAGACCCGGACGATCAGCAACTAGCTGTTACTAAAAACCCTAAGGGTTATCAAATTAAATTTCCCATTGTTAGCAAATCAGTTCCCAGAACCTTATTTACAGTAGTAGTACATATAAATTAAATAGTAATATATTTAACTTTTTATGGTAGAAGTATTTTTAAAGTACATGTTAGAGCATAAGCCCGAATTCAGGAATACTCGAATTTCCTAGGCAAAACTAAAACATTCTTATCCTCGCCGGACCTTCTAATATTTCCTGACAGAACTTGAAATACCGAACCTTCTACCAACAAAGGCCGGAGTTTCTAGTTTTTCCTAGGCCAACCCCGAATACAAATACCTTTCTTTAACACTCCTTTCTAGCACAAATATTTGAATATTTTAGTAGTCGAAATTAAACTTGAAATATAAACTAAAAAAAATTTAGAAAATTAAAAAAACAAATATTAAATACATATTGATACCATACAACAACCTATACTATTGGAACTTAAGAGAGTTAAAACAGCAATTAAAAAATTAAAGAATCAAAGAGCAAGTGGTCCCGGTGGAATATCAGCAGAACTAATCAAAAATGGAACAGATAAATTGCTAAGATTAATTACACAATTATTCGAAAGATGTTTAAACGGAGAAGAAACACCAGAAGAGTGGAGAATTGGATATTTAACATCAATTTATAAGAAAGGAGACAGACAAAAATGTGAAAATTACCGTGGCATTACTGTAACAGCAACGTGTAGTAGACTGTATGAACGAATTTTAAAAGATTTTCTTGAAGAAGAAATAAGAATGAAAGAAAGTGAAGAACAAAGTGGATTTAGAGCAGGAAAATCATGTATGGATAATATATTTTGTCTTAAACAAATTATTGAAAAGGAAATGGCGGTGGGAAATCAAATTCATCTTCTGTTTATTGATCTAACGAAGGCATATGATAATGTTCCAATCGCAAAATTATGGAATGTATTAAAGGAAATAAACATAAATTTAAATATTATTAGAGCAATTCAAGAACTTTACAGACAATCAAAAACAAAGATTAAAGTAGGTCAAAGATTATCAAAAGGCTTTATAACAGATAAAGGACTCAGACAGGGATGTTGTATCTCCCCAACAGTTTTTAAAATTTATGTTGAAGCAGCATTAAAAGTTTGGAAAGAAAACTGCAGAGGATTGGGACTTAATGTGAAAGGAACGTCAATGTTTACTCTGCAGTTCGCAGATGACCAAGTCATAATTGCAAAGAGTAAAAATGATTTAGAGAGAATGACGATAACAATTAAGGAAGAATATGAGAAATGGGGACTATACATGAACGTTAGCAAGACCAAATATCTATGTATAGGAGGAAATGAGACGGACCTAAATCTAAATAATAACATGAAAATAGAAAGCTGTGAGCATTATAGGTATCTCGGAGTAGACATTAATAGAGAAGGATTATTAATAGACATTAATAATTACTCACAAGAAATTAAAAACAGAATTTGTCAAGGAAGGAAGGCTATAAAACTATTAAATTCTATTTGGTGGAGTGAAGAGATCTCTAGGAAAAGGAAGTATAATATATACAATTCTATTGTAAAGAGCATCTTGTTATATGGGGCAGAGGGATGGAGAATTACGGAGACCGAAAAAAAGAAATTAGCGGCAATGGAAGTGGATGCCCTAAGAAGATCATGCAGGGTATCAAGAATAGAAAGAACAAGAAATGAAAGAATCAAAGAAATGATGAAATTAAAAGGAAACATTTTGGACGATCTTCAAAGTAAACAATTAATTTGGTTTGGTCATGTTAAAAGAATGAGCGACGAAAGACTGCCCAAAATCGCTTTTGATTACAAAACTAATCAAAAAAGGAAACGAGGAAGACCACGAAAGGCTTGGATGGACGATATTAAAAAAGCAATGAGGATTAGAAGTCTGGAAGAGGAATGGACCCTTGACCTGAAGACCTGGAATGGACTTCTTGCAGATTCTTTCGGAAGGCGACACCTGACGCCATGAACCGAGTTTATATATATAAAAAAACAAAGCTGTCTCTTAACGCAAATCTAAATGCCACAACGTCAACCCAGTGAATAAATAAGATTCGCTTTCATGGCATTTAAAATTGCACAAAATGTTATTCTTCCTTCACAAACACATTTTAGCCACACAGTGCTTCGTGTATTGACAGTGGAAATAACTCTGTGCACTTGGCACAGTGGCGTAAGTTGCAGCTTTCCTCAATGAGATTTGTTTATTGGTAGGAATATAAATTTCTGCTGCCAAATATCGAACTCGGAGAGCGAATATAAAGTTTGCAAAATTTCATCCTTTGTAATTGGTTGGTATAAGATGTCTTGGTTAATGCTCAAAATGATCGCCATAATATTTGGGAGACTTCCTCTAACTCAATCGACGTCAAGATTAGTTACTGTTACATTGTCTCCAATTTTTGCAGCAAGATAGCCACTGTCACTAATTTGTTTCATCCTTTTTGCTTGTGATCGTAGAGATATAACAGCTGATTATCGCGCTTTCTCAAAATCTTTCCTTAAGATTTTGCGGTCTTCTTCTTATATTTGACTTTCTTCAGAGTTATCTGGATTTCGGTTCCCTCTGCGCTACCTTCTTCCGTGTTTTCTTCGGTGTCAGTAAACATGTTCTTGAATATCCTTCTCGGCGAATGCTTATCAGAAGATAAGCCTAGGTTCGATCCCAAACATTGCCTTAGAAGGAGACATTTTAATTTCGCATGTAGCGAACGTATTTTTTCCTGAATTTGATCTTTTCAGACCAATGTTCCATGACATTATCCTTAAGCCATTAAGCGAGCAGGTTTTCAATGTCTTGAGTCCCTCTCTCTACATAGCCCTGGTGTGCCGGGGTTTGCTTTGTAGCAGGGCCGGCATTAGAGGGTGGCGAATGGGGCGACCGCCCAAGGCCCCGCGCGTGGGGGGGGGGGGCCTCGCGCCTGGTAAGAAGAAAAAGGATAAAATAGGATCGTCATTTTTTTTGTTGTTGTTAAAGTAAGATTTCCGTTTTGTTTTTTTGTTTGTTTTGGTTGTTAAAATAGGATTGGCAAGGGCTCCGCAAAATTCATCTCGCCCGAGGCCCCGCACCGTCCTAGCGCTGGCTCTGTATGTAGCAACCCGAAAACATGATAAACTTAAAACCATGATCCGCTTGACTTTGCAAGTTGATTAAGTCGGCCTATGAGGGGCTATTTAATAAGTATAGAAACATAGTCTTTTTTCTTTTTGGATTTCTTTTTGTTGACAGTTTTCACAAAAGGACAAATACAAGTTAATCATGTCTTGTACTTGCGATTATTAAATGACAATATTTAGTTTCTGGGAATTGCATTAATATCAAGTTCTGATGAGTACTAATAATTAAACTTTAACTTTTTAATGTATAAAATTTAATATAAAAGTAAACTCTGCTATATTAGATAGACAACAGCAACAGCTAAAGCTAGAAGCCTAACTTAAAACAAAGCAAGGATGGAGGTGTTGATTGAAAAGAATATTTCAAAGTATAAAGGCAAATAAAATAACATTTTACTAACTTGCATTTGTTTACAATCTATTATCATAATCTAAGAAATCAGCTAGATTCTTAAATATATGATATATATCATTTACAATAAGCTGAATAATTTCTCTATCTGATAATACAACATTCAATGCTTCTAATTTCACAATCTTCTTAACTTATTTATACATTTATATTATCGTGAAATATATTCAGTAACAATTACTTTAAAAACTTTCTATTTAACAAATAGTTCTCTTAATTTTTCACCCTATGTGAAACTAAAATAACATTACAAACTTCCTATTAAACTTACAGTCTGTGGTGGAATGAGTTAATTAATTACTGGGTAAACAAACGAGTCAGTACATCCATCCACTGTGGGGTAATTTTCTTACTGGTCTATGGTGTGGCTCTTTCTATGTTTCACAACCCCTCATAGAATTTATATGGAAAATAATTTTATATCAACAAGTTAATTTGGGCCATATACAGAGCTTAATATTTTCCCTCACTAGCCACTGATATACTATATACAGGGTGATCCAAACGTTGACGTCCAAAAATTATTTTAGATTCCTGACATCTGGGGGTACAAGAAAATACCCCATGTGTATAATGGCTTTTTGTGTAGTTTTCGAGTTTTGAGTAGTTTTGTATATTTTGTGAATTTTCGATGGAACCACCGTCAAACTGATGTAAGTTGCAAAATATGGAAAATTTTGTGAATATTTTTGTCGTAGCATACTCCGCATAATGTGTACTGTCACATAGAAAATACCCAGCGTCCTACCAATAAGGGAAGGCTACAAAGAGATGATGTATGCGCGCGAAACCGACACTGAAGCAGAGCTGCGAGAACAATTACGGCAGGCCGAAATACGAATCAGAGCAAATGCAGGTGCTTTTCGACGTTTGCAACAAAACTTTGTAAGGCGTTGTCGACTATGTATTGAAGCGGGAGGGGGACATTTAGAACATTTATTGTAAAATACCGTTTCGTCTAACATTTGTATTTGTTTTCATACTTAGGAATACTGCTACTTGAATTACCATCACAACATAAATTATACGTTTTTTCATTCTTTCCTCAATCTACGTACATTTGGTAATGTTTATTTTGGTAACTGAGCAATTTCCTTGCTTCATAATCTTGTGGATGGCACGTGTACCAATAATACCACCTCGGGACAGTTTCACCT
The DNA here is from genome assembly GCA_023159025.1 of Thereuonema tuberculata. Taxonomy (NCBI): domain Eukaryota; kingdom Metazoa; phylum Arthropoda; class Chilopoda; order Scutigeromorpha; family Scutigeridae; genus Thereuonema; species Thereuonema tuberculata. The sequence continues at coordinate 3,374,201 of JAFIDM010012231.1, read as the reverse complement.
TTGTACATTTGAAGGCTGATTTAGGCTACAACATGCCTATTAAGCACAATTTTTTTTTATGATCTAGGAAGCTTAGAGTTCCGCGAAGTTTTTCCACTTCCTTCGAGGTCATGGAACGTTGTTTTTAATTTTTTTTTGATGTTCAAACTTGCACTCTGTCTCACTCTACCCTACATTATTCAGTTTGGATTGAAATTTGTAAACCTTCCCTTATTGGTAGGACGCTGGGTATTTTCTATGTGACAGTACACATTATGCGGAGTGTGCTACGACAAAAACATTCACAAAATTTTCCATATTTTGCAACTTACATCAGTTTGACGGTGGCTCCATCGAAAATTCACAAAATATACAAAACTACTCATAACTCGAAAACTACACAAAAAACCATTACACACATGGGGTATTTCCTTGTACCCCCAGATGTCAGGAATCTAAAAAAAATTTTGGGACGTCACCGTTTGGACCACCCTATATATCCCTTTAGTTTCTATAACTAAGATTGCCCTAAATAAATTGCTCAAAACTGTATTTGCACAAAACTTGAATATCACACATTTATTCATCAGGTAAACACATATATCTAAGTTTTTGAAAAAGTTCAATCACATATATCTAAGTTCTTGGAAAAGTTCACACAGTGTTCTTGATATCTTGCTATCCTAAACTTTATTATATATTATCAGTTCAGATATAGTCTTTGGCTTTCCACCTAGTGAAATCTTATAAGTTCACAAATTATCTGGAATTTACTTTCTAGTTATTCTAGCTTTTCACCTAGCCTTCTAAAATAACTTGTAGCTATGTATCTGTAAATATTATATCTACGTATCTAAAGTTTTCACCTTATGTTTGTCCTATTTCACTGTATGTAAATAAATAGATAGAAATGATATTTCTACTTTATCTTCTATAAAGTTAACACTAATCATTTCTCACTAACCAATAAAATAAGTTAAACTGTTTATATGTTCTTGTAATTTCCTTTCGATGAATCTGACGATTTATGATGATTATAAATGTTCTATCTCTGGATTTGTGGTATGTTCTTGTACCGCGAATAAAAATAAAAGAGTCTCTACTTACATCAATCCTTGATAACTATTATGAATATTATCTTCTGAGATCACTAATAAATCTTCTTCCGGGATTGCAACTCAGGTAGCCATTTTTTTCGAATAATTATCCGTTCGAAAAAATATTCCATCCAGACGAGAAAAGTGTTATACCTTTCCAATATAATCATTTACCGTGATATATTCACTCATTGCTGACAGCGTGGGAGCAAATCTATATACTATAAATATAAAATATGATTAATTATCAATTCAACTATATCATGGAAGTAATAAAATCGCTTCACTATAAGAAGACAATATTTAGGCTTATTTCTATTCTCAATTTATCAACTTCCATTTGAATGTCAAAATTGAAGAAACACTTATCTTCCAATTTCCTGTATATTTTATATTTTCTTCTATATCCAAGATTCTATATCTCTTCGATCCTTCATATTATATGAGTTCTTATTCGATCGAAATCCATTGAATATAGTTCCCTCCACGATCACGCCTTTCTGATCGTCAAACCGCCATTTTTTTCAATCCCTTCTTCTTCTCAAAAACCGTCGAATCTCCTAACGCTCTCACGTGCGACGTAACATTGTTGCACGAGCTTATTACACACTTCCATTGTTGTAATTACTTTGCTCTTGTCAATAATTAAACTGAATTCTCTTCATATATTAAATAATAAAAAAATCGACGTTGTAAAATGCAAGTTGACTAAATTTTTATATTATTTATTTTAATTCACAATAACGATTGTGAATTTCCACACAGTCCTAAGAACTTTTCACTCTATATGAAAATAAATTATCTTAAGTTTTTCATCCTAGGTGAACATGAAATATCATTATAAACTTCCTATTAAACTTATAGTCCTAAGAGCTTTTTACCCTAAGTGAAAATATATTATTTTCCCTAACTTCAAATACAAAGTTAACTTGCTCTTAAATTATCCAAGAACTACTTGAAATGTTCTTCTTATACCACAATTTACTTTTATCTTAAGTTATTAAAGAATCGACTAATACTAGGCTTAACCGCTAGTGTGATAATATTCTGCGCTACTTTCAATTAATCACCTTATATGATTTAATACTATTTACGAACTTGATTTCGCGTTTAATCTTCTGGTTGACTAAGGATGCATTCTTCGATAATAAGATACTATCTTCTGGTATTGGGCCTCGAAGTAACTGCGTTGAATATCTGCAACAAAGTTTATTAAAAATCTTACTTACGAGTAGATTCTTGAGCTTTCAAAATAGATACCGCCATATATACCAATTGCATCTTTATTCGGGAACTGGAATCTTATTAACCTCCAAAGTGCGTTACATTATTTTTAAGGCATCGCCGAATCCAATATGTCCGACTTCGTTCCATTCTTCGAACGCCGATTCAAAATGGCCGTTGGATTTTCCGAGGATTCTTCTCCTGCAAAAACTCAGAAAGAAAACATGATAACATTTGTCCTTCAATGTTAAATGCCTCTAAATTTTCATATTACATGAAATAACATTCTTCGAATCAAACTTGCTTGATACGATTCATCTCGGATAGCTTTTATAGCTTCGTCCAAATCCATAAGTCACGGCATTTTTCCAAGTTCGCCTTCTCACGCCAAATTCCCGGCTTCAACTGTTCTCCTTCAGCAACTGTCCGAACAGCACGGCTCTCTCCTCGTGATTTTTCATTGTTCAACAATCGTTCCCACTTAACATCACGTGGCATTACTCTAATATTTCTCGAGCCATTATTATAATTGTTTCTATTCAACTCGAAATGCTGCTTATTGTCGAGTTTTAAACTAAACCAAAAAAAAATATTTTACAGAACAAATTCTATTGAAAAACATAATCATAAGGGAAATGATTATCTATATACACAACAAGTTCATTTATCCATAATAGGAAAGATTGCATAAAGGTTGGTTAAAAAATAAGGATAGACTATGAAGATTCAACGGGAGATATAGTCTCCAATGATTCTTGACCAAAGAGACCATTCGGAAGGATAAACGCACACTCATTTACCTGTAACTAAAGCTATGAAACAAATTGTTGATAAAGCATTTAGAGAGGGCTCATCTGGAATCATCTGGAATAGAAAAAAAATTCATTAATAAAAATTAAAAAAAGGTTGGAACAAAATCAAGAATTAAAGATAGTAATTTTAACAATAAAGCTTTAGAAACAATGCATTGGTTGTAAATCTAAGAACATTTCAACTATTTAAGACTAAACGTTTTTGAGAAATTAGTTCAAATGTCTGTATACTTTGTTACTTCTTTCGAAACCATCTCTTGTGAATAAAGTATTAATTGACTTGACATTGGACCGTGATGGATTGGACGACCGATAGAATAGACTCCCAAATTGAATTCGCTTCGTGGTCTAAATGCCAGGCGCAGGGCGGAGATCTCTGAAAGGAAATTGATTAAACATAATGTGGGTGTGAGGGTCCCTCATTCTTGACAAACCCAATTCATTCGGGAATTCAGAAGATGAAACTTCACCTGAGGAACCGTCATATGTAAGATCCTTTCATGATGCCTAACCAGTGATGCCTTTGGCTACTCTTTACCCCAATAATTTCGTTTACTTTTGTAAGTTTTTATTGATTGAAAGAGAAGTAATGAAAAGAAGAAAAATTCATTAGATTTCCAAGATATTGCAAATTTTCTTCTAATATCGTCAACAGTCACAAATCAAATTCACTTCTTTGATTTCAAAATGGAATATTAATTAAAAAAAAAAGTAAAGGATGTGTAGTAGAAAAAAAAGATGACTCAATTTGAATAACTTAAGACAAAATATTAGAACATATTCAACACAAAAATATATAAAAATTAAGTAAGATCCAGAAATTACTTTCTTAAATAAAAAATAAAGAAAGATTGAATATCTTCTTTTTATCTAAAAAGATTATGTTTTGAAATTATTAAAATGGAAAAGAAAGTTCATAATAATTTTTTTTTTAATTGTGTATTTCAATGAAAGCCGTTGTAATATTTCCAAGAAATTTCATTACAAGAATCAATTCCTTATCCACTTATTCTGACTTTTAATTTAACACAATTTCGAATGTTTCCCTGAACTTCTAAAGCAAAACCAAATCTAACTGATGTGAAAAACTGATTCAGGTTTTTTTTTTCTTCTTTTAATCGAGATTATTTTCTTTTATTTACTTTTCATTCGACAAGAATTTCGTGATTATTTTATTGTCTTTATATTTATTAAAAGAAGCTCAGAAGAATTATCTTTTACATTATTTAGCCGAAGAAGGATGACATAAAAAAAAAAATAACAATAAAAAGTCTATTTTCTCATATTAAAGCATGTTAGTAAAAAAGGATTCATTTCCTTTGTTTAAGACATTAATAGAAAAGAATGAAACAACGTCGTGAAATACGTATATAATGAGGGTTACACAATCCATCTGGGTTTCTTTGGTTATGTAATTTGAAATCTTATATTTTGTAGGTGCTCATTACCAGTGTTTCATACAAAGTGATTTTAGGTCGTTAGCTAATCTACAATTAACTTACATAATTTGCTAATTTCGTCTGTCTATCTGTCTGTCCGTCTGTCTGTAACTCGATATAATTAAGCTATTAAGATAGATCCAAGGTTCTCAATAGTACCATTGAATCAAGGTACTCAAATTGGATGAAACATTAGCTCATTTGGTCATTCCATGTTGTTTCCATGAAATTTTAACTGAAATTCTAACAAAACATACGTTCAAAACCAAATAATTTTGTTACCACTGCACCGATTTTAATGAAATTTGGCATACTTACTTAGTTGTTTACGCTGATTTCGAAACTCAAAACCATTTTTGCCGTAGAAGCTTCGTTCACAAGTTAGCACAGTATTTAGATTACATTTACTTTATATTTGATAGTTGATAATAAAATGATTTTTCAGATTTTTTTATGCCTGTCGTCCGACAGGCTTTGCTGCTAGTATATTATAAATTTTCATCAACCTTTCATACAAATTATTAACGTATTTTTTTGGATTATCACGATTTTTCTATGTTTTTTCCTTTAATAAATAGGAATCAGTGTATTTTGTCTACCGTAGCATTAAGCTGTTCAAGATTGCTGCAAAACTGTAGTCGAAGAGTGACATTAATTATTGAGAATAGGAAGTGGGAAACTGGAAAATTTATGATAAAAAGTGATTTATCTACCAAGAATAAATTTCCTCATCAAATAAATATTAATGTATGATAATATTAAGTAATAATAAAAATAAAGTAAATTATAGGTATGTCTACTAAATCTGAAATCAAAAGGCATAAGAGTGAACAAAGATATGATACAACATTGTTGTCAACAAGATATCAGAGATGGGATACATAGTTTATTGTAAAGAAAAGAAAAAGAATAGATAGGACTTCTTAACATCAGTGAGATGGAAGTTAGTTTTTTCCATGTAAGAAGTTTACTTGAATGATCTCAATATTTTCTCCGTAAAGTCTATGTTTTGGAAAAATAAGAGAAAAATGGTTAATAAGAATCGACATAAATAAGATATTCCCAATATTTCAAGATTTATAAGGAAATAATTAGTGGAGTATGTATTATACCGAAGAAGAATTCAACTGGAACATTAAGAATAAAGTAAAGTGATGATGTATTCCAAAAGATTAAGGTACATTTCCAAGTGGAGATACAACTAATATTATTCCTGAATAGAAACAGCGATTGAATATCAATGGAAAAATATAAGCAAATTTCTACCAAGGACGTTAAGATTACGAAGATGTTCAGATATTTAAAGTAACGCTATTCTTTCATTTCAAATTTATGATTCCAGACGTCAAAGACATGTTCAAGGCAAGAATAACTTAGTAAAAAAATTTATGAACTTAGCAGCAAATTCTGTTGAGAGGATATTAATCCTCAGAAGAACACCGAAGCACTGAACTTTGAGGGGTTTTTTTTTTTCCTCCCCATAGTAATGATTGATGAACCAGACTCTTGAAACACACTAGATTCTCTAATATGTTAATTATTGATTTTATGTTCATTTTTAGAATTCAGAATTTAAAATAATAGTAGTTTCTTAATCATATATCTAATTTGATTTTGTATAATTGTTTTGAGAATTTACATTTGTTTTTATTAATAAAAAAAAATACATTCTTTATTCTATCTTATTTACATTTTATTTTAATTTCCTTACCGTATCATTGACGAAATCATAAAAAAAACTACTAAAAATCTAATATCTAGGAGACACTTAGCTCAGGAATTTAACCAGAGGTGCCACCTACACGGAACCCTGATAGTTCATTTGAATGGGCGGGGGGAGGGAAGATTGAAATTTGATATGTACTGACTCCTTGAAGAAATTAAACGTGTGTGAAATTAATAGTGTAGTTTTAAAAAAGACCCGACACACAGTAATTAAAAAAGATAAAAACACATTAAAATCTTAATATTTTCGATTAACGGTCGGTCAGTGAGAAACGGTTGCTCAGTTGCCAGCCTGTAGTACAACTGAAATATTGTGGACGTTGGGGGACAACATATTTGCATTCATTCGTTATTGGTCAAATTTGTTATTATAATCAGTTTGTATCTTGTTAAATTTCACTTGTAAAAGATCGGCAGGTTCGATCGAAACCTGGTCGTGATATTAAGTGACATTAGATATTTAATGTGTTTTATGTTTTTTTAATTATTGTGTGTCTGACCTTTTTTAAACTATACTACTGACTTCTTATTTTGCCGTATACAATAAAACGTAAAATCTAGTGGCACCTGAAGATCGCCAACTCTTACAATGGTAGCAGTGAACGTGTTAAAATCTTCACAAACTTGAGATAGACTTTATTATTTGATTGGAGGCTTCGAAATAAATGTAAATTTGCACTTAGTTATTTGTTCAGCGTAGATTACCCCTGTAATCACATATGCCAGTGAAACTTGGAACATCACAGAAAGACAATATGAGAAATTAAGAGTGTCACCAAGGAGACTTGAAAGGAGAATGCTAAATATAACTATAAAGGACAAAGAAATGAAACTATAAGGAAACAAACAGGAATCAGAGACTTTATAGAAGTAATAAAAATTCTAAATGGAAATGGACAGGACATTTGGGAAGAATGAATGATGAAAGATGGACTCGATTACTAACGGAATGGCAGCTAAGAAATGGAAAGAGAAAAAGAGGACGCCAAAAAAATGAGATGGAGAGATGACCTACAGAAATTCAGGGGGGCAAGATGGTGGACAGAGACAAAAGATAGAAGAAGGTGGCGGAAATTGGGGGAGGCCTATGTCCTGCAGTGGACTGAACCAGGCTAAGAAGAAGAAGAAGAAAAAGAAGATTGAGAGTTTTAGACGATTCAAGGTTTTTGTAATTTTGCTTCGAATGTTGTAAGAAATTAGTTTCTCCGTTCAGTTGGATTCCATTTTCTAATGAATTCCTTAAATGAATTCCAGACTAGACGAAGAAATTCATTCAGCAGATATTAAACGCTGAAGCAAACCACGCTTTGAAATGCTGAAATTAGTATACATATGTAATTAGAATAATCTCATCCTTATTCATCCAAGTTTGCGAAGTTAATCAAAAGCCAAATCAAGAATCTAGATTTTCATAATCTTCATATATCAGATATCCAAGAATTAACGTAAGGTGTTTGAATTGCCCTAAATACAAAATGTATTAAGCGTATCGATCTCAAACTTCGCATTGTAGGCATTCTGGGTCATGGGGAGTGCAATCATGAGAAAAAAGTTTCTACTTCACTTTGTCACCAGGGCGCTGCTGTCGGCTATGTAGTATCTTCTGGTTTTCGTTGCTCGTTCGAATTTGGAATTGTGGAACAGAACGGTTGGTCACAGAAGATATTCAATGTGTCCTCCATCTTTGGAAACCATTTGCATTCGATGCATACCGCATTCATCCTACAGACGCTCACATTCACATCTTAAGGCATTTTTCAATCCTGTAGCGTGTGAATCCTACCTCGATAGACCTTATCCTTGAGAGCCAAAAGTCACAAGGAATGATGTGTCAGGGGATCGTGTGTGCCATGCATCAGAATAATGCTTGCTTATTATACGATCATTAGAGATTCACTCTGCAATCGCATTCCTAGCAATACGTGATATGAGAGGTGCAGCTCCATCTTGCATGCAGACTACCTGTGTTCAGGGCACCTTGCTGATGCAGGAATGAAACACTTGGTTTCGCAATAAAGATGCGTAGCGAACCCCTGTAACGGTGCAGGTGACCCAAACGGCACGTCGTAAATTTGTATCGATAGTGGCCCTCGAACATTTCTGATGCATCTGATATGTCTGTATTAACGGAATGCCCTGGTGGCAACCGAATGTAACTGATAATAAAGCGTCCCGATTAAAGCGTGGTAAACAAGTATTAAGGGCATATTTGCACAAGCTGTGAGAAACATGATAACATCGATTTGAGAAAACTGGATCATTAGGAGTTCAATCTGGCAGAGGGTGCAAGGCTATCACTGAAGAAGTCTTTGATATTGCGACGGCTGCTGTCGAACACTCAATGACTCATGTTTCTGGGATCAGTAGTGCATGTGCAGGGTCACGGCAGTTAGAAGTATCGTATGGTACAGTGTGGAAGATTCTGCAACAGAAAGTGCATTTTTTTTCAGATAAGATCAGCGACAACCACCAGCTGTTTGTTGCCGAAAAGGACTATCGATTCACCTTTGCTTTGATCGCTCTTGACAAAATGGAAGTTGATGTGTCGTGACCGTGGAACATCAACACAGTCTCGTGGCTGAGGAGCGACGAGGCCCGTTTTTATCTTAATGGAACAGTTAACACCTACAATTGTCGCATTTCGGTCATGGAAAATCCACGTATTTTCCAGAAACTTTCCCTGCACTCTCCTAAAGTGACCGTCTGGTGAGGATTCGCTTACATATTTATCTACGAAGTTGCTCCTAATGGCCCTGTGACATATTCTGTGACGCCCTGAGATATGAACTGCTCCAGAATTTTGTATTACCGCAAATTCAACAGCGACATTGTCTTGCGGGTCTAGAACTGTTATGCAGGATGGTGCGCTCCCACACATTGGACTCACCTTGTAGCCTTGCTGCGCCAACATTTTACCGTTCACCGGGTGATTAGTCGATCATTTGATGGCCATTACGTTCTTCGATCTGAATCCATGTGACTTCTGGTTGTGGGCTCATTTACAAAATATGGTTTATCGTGGAAATGTTGCATATTTGCCAAAATATGCTTTTACGCTACATTTGCGAAGCATCACGGGGATCAGCCGTTGAACAAACTATTCGCGCTTGCAAATTTTAGAACTTCACTATGGGGAATTCATAGAGCAATATTTCATAAATCGCAACACAATCTGTGCGAGAGGCGTTACCCGTACGGAACGAATAAATGCTTTTTGATTTTTTTCATGTATTTTGAAGTAAAGCGACCCAGAGAAACTTTTTGGAACTTTTAGGTTGGAAACTAAAATGTCGGATTGGTTGACTGCAAATATCACTACTTTAAGCTTCCTAATTTTAAGAAGGAAGTTTGCGTAAAAAAAGAATCAAATTTAAAATAAAAGTAGCATCCTCGTATAACAAGCAGATAGGATTTCAGCCCTAAATTTTACGCCGATAGATACAGTCATTAAAGCATGGTTTAGGTGTGTAGCTACTGTATGTTGGTGGAAGGATGGATTCTACTGCATTTGGTATCGCCTGGTCATGAGGTTCTTTTTCTATTCTGCGTACTATTTTGAATCAGAATATGGAGACGTTGGATATTCGACAAGTGATGCTTTATGAGTTCTTACGAGACTTATCAGCAGCTGAAGCGAAGGGAAACATAGATAGTGTTTTCGGTGAAGACTAGATAAACTAAAGGACATTGCAGCGTTGGTTGCCAAAATTCCGTGATGGAGATTACAACGTAAAAAATGCTCCTAGAGGATTCCATGAAAAAATGGTGACAAAAAATAATTTCTTTTGAATTGCAGTCAAATATTTTAAATAAACTATATAAATCCTGACAAGAGAATATCTTTATAGGTAAATTTATAATTTACAACCTTTATCAACTATCTTATCTATTATCGTACCACTAATAAATATAACTTTTATTTCAATCTTATCTTGAGTAGTTATATTTACAGCAGTAATCCTATCAAAAAAAAAAAAAAAAAAAAACCTTCTCAGATCGAGAAAATTTTTCACCATTTGAGTGTGGGTTTGATCCTAAAAACTCTGCACGAATACCTTTCTGTTTATGATTTTTTCTTACTGGTGTCATTTTTTTAATTTTTGATGTTGAAATTATCCTTCTACTACCCCTACCTATTATCTTACCATTTTCTCAATCATTTTCCACTTTTCTAACTTCTCTATTTTTATTATCGTTTTAATTTTGTTTACTTTCTGAAGGGTAGGAGATACCTCCAAGATTGTGATCTCAAAAAGGTGATCGAAGGATTCCTGCAACGCCAAACCATGTACAAGAAAGGAGTTATAGCTTAAGACAGCGTTAGGAAGATTGTATATAGATGCAGATGAATTCTATTTTGAATAATAAAAAGTACACCCGATACTCAAGAAAAGTTTGGCATTTTAGGGTTTCCAACCTGATATTTTTTTTTTTTTTTTTTTTTTGCATAACGTAAAGCAAGGAGGGATGGCGCGATCGGAGAGATTGCGCACAAAGAGGTTCGGGGGCAAAGAGTAGTGTGCGCGCGCAGCGACTCCATGTAGTTGTACAACAGCAATAACGGAGTGTCTACTTGAAAGTGCAGGTTGTTTGTTCGGAGCATTTAGGATAAAACATCGCTATTTTGCGTTGTTACTCAATTTAAGTGCTAGAATTTTCATATCTCTTTCTCTGAATTTTATAGAATGGCAATAGTACAAAATATTTTTAAATTAAACGGTTTCGCATGAGGCTACTAACCTAGACGAATATTGCGAATACCAACGGTTCTTTCTAGAAGCGGCCATGTTTAAATAATAGGCCGCGCAATCTTTCCTACCGAAATGGGAGAGTTTGCGCATCTGCTACTTAGAAGAGATGGCGGATTGTTCCTATTCGTTTTCATGCTAGGAGAGATTACGCAGCTTATTGGTAATTTTGCATAAATTGCAAATTATATGTAAAACAAGAAGGAATTAATTTTGAAACAATTTTTGAAAAAAACATAATTTTGGATGAAAGAGCACAGAAAATGTGTAGTGAGATTAGCAAAATGGGAATCTCACCAGGAATTTTTGAAATACAGTATTTGTAAAGGTGTGATTTCAATTGCTTGATTATTTTCATTGTCTGTAATAATGAAAAGAAGGAATTTATTTTGTAACGTTGTTATATTCTTTTGATTTATTGTTATACTTCATTTCTGTTAGAAATGGAAGAAAGATGTTATTTTTCTCATTTGTAAATTTCCTGAAGAAAATTCTCGTTCAGAGAATTGAAATATTGAAGAGATAAAGATATTTATTTGAAGCGTTAAGGATTGGTGTTTCCTTTTATTAACTTATTAATAAAAGATTTAGGATGTTACGATTTATAATTATGGAAATTAATTTTGGTAATAAATTAATTTGCTTCCTCTTTCTGCTTCTTTATTTTTTTTTTCTTTTATTAAAATTTCTTCTTTCTTCTTAAAATTCGTTTCTTTTCTTTAATCATTAGGTTGAAATATTCACTCCTAATACAATAATATTTGTTTACAAGAACCTTACAATAATGTCATTTAAGTGCAATTATTATTGTTAACAATTTAATTGTAGTTATTATTAAGAACAATCTCTCCTACCCTATAAGGACAGATTGCGCAAAATAGCTTTCTTGGTTTTGTTACAACTGTTGTATTAGATTAAAGCATAACAATAAAATAGCAATGAAAATGCATAAATAACAAATAAAGTCACAATTATTCATGAATAGTTTGGCAAAAAATTGATAATTAGATTGTTTTTTATTTTTCTGTTGAATTGTGCGCAGACTCTCCTAGCTTTACCTTAATTCATTTCGGTAACCTTTAAATAATCTCTTTTACAATTTTGGTGTCAATGCTACAGACTGCTCTGAAAAGGCCAAGTTTAATTATGATCACTTTGTATAAAAATGCATGAAACCAGATTGATCTGTCTGCTTAAGTCCGGCTTCAAGATTTACCTAGATTTCCTACAACAGAAATGCATTTACATATTAGAATCGTAGATATTAACTGGTATAATACACTTTGGTATAATACACTTTCCTCCCATCCACCAACGTCAACTGAATATTATTTAAGAATTGGACTCAAAGACGTAGCGATGGAAATGTACTCGAAAATTTTGCTAAATCATCTAATTATGTAGGAAAAAGCGAAATGTATGAAACTTTGGGTTTCTCCTAATAAGTCGCCATCATGAAGAGAACTTCCTGAAATTACTGTATTTTGCAAATGCTTTCCGGAAAGGTTGAGATAAAGATCAGATAATTACTTAATTACGATATTTTTTTTATTGTTTTAGTTCTTTCGGGATAACTGTACTATTTGTTGTCACTTATACAAAAGTATAAGTTGATTTGTTCGGAGTTGGGGCTTCATTGTCAGCAATCGATCTAGACCCGGGGCAAACAGTTAGCTTGATCCCCCCCGAGGCCCTTCACAAATAACTATTAGTAGCCTGTTAAATGACTATTTGTAGCGGGTGGTTCTTTGCTTACGTTCGCACGAATTAACTTATTACGATGTTATATTTTAATTCCTTCACTACCGCTGAAATGAATGAGATATAAAGTTTCATCTTTTTTCAAACCATCTTGTTGAATTTAGTTAGTATTCCCGCAATTCTGGTGCCTGAGACTCGTGCACCGGCAGCTCCCACTTAGATCATTGTTGTTTATTAGATAAGATTATGAGGCTACTTAGTGATTTTTGTGGATGTCAAAACCTCCTCACAACTTATCATTTTGGAGTAGTAAGCGGGAAATAACTGTTCAGGAACATTCTAAATGAATGTGTTGGTATTCGCATCATGTTACACTGAATACTGATGACGTTACTGGTTTTCTTAATAATCACAAAGAAGTTAAGCTCGAATTTACGCAATGTTTTGGAGGTAAGTGTGGGTATTATTTTTATTTCTTCATAAATACAATTTAGTTTCTGATTTAGTATTTATGGCTATTGGTAGTCCACGATTTTAAAGTAGATAAATCGTAAGGAGCAACCGGCTATGCATGTAATGTTCACTGCCCTCGTCTTTGAGATAAGAATTGCTGATATACCAGCACTAAATTAAAGATACAAATGGATTAGGCAATCAACCAATAAGAAAGTGTTTAGTTGTTTAGCAATAATATAAATTTTCCCGTCCTTGTATTCTCCATTTATTGAAATCTACTGTATTTTTGAAACGGTTTCGATAGACACGCAGTGTAACTGGATGATTGACGGAACTTTCTTAGAATTATCCTTTGGGGATTTGTTTTTGACATTTCTTCATAATGAATTTTGTTTCCTGGAAGATTTGTTGCGGACATTTCAATTATTATTGTAGACCCTTGAATAGCCTTTAGAGGATCTCTGAGGCCTAAGTTTGTTTTGAAAATAAATCAAATTAATGGTAACAAATTAACGCCAGGCGGTATTGATTTCCTCGATGATTTTTTTTTTAATAATAGTATTTATTTTTTCTCATTTTAGAATTTATTCATTCTTATTCATAAATGTGCTATTTATTTTGATTTTCGAATTACAAACCGAATATAAAACTAACGATTAGAATAAACATTCTATTTTTAAATATTATTAATATGTTTGGCAAAAATTTCGAAACAAAACAAAAGTAAACAGTTTTACTTCATTCAATAAGTTCAATATTTTGTACGGGGTTAGTAGCGTTGTTTTTCCATAGTTTAGCACTTTTCCTCCTGTAGGAATGTAAATACAGTGGCTGCAAAAAGACATTATTTTGCATATAAATCTTGATAGAACAGTGATAATCTATGATTTGTTTGGCTTTGGAGCTCACCTTACGATAAAACTACAAAGTAATAATAATTTATATCGGAACCGCAGTGGGGCCTCAAAGTATAAAATAAACAAAGAAAAATTCAGCAATAGAATAATTTGCAAAAATTTAAATGTATGTTTTTTCAAAACCTTATTTACACTTTAAAAAAGAAAAGGAAATGCTATTTCTTATAACTGAATAGGTTACATTAGGAGTAAACTAATTACGTATGGAAGTGTATGGTTTGATTGAAGAATGAAAGCATTCGTTTAGACAGGAAGGAAAGAAAAATAGAAGAGAAAATCACAACGAGTGATTATAGTAGAGATTAAAGAAAAGAAACAAAAATAAGGGGATACAATACGTAGAAAGGTGTTTTTTATCTTTTTTTTTATATTAAAAAGTAAGCCATGAATTCTGAAAAGAATTTTATTTGAAAAGCATTTTTTTCCCATTTCTTCTTTTTTTGGTAGATGAAGTGTCTGTGAAATGAGACTGCATTTAGCACAAGATTACTGCAATAATAATGTTTATTTACTGCCATTAATAAAAATTTAGAATTTAGGTAAACAGGCACAGCATTTCATAATCGAATTAATGTCTGGTCAATTAAAGACAAAGGGAGATGAAGAAAAATTAGCAAGAAATAAATTAGGTAGTGAAAATTAAAAGAAAATATACTCTCACAGTATAAGTACAAAAACAAAACATGAATAATCGAAGAAATCAGATGGTTGATACAAAGTAGCAGTGAGTTCTTAGCAATTTAGCACTTAATAGATAGAAGGAAAGAATAGACAAAATGTTGTTAGGGTTGGATATTGTGGGAATTTGTTTTATAGAACAAAACTAAAATCATCATAGCCTGTGACTGAAATGCCTAAGAAAAGAATATTTAGCTGATTTTTGAATTTTTCGTTAAAGTTAGCAAACACTTTGACAGCTTAGTTATTTTAAATTGCGATAAGGAGAGAATTTCTGAGATAACTTAAAATTTTTCCAAAGCAGATTAACTACCCTCATGGTTTTAGTAGTGAAAGGAGTTTTTAATCATTAAATATATGATTCTTAGGAGACCGAGATTTGATATGTAGGCTTTGACGATTTGAAAGATCTAACTGTAATTTAGAAATGAGATTTCTTTGGAATTTAATGTACTTCAATGAGAGAATTATTATCGGGGAACATTTAGAATACACTTTAAGAATCATGTTTTATTGTATTTCACCAACTATTCAAGTTATTGGGAATCAATATATTAAGATATTTCTTGGAAGGAATTTAACTTTTACTGTTTAGTCCTAAGAGCTTATCAAGGGCTTATGCAGGGCCGGCGCTGGGAGGGTGCGGGGCCTCTGGCTTATGATAAGCAATAGGAGAATAAAATACAAAAATATTTCGAGAAAGGAATTATCTGTAACTTGTGGCGTACCTTTTTTTTTTTAAATTTAAAAATAAATCTTATTAGGCCTATTTTCTTCGAAGGAAAAGTACAGTTGTATTTGGATATGGCTTTGAGAAAATTTTGAAACTTATCCCAATACTTTGGAAAACTTTATCCAAACTTCCAGGATAGTACATTAAAAATAAGGTATTCAATTTCATTTGATGATATTTTCTTTTGCTGTTTTTCTTAAAATTTTCAAAAACTAGAAACAATACAATCTAACAAATAACTGATAGACATTTCTATTTAAATACTTTACTTCACTCCAAAACAAATATATTTACACCTGAAATGACCAATACTTCGTCTTTCCAATCGAAAGACTTTTTTGAGGTCTCGATATAATGAAACTAAAACATTAAAATAAATAATATATCGAGACCTTGAAAAAGTCTTTCGATTGGAAAGACGAAATATTGGTCATTTCAGGTGTATATATATTTGTTTTGGAGTGAAGTAAAGTATTTTAATAACAATCTAAATTTAATTTTTTTAGATTTCTAACTTTACTCATTCACTTTCGACGGGATTTTTTTCAATTAATATTTTAAATTCCAAGAAAATCAGTAATAGTAATTGAATTTAATCATTTTCATGTGTTTTAGTTTAGATACAAGTCAAGTATCAGCTTTGAAGTAAACTAGTAAAATTACTATAATTACGCAGAAATTATTCTGTAATTATCACAGAACGTTTTACATTTATGTTTTTACTTTATTACTTGTCGATTATTTATTACTTATGGGCTTTTTTTATTGCGAAGGCTTTTATGATTATTAGTAGTTAAGGGTAGTGCTAGAATTTAGTTTTGATTCTGTTTAAAAACAATATTGATAAACAGTTACTGAGAAGGACATACGAAGAAAGACTTTATATTTCGTATTTAGAGATTTCTTAATAAAATATAACCACGAACAAAAGAGTTTAATTTACTTTTTCTTCAGTTTTTTCATTTACATTCAAATTCAATTTTACTACGAAACAATAACAAAAAGACTTCCCTAAAATGAAACCTTAAGTGGAGAGGAATTGAAAATGACTGAATTTGAGAACTAAGAAGTCCAAAAAAAAAAGTATACATCAAATAAAAATAAATATGAGAGGGAAAAAAAAGATAAATCAAATAAAAAAAATTTTATTGAAAAAAAAAAAAAAGTCAAATAATGGTTAAGCGAAAAGAAACATACAGTCTTCTTAAATATATTTATAAAAGTTTTATAAAATACGAAATAAATAAATAAATAAAAAGAATTTGGACTTGCTCTGCAATGGCATATATATCAGATGATCGTAGGGGAATCGACGCCTATTCAATACTATCTAGAGTGATAGTAGAATCCAAATGCAACGAAATTTAGTAGGATGACATTTCAGGACAAGCGGCCGACATTTCTGAAAAAAAAATAGTAGCAAAGGTCACGCAGTTTATTTGCATAAGCACACTGTGTTAGCCAAGTTCACGTGTTGGTAAAAATGGACAGAACTGCTGAATATCATTCATATCAACTACGATGCCTATCACCTTGCTGATTTCGGCAATTTCTTGTGAAGTTATTTTATAAACAAAACGGCAATGCCGTGGCTTCACTTCGGGAACTCCACCATCGTAAGCAATTACGTATTTCGAGGACCATTGACTCCTTAAGCTCTCAGGAGAATGATTACTCGATTCGAGTTCAACCCGGTCGAGAGATCAAACATATCGCTTCACAAATCGTTGAAGATATTATCACAGCTATTGTTCAACAGTCAATAAATAATATTTCAGGCTCCAGTAGGGCATATGGCAGTGTCACGGCAGTTGGATGTATCCTATGATACAATATGGAAGATACAAGGAATGGTGGTCCATTGTTATCCGTATTAGATCAAACACAATCAGCTGATTAACTTTAAGATGTAAGATGGAAGACCCTGAATTACCCGTGCAGCAATGCATGCATGAACAGGAAAGAGAAAGCGTACAGCTATAAAGTCTACTGAGAGATAGAACGCAATTCGCTGTTCAGTTGAGCGATAGTGTTTGATGTACTGTCGGTGACGTTTCCAATGTCACATTAGCTGCCCGATGCTTCCCCGCAGTGCAACAAACACTCAGCTCTTACAATTTTTTTTAACCCCCTTTCAGTGCAAAAAAGGAGCTAAAAGTTGGTGTACGTCAACTTTTTAAGATCCTGAATGAATGATAAAAATTTCAAGGGATGTTCCGATCTGACAAACCTAACCATTCCCTTTTTAGACTGGTTTAAGGAAAGCAATGCAGGAAAGCACTACTTCGCAATGTGACATTGGGAATGCCACCAACAGTACCTGTTGGATGTCGTCGGTGCTGTCAGCTTATCATGTTCCAGACGTGGTTAATCGGGCGACCTGCTGACATGGCAGTACCAAATAATTTGTTCTACACCAGAGATTCTGAACCTGTCAGGTACGCCTCCCCAGGGGAAGGTTGGACCGACTCCAGGGCAGGTGTGAGTAGCCTCTCCACTATAATTTGTTTTACAAATACACAACTATTTGCAACTTGTCCATTTCGAATTCGGTCTCGCTTGAGCAATTAGTAGCTTCCGTCCTCAACAATACGAAACACCACGAGCATTATCATAGAACAATCAAGGTTAGTGGTTGCTTTGTTAAGTCATTTTTTTTCCGGTTAATTGCAAAAAGATGTCATGTCAAAAAAAAGGAAGAACAGTGAGCATTACTTGAAATTCGGGTTCATGTATTTTCTTGACAAAGATGGAATCGAAAAACCTCAGTGCAAAAGTTCTATGTAATGATAACTTGAGACCTTGCCAAATTGCAAGAATATTTTGCAAAAATGCAACCTAGAAATTCTAAAGACATGCTGCAAAAGGATTCCGCTCATCTGGTAGCTCAACAAGTTATGTTTCAGAACTAGTAAAACCTCACTCTTTGAGGCCTCCTATAGAGTGTTACATATGATCACAAAGAATAAGAAATCACGTACAATTGCCGAAACTCTGATCAAGTTTTTGAGCCCTTGACATGATCGAAGGGCAGATGCAGAGAAAAAGAAATGCTGAAATACTTCTGTCAAATGACATTAAAAAGCCAAGAATTAAGGACAGGTCGGTCAATGTTTTAGTCAACTCATGGAGGAACACAAGAAAATGACAGTCCTTTGGACTTCAATTGGATGAAAGAACCGATGAAACTCAATGCAGTCAACTCTTGGTCGTTGTGAGACAAGCCACTGATACTTGTATTAAAGAAGAATTTCTTTGATGAGAACTGCTGCTTAACACTACAAAAGTTGCTGATGTGATTCAAATAATGAACAAGTTTTTTTCAAAAAATGGACATCCAATCCTATGGAAGACAAAATTGGGTTTCGTAAGCACTGATGATGCACCTTCCATGCTGGGAAGAAAATCTGGCTTTGAAGCTTTGGTGAAGGCGGAGGCTCCAAAGTAGTGAAAATACACTGTTTTCTACATCGTCATGCGCTGGCAACAAAAACTCTTTCCCCAAGACTGAAATTAGCATTCCACCGTTGTTCAAAGTTGTAAATTTCGTACGGTCTCGGACTTTGAATCACAGACTGTTTCAATGACTTTATCAAGGACTTGTTTGGTTCCAATCACACAGAAGTGCGTTGGTTTTCATGTGGCCGAGTCTTCAGTCGTCTTCTGGAATTAAGAACTGAGATCATCACATTTCTTCAAGAAATGGAAAAGAAAATGTCTGAAGAATTTGAAAGCCAAAGCCTCTTTATTTCCTTGGCTTATCTCGCAGATGTATTTTCATATTTGAATAACCTCAGCATTTCAATTCAAGGACCACAGTCAGTTTTGGATGCAACTGAGAATTTTCACTTAATTCCTTTATGGGGAATTTTCACGTGGGAAATTCACTTGGGAAATTACACACTTCTCGCTGCGACTCTTGTCAAGAGTAGATGTTTTTCTTGACCGCTACTGAATGTGATTTTATTTCATAGCGAGTAAGCCCCGAAAATTTAAAAGCGATTGAAATTGTTTTTCTTCCTCCAAATGTAACTGCACTTCTTCAGCCTTTAGATCAAGGGATAATTCTTGACTTTAAACGAAAGTACAAAAAAATGCTTGTAAAGGACATGATAAAAGCCTTGGATAGGAACGAAAAGCTAGAAGCTTCGGTTTTAGATACGATTAACTATGTGCACAAAAGTTGGAGTTCCATTTCATTACAAAGTGTTTCGAATTGTTACCAGTAATCAGCACCTTCATCAGTCAACACTGTTGGATTATTTTAATGTCAGTAAAAAAAAATAAAATGTGGTAAGTATAAAATCTGTTTTTTTTTTGTTTTTTGTTTTTTTATTTTCCACTCATTCATTTGCATGTATTGATTTCTGAAAATCTTGTTTTTCTTGTTTTATGAATCCTACAGCAATTCATAAAAATATTGTACTTCAGTGTTTTTTTGTTTTTTTTTCAAAAATGCCCACTCCGCTTAAGTTGTCACTCCGCTTAAGTCGTCAAAAATGTTCGGTCCCTTGAGTGACGACTTAACGAGGTTTTACTGTAGCTCATTTACTTTGTTAA
This sequence comes from Thereuonema tuberculata, assembly GCA_023159025.1. Lineage (NCBI taxonomy): Eukaryota > Metazoa > Arthropoda > Chilopoda > Scutigeromorpha > Scutigeridae > Thereuonema > Thereuonema tuberculata. The sequence goes on along the minus strand of JAFIDM010012231.1, from coordinate 3,354,132 downwards.
TAATTTCTGTAATTGTTGGTATTGTTATTTAATATTTAATATTTAAATATTTTTTACTAGGTGACTCCACCAGTTATTAGCTTGTCCAATCACGGCTTGTTATTATTTTGTATTTTATCACGCAGTCTGTATTTTGTTGTCATTCCATTTGAAAACGGCCGGCGAGCCCGGATCGAAACCCGATTGTATTGTTATTTTATTAATAGATATTGCTATTTTATATTGTGTGTGTGGCCTTGTTGATTCTTTTATATGATAAAATCTTGTCCATAAAAATAAATTAGTTCCTAGTAATCCTCAACATCACCTCCCCATTCCAATACTTATTATTTATCGCAAACCTTATTGCTCTGTGAATATTAAGCGTGTTTGAAAGAGGTTATCGTAAAATTTTAAAATCATATTAGGAATTGAAGATACTGTTTGTATAATATGTCCATGTGAATATTTAGCTTCTAATACACGAATTCTCTTGTAGATATGAAATAAGATGCAGAAAATACTGCTTCATAGCTTATTATTATTTTTAATGAAATAAATATTTAATGTATTAAATAACTTAATGTACATTTTATAGTAGGAATGGCAATTTTATTAATCAACAAATTGCTTATCAAATAATGTTTGAATGAAAACAAGTTATAAAGTAATTTAACAATGTAGACATGCACAAATGTGATAGTTTATTTACAAAACACATAAATAATGTATGTACACAAATTGATATTCAGTTTTATCATAGTAAAAATTAAATTGCCATTGCTGTAACATTAATGTTGGAATGATTGAAAATGAGTATAAGAAATCCTACTTTAATTGAATTAAAAAAATCTCTACCATTTTGTTTTTCTTTTGGCAAACGACAAATTTTGAAATGTATTAAAAATATAAAAAATTAATCATAACACTGATCTGAATTGTAAATGTTTTAATTTAAAATGTAATGACAAAAATCAGTAATTGTAAACTTGTGATCGACATCATCAAGTTTGAATCTGTACACCCAGTTTTAATTGAAAAATTCAAGCCATTGCTAAGCTACCTTATTATATGTTTATGCAGAACAGCAATATTTAACATACTTTTAACTGAGATTACCTACTTTATCATTCATTATGAAATAAAAAGAAATATTACTCTATGCATTTACAAACAACCAATTTTAAGCTAAGTGATAAAAATAATAATGATATGTATTAAGGTCCTATACTTAGCTGAAGATCTGTCTGATACTGATTGAAGCATCAAGTATTCAGTAGAATGGTTTTAATCCTCAACTAGGAAATAAATACAAAAAACTACTGTTCAAAATAAAATACTTTGAACACATAAAATTTAAAAATAAGCGCTTCTGAAGAGTAATTCTACTCATGGTGTTTCTTCTTGATAATTGAAAAACAAAGCAAACGCATTTGTGCTTCTATTTGCTGGTTGAGCAGAACAGTTTTCAAGCAAATAAAACGACAGATGCTTTCATTGCCAACTCTTAGATTAAATGATTTGCTGATAACATCAGGATTCATTGTGAACACAACATGTTGCTGATTTATGTAGTAATCCTTATTCAATAAAATAATTGTAGTGGTGTCATTTAATCTAAGAGTTGGGAATGAAAGATCAATAAAAAGTGTATTGGCAGTTAAGCACAGATGCATTTGCTTGTGGAGTTTTTTAAAATTATCAAGACGCCAAGCTAAAGTATCGATAGAAAACACCGTGAATAAGATTATTCCTCAGCCACACTTTTATTTTTAAATTCAAATTAACAGGACCTTTTCTAGTGTTATTGATGTTGACTACTTTCCACCACTTTATTACAATCTGCAAAAATTTAACAAGTCCTTCACTATTCTGACTGTCCAAAAGTGACGCTGTAACAATATCTGTTTCATGAAAAATTCTCAAATATAAACTGACATTCTGTCTTTCAAGGTTATTTAGAGAAAGAGCTTTTTCACTTAATTTTGGAACAAGTTTTACTAAGCTGCTTTTTTAATTCACATGAATTAATTTCAAATCTTTAAATGATATTGTAAAAAATTCACTAGTTCCCAGATCTGGGGGAAAACAAATGAAGCCTTCTCGGTTTGTTGGTTTATCCTATAATTCCTGATGCTCTTAAGAATATGGACCGAATCAAAAAGTATGAACATTTTTAATTCATCATTTTTGGGATTATTTATGAAAGTTGTTAACGTAACACCACAAAGCTGAGTGAACATATGTTAAATTTTTAACAGGAATAAGGGCTGCAACATCTTTATTGTCTGAATATATATAGAAGATATCATAAAACTCTGTACACTGTTGGTAGCCTATAAATTTTTGTTTGTACTGAAGCCAGATAAAGTATTCACAGAAAAAATAATTTCAGATCTTATAATAATCTCATCTAACAGCAAATTTACAAGTAATTCATGATTTCCTAATTTTTCAGCTTTTGTTTTTAAATACATAACAAAAATTCCCATGTTGTGTGTCTTTTGGAAATTGAAAGACTTTTGTCATCTGTTTCTCATTTCTGTAATTGGACCTACATCCAGGTACATAACAACACGAAGCCATATTTTCACCTGAAAGAAATTTAACAGGATTTTAAAAAATGATTGTAAAATCTCAATATCAAATCCATTTTAATATTTAAATATTGAGCACATACTGAAATGGATTTAATATTTTTATTTTTTCTTAAAATATTTTGTTTAAGAATGTTCCTCTAAATAGAGATAACATTTTGTGCAGTCTATTATTAAAGACTTAGCTAAAATTACTTTTAATATTAAAAAAAAAGTTTATTAATATTGCCATTCTCAAATATAAAAAACAATATTACTATTATTGTAATCTTACACTTCTATAAGGAAGGTTTACTGGATTTAAACATTTACTTTGTAAGAAAGTTATCGTTCTGAATCTTAGGATTCCTTCTGGTAGAATAATTATGAAACATAACAGATATCTTGTTTCAAACACAAACATTTAATATTAAACGAAATAAAATTTTAATGATTTCCTTCAATCAATGTTAATTAAAGAACCAATAATTAAAATATTAGAAAATATAAAATAGTTAAAATAAAAAATTACTTCACGGATTTTAATTTAACTAAAATTTTGTAATTCAAACAAATAAATAACAGCACCAAACAGATTTAATTAATAATTTCAAAACTTAGTTACTAATATCTATTATATATTATAAAATCCAATTATCATGTTATTTACGAAACATTCATTAATTTATTGGTGTTTTCTTTTAAAACTTTAAATACAGAAAGAAACTAACATATATTCATTATTCGAAATTCACACTCGAAGTAACTCTGGCTTGCTCTAAAAGTTAGGCTTAATGAATTCGTTAAGATATATTTCAAAAGTTTTTAAATTATCTTAAATAAAAGGATCTAACCTTTGTTAACCCCAGATTCATGACAAAGAATTGTGTAAAATGTGTTATATTCATAGAGAAAGACTGCAATTTCTCAGCAAAAACGTATTGCGGACTCTGAGGGTTGGATGGCTAGGCGGCGCTTGATAAGCAGGCCATTCTACAGAGAGTGTTGCCCCAGCGTAATTTTAACATTTAAATTTCATGCAGTAAAATCATTATTTTAATTTTAAAATTATAAATGCATTTAATTTGTCAATATTGCAGAAACCTGATACACAATTTGTCACTTTTAATTTGCCAACCAAACAAATAACGTTGGGCTAACGGCGTTTTCGTAACGTTGGTCCAACTGGTGGCTGCCGAGGTTGGACCATTGTTGACATTCGGTTAGCAAATCACCAACCATTCCCCAACAATGCCAACCATGACCCAACATTGGGCAACGCTTTGTATTACGTGAGAACAATCCTCGAAATCATTTGAATATTTTTTCTTAGCTTGGTTGCTGTCTTTCTCATGTCATCATTGCAGAGATCAGTCAGATTATCCAAAAACTAATCCATATCTTGAAAATCTTTATATGCAGCTAAATGATGTTGAAGAGCTGAAGATATATCGTCAATGATTACGAGAACATTCAACCTTAAGTTTTCTCTGGGCAAGAATTTTGTTTCAGCTGCTGGGCTCTCGTCAAACTGACGCTTTTTCTTCATTTTGAAGGCTCTTTGTAAGTTTGTTAGTGAACATTTCATTTTTCCTTTATCTTTGTGGCATTCAAACTCCGCGCTGACTTTTGACAAACTCAAGGATAGATTTCAACAACTGAACGGCTGAATTCAAAGATAGTCGTCTCTCTTGAACAGATCAATTCGTTTTCTAGAATCTTTCTGAATTGTGTCATAATTTGGGGCCCCTGGCTGTAGCCCATTCAGCCCATTATTCCGCTAATGCTGATGATGCTTCCACGATCAACGGAACGGCGATCAACGTCTGCGTAACGTTATCTTTAGCTGTTTAGAGCAATGTCGACAATGCTTGGTCTACCAAGGAGCTTTGAAAGCCTTCATCTGGGTTCTACTGTTTTACACCTGCAAGGTTCTGCTTAATTCTCGCTTCTATCGGCCCACAAACCTAATCATTTGCTTGTAGTTACGACTACTGTTATTTTTTACAAGTATACATACTATTTCGTGGCTTTTGCATGACTTCTTACAAGTGTTTTTTTTTTTTTTTTTTAAATGTTTAATGATCATATAAAAAATGTTAAAAAAAACCAACAACCTCAGATTGTTACTTTAACACTTAATTAATAGACTACTCTCTAAATAGGCTCTTGTACTTCATTTATAAATAAACTAAATTAATACAGGTTGGTCAATAAATGAGTCGCTTTCTGATAACAATCCTATTACAGCTACTAAACTACGTCTCCTCCGTTCAATCTCCTCAGTTCGAATTAGATTTTTATTTTTTTTTTCTTATTTATAACTAGGTTATCAATTTTTTTTTTTCGAAATAAATACAACGCTGGCCTCGAAAAATGTTTCTACTTCATCTAGTTAAAGGAAAAAAAGTAATTAAAAGTTTTATAGACTCCTCAATATAAATTATTGCTTCATTAAATCACGTCAAAATTAAAATTAATTTATTGAGCAATTTTAGTTAATCTCCATGGAACTAATAATGACTCATCCATTTCAAAAAAAAAAAAAGGCGCTTGTCCCTCAACGATTCTCCCTCCCTTGACTCCCCTTCAGTGATAATGGACTAAACCAGAAAATTATTCCACCAAGAAAATTTTGTGCGTTGGCTTATTCTAAACAGATTCCATTGGGCAAAAGAAGGTTTTGGATTTGATTCGTTCTTCTTCGTTTTGAAGGGAGGCAAAAAACCTTCAAATAAAATCGAATTCAATTTTTAATGGATAATAAAAATATATAGAAATGCTTCGTTTAGATCTCCTGACTAAAGAATGCCGTACGATAAATAAATAAATAGAAATACTTCTCATCAAAGTTGTAGATATAAGTTATAAAAATAAAGTTTCTTTTAATGTATTTAATACAGAAAAGAAGAAGATCGTGAAAATGCATTAAAAAAAAAGTTTCAAATATTTATTTTTTATTTTGTTTTTTATATTGGATAGATCTTGAATCAATAAAACAAAATATTATCATTTATATCTTAAATATAAATATCTAAAATATTATCATTTGATATTGATAATCCTTATTGATATCCTTGTAAAAAATTAAGGAAATATAAATATAAAGCAAATTTTATTTTTATATATTTATATTTTTTAAAATAATGACATCGATTATTTTCCCTTAATATTTTGCTATTTATTTAAAAGATATGTAAAATAGATATTTCTTTAGTAAAAAATTAATAATACATTATATTTCTAAGAAAGGAAGAAAGAAAAAAAAATACTGTCCGTTTGTAGCTTGCCGATAAATTTGAAAACAATGATTTTTTTTTTTTTCAAAGTAATAACACAAATAACTTATGGGTAAATTTTTATAGTTGGAGCTTAAGTCTCTCTCACTGTTGGGGGCGAGGGGCAATGAAGAGCCAGGTGAAATAGATGGAGGGGGGATTAGATGATTGAGGTCATCTGGAGATGGTTCGTACATTGGTTGACATTTATATTTTCTTACCCCCTCCTCTTCTCTTCTTCCCCTCGTTTCAACCCCTATCCCTCACTGAAATAATAATAAAAAAAAGTGAAGGAATAAGAAAGTGGAAATGGTAGGTTGATTATCCCTTCTAAATTTCAGCGTTCGATCAGGTGATCTGGGGCCCCCATTTCGAAGCCTTCTACCCACTTAAGACATTCCCTTCCTCTTGGTTCTAAAAATCTCCAGATCTACTTTGAAGCATTTTCCTAAAACAATTGTTGGCATTAGTTCTTCATTAGTTACCATTAATAAGATTGTTCTAAGACGTTAAATAAAAGAAATTTCAAATATTCTTCTTGTAAATTTAATTTACCAAATGCCTTATTTGTAAAAGATTGTTTTTAATTTGATTTTCTAATTATTTTTTCTGATGTTTCCAAGGTCTAAGTTTTCTTTTTAAAACTATTTATTCTGAGCAGCTTGTGATTTATTTTGGTTATTTAGACTTGAAGAAAAAAAGAAACAGATATTAATTAAAAATCCAAGCCTTCTCAACTATTCAATTATAATTTTTTTGATTTGCTTTTAATTAATTGCTTGCTGCAATGAATTTTAATTTCATTAGTTTAATTTATGATGTAATTAAAAAAAACAAACAAACAAACAAACATAGAATAACCAATTTTGCTGATCAAAATTTTGTAATAATTCGTCTTTTAGTTTTAAATAGAAAAAATCTTAGAGATTAAGATTTCATTATTAGTAATAACAAGTTTGCAAAAGTTGTTTGTTTATTTTTTGGGGAGTAAATGTAGGACAATGGAAAAAAAGCGTAAAATTTGAAGATTCTTTATTTTTATACACAAATCAAACTTCTAAATGATCTTCATATAACTACAGACAAAAACAAACCTCACAACTTCGATCCTGAAACCAATATTTCGTCTTTACAAACTTAAAAGACTTTTTCAAGGTTTTATTCATCAAAATGAAAATAAAAAGAGAAAAGCGAATTCCTCTTCTTCTCCAAAATACAACAATATGGGTTAATTGTTTTATTTATGGTTTGGCTACATTGTTGTATTTTGGAGAAGAAGAGGAATTCTCTGTTCTCTTTTTTATTTTCATTTTGATGAATAAAAACCTTGAAAAAGTCTTTAAGTTTATAAAAACGAAATATTGGTTTCAGGATCGAAGTTATGAGGTTTATTTTTGTCTGTAGTTAGATGAAGATTCCTTATTCCTGTTTTCCACTTTAAGAATAACTTTAGTCTACAAAGAAGAATTGAAGGAATGAAATTATCAAAGCTCTTCCAATACTTTCTACTTTCATTTTTGCTTCACGAGGGTGAAAAAGAGCAGAAAGATGTGTCATTGGAAATGTATTAGTTGTGATTTCCGAAAATTTCTTTTTACAATATTAATATGTCTTGAAACTTGGATATTAATGCTTCAAACTTAAGTTTGCTTTAGCTCTAACTTTTCAAGATAATAAAATCCGATTTCCCCCCCCCCCCCTTCAATTTTGAGGACAAAGTTAACTTACAAATGATTTGTTTATATGAAATAAGCCTACATTACAACTGGTGGAATCTAGTAAGGTCTTGCTTTTTTTGGACTTGAGCTTTCCATCCCTAGAGGAAATATGAGAGAGTCCCTCCTGAAGGGGAAAGAAGGGAGAGTGACCCTGGTGGGCGATGAGTGAACTTCTTTGAACACACAAGTTGGTGGTGGCTCCCAGATGTTTTCGATGAATCACTGTTGAAGTTAGAGCTTGAAACTAATATTTTGCTTCACTGTTTCCGAAATTCCGCTGATCAAAAAGCACATTCCATTCCAAGACCGTAAATTTTGTCAAAAATACAGAATAGAGATAAAATCTGTTACAGCCAACGTCACTCAAAACCTCCGTAGAAATTTGTCATTGTAGTTTAAGATCAGTTAAAACTTCTTAGAATTTACTTATCTTAAACTATAATGACAAATTTCTACAGAGACTGAGAGAAAAAAAACCTCCACATTTCAAGAATGCAAGATTTCAATTTCGAAATTTTCATTAGGGTGAATTAAGAATTACTTTAAGCCATTTTGTTTTTTGGGTTTGCCAGTTTCATTATTCATCAATTATTATAGCAGGCTAATAATAATCAATAAATAATAATCAATTTTTTTGAGAGGTTAGTTTGTCAAATAGTAGCATGGCTGTTTAGGGACATCCAGATAATAATAATAATAATATATTTTTTTTTTTAATAACATAGATAGATAAACTCAGTACAGTCCCATTAGGGAGGTGTCCCTGATAATAATAATAATAATAATATCCTTCATATATTATTATTATTATTATTATTTATATCATTATGTGGATATCAATCTTGTAGAAAAGATTGTTCTTACTAAATACGGCATAAATAAATGTTAGGAAACTTCCGGCAAAGCAACGCAATAATAAACATTAGGCAAATTTCCTACGTGGAATACAGTGGAATGGAATTACAAAAACAATAATATTAACGGAGGTTTTTTTTGGTTTTTTAAGCCAGTTTTTTTTTTTTAAAGTTCCATTGAATAATTGGAGATATAGATTAACCTTGAATTAAAAAAAAAAAAAATAGCTTTCGTTCAATTAAGATTAAATTTCGCACTTAATTAATGTACTTTTTATTTCGTGAAGATTTTTGCAAATTAATTTTTTTTTTTTAAGAATTTAGAAAAAGAAAAAGTTGATTTAAGATTCGAAAAGAAAACAATTGTAATAAGTCATCAGGAATAGAAAACGAAAAGTTCCCTAAAAATAAGGACCAGAGAGATTTTGTCTAATGGTGAATGACCTTCAACGTCGTTGTCAGGGAGATTACGACAACACAGATGAAAAACCACAACCATCACCCCCGCCTCTTGTATTCACCTGTCGCCGCCACTCGAATCCAGGAAGCATTATTTTCTTTAGGAGGTAGAAGTCATTAGTTTATCTGACCAAACAGAGGGGTTCTCTAACCCCCCCACCCCCATTACTCCAATGCTTCGAAAAGAGGAGATTTAGGTCAAAACAACCCATGAAACTTTGGACCTGTTTGTGTTATTATTTTGATTTTTACCAATTGGTTTATTTCATGATCTTTGCTAATTATTGTAAATAAAAAGAAGAAAAGTTAAAAAAAGAATCTATCAGTATTTGACGGAATTTATCAGTGAAAGAACATGAGGTTTTAAATCAACTGTGGCTTATTAATAAATATTTTAATGCTTTTGAATTAACCCTAATAAGCTACTAGGATCAAATATTAAAAAATCCTTAAAAACAGTTAAGGCAGATATTATTCGTTTTCTGAAGTTTTAATATTTGTTTTCCGATAGATTCCCCCCCCCCCCCAACAAAAACAAAACTCTAAGCTAATTTCTTAAAAAAAATATTGGAGAGCCTTACTATTTCCTTTCTCTACTCTGAAAGCTCCCAGAGCCAATGAAAGAGGGTTTGTGATTTGCTACATTAATAGATGAGATTCTTTTGTTCTTCCCGAAACAAAAACAAAACGATTATTAGCCTGTGGCGTTCTTTTCCCTTCTCTACACCTCCCTCAGCTCAAAATACAATCAACGATTAAAGCTAAAAAAAAAGTAAATTAACCACCGGCCCGATACAACGCTGCTTTATCGCTGACTGCCCCCTGGAGGAAGAATGTAGAACTATCTAGACCTACCCACAACAACACTTCGAAATATAGTCAGAACAACTACAGGGGATTTTTACTTATTATTATAAAATTTAGAGTTTTAAATTCGATTCATAAACAAACGAGACAAATTTGAATGTTTTAAAAAAAAACAACAACAACAGTGAAATCAGATTCAATTCTATGAAATTAAGGAATAAAAAAATTCTTTCAATTCATCTTTTTCCTAAATATTAATTTATAGAAATTAATATTAACTAAATACCAATAATATTAAGAAGATAATTTAGGATGAAGTATAGTTCTGTATAGTAATTCTATGTTTTATTTGTTACTTAAAAAATCCACTAATATTACTTTAAAATGTTACTTTAGAAAATATATTAAATAAGAAGTTCCTTCTTAATTTACTTCTTTTGTATTTAATAGGATTTTCTACGTTCTTTAAGTAACTGAATTCGTCATTTTGGCTTAAATTGTTAGCAAATTAATCCAATAATTATTTCCTTAGCGCTGAAATAAAATAATGACTTAGCAGATTATTTCTTGCAAATTCTAAATTTTAAATCGACGTAAAAAATTAGTATTTGTTTTTTAATACTTAATAATATCAGTATTTTTGTCGAAATCAATGCCAGAAATCAATTCCAGAACCCATAAACAAAATAAACACAGAAGCGATAGTTAATTTTCCACTTGTCATTTGTTTTGAATAAATGTCCTTTAAAGAAAGAGAAATATCGATTGAAAGAGACAGCGATTGACGTATATTGGTTTCTACATTTTATCCACTGTAGCACTAGAGTAAAAGAAAGATTTAACTAGAAGAAACATTAGTGGAGCAGAAGAAACAGCGATTGAGGAAACACAATTGAAAAACTAATGGATCAAATAATACAGATAATAATAAAAATAATAATGAAGTTAATCTAGATCTAATAAAGAAATCAAGTATAGTCTCAAAAAGAATCATCTGATCGAATTTCAGTAATGTTACCTTTTAGAAAGTTAATTCGTAATGTCAGAGAGATTTACATTATTTTCTAATTCACTTAATTCAATTGCTCCGAAGCATCAGCATTTTCTTAATAAACGCTCGATTTTCATTTATAACGACTGTATTTTCTAAACTTTTTTCGTTTTTTTCTTTGATTTTCTGTTAGAAAGGCAACGAACTTTGTTATCCTATTATTTCATTTGGAAATTTATTTTATTTTTATTAGTTTAAGCAAATTTAAGTCTCTTTTGCTGCTGAATCTGGAGACTTGGAGGATTAAACTCATAAATCATTTGGATGCAAAGTTCCTATTATACAATTATTTATTTATTAATTTATTCATTTTCTTGGAAGGGATTGCAGGGATTCATTATTTTATTTAAACATTTTTAAATCCAATCAAACAATTTCTCTTAAATCTTGACTCTAGAATTGGGTTTTAATTCTTGTAAACTTCAATTAATCCGGAATTCTGGAAACGCGTGGATTCGTTTCGAAAAATAAATCTTAAAATATATAATGTTTCATTGAAATACTTTTCTGCGTTCTTCTTTTTAGTGTTTATGCAAAAGTAATTTTAAAAAAAAAATCCTTGAATATTATGAAAATTTATAAAAAAAATACTAACTTTTATGTAGAAACTTAAGTATAAATAGAAATTAATATTACTATTATTGTTTTTAGTATTAATATTATAAAATATATAGCTTCAAATCTTCCTATTAAAGGTTTGCTTTTCCTATACTTCTTGAAAGTAAGTGTAATGCTTGGACAGTGTAAGCCTATCTTCGTTTGAAAGCAGCTTTACGTTGCAGACGTGCTGTGCATGGTAAATTGGATTGCCCGGGGCCGGTTGACAGCCACACCTCTACGGAAAAACAAAGCTTCTCTGGCGGAGAGAGAGAGCAACAAGGCCGGGCAGTGCGAAGGCCAAACGCGGAGGGTAATTTCTCAAATAGTGGTTCGTGCTTCGGGGTACGAGGAGGTCCGTGAGAGGGTGGTAATTCCTGAGTTGGAAACTAAGATAAGGAGGCTTTTCTTCGAGTGAAAGAGAAAGCGAATGATGAAGGCAGCTAGCATAAATCAAATATTGACAGAAACGAGGGAGGGGAAATGATGATTGGAACGGCATTTGCGGATGTGTAATAGAAAAAAACAAAACAAAACCAAAGAGTTAATAAGGAAAAAGAAATTTACAACTTTGAAATTCCAATTTTCAAATACCGTAAGTCAAAATTGTTGATTAAACTGTTTTTTATTCCAAAGGAAAATAGTAATTCAGTTGCTTTAATCGATAACTTTGCAAATTAACTAAAACTAAAAAATATTTATAAGTGAAGAATCCTAAACTTGTTTTTCTCACTTAATCTTAACTCACTTAATCTTCTCCAGCACCAAAATAACTCACTAGAGTTTTAATTTCTTCTGGCTGAAATTTAACAGAAAGTTAAAGTTTACCAGAAAGATAGTTTTTAACAATAGTTTTTTGAAATAGTTTTTTTAACTATTTTCAAAATTAGACAATAAAATAGTACCCTTGGATAAGCAGTTCCCGAGATTCTAGAGTTTTTAAAGACTGAAATATTCTTAAGTAAAAAATAAAGAGAAAACATAGAAAACATTTGTCACAAGTTCTATTAGATTGTGTTCCTTGGAAAAAAAAAAGGTTGCAGATAATTTCGTAAGAATATGGCAAAACCAAGATGAGATCTTCAATAGATTTTAAACTCTTCACTTCCTTTCGAAAGGTCCTTATTTTAAAACTTAGAAAACTGTGATATCAGAACAAATTGAGAAAGGAGAGCCTTTCACTAATTTAATCTTCATTGATAGTATGAAATGTTGTTAGCTTTTCTAAACTAAACAGATGAAGCAAAAGCTCATCATAATTCATTTCTGGACTAGCAGTGAGAATATGTCTAGTTATGAAGCCAAATAGGAAAGAAGAAATTCTATCTTGAGTTTTCGATAGAATTTTATTGAGTATTATTGATATGAGTTGAATAAAGTTACCGAATAGTTTCCATTGATTCAGCAACTGAACTGGAATCCTTTGCGTATTGGATGCTCAAGTTGAAATTGAAAGAACGGGTGACACACGATTGATGAAAATTTGAATTATCAATAATAGTAAAAACTCTTGAGAAAGGATTTGCAATTTAGTACCATGGTATAATAATAATAATAAATATTAATAATAATAGTATGGAACAGGAAAGCACAATTGAACAACCCATGGATGAACCTGAAGATCAGAATTCGTTTTCACTTAATGAGGATGAAGAAGTTCTAGAACTATCATCTATTCCAGTTTTGAAAACCAGGATGTCTGAGGAACATGACAGATTTCTTATACTGTACTATACGGAACAGATCCTAAAAATAGGCCTTCATTGCCAAGAATCCACCCAAACAAGAGACATTGATATCAATTATTGATGAACTTCTTTTTTCAAAACTAATAGATGACCTTGAAACAAACATCTACATGTTTTCTGTGCCGCAATTCCTATTCTTTCGGAAATGAAGATTTAATTGGAATCTAAAAGAACTCAGGTAAAACGACAAAGTACACAAAAATGGAACAAACGGATAGAAAATAAAATTATTAAGCTTCGGAGTGACCTTTCGAAAATAACAGTTTGGGTTGAGAGGAAAGAAATAGTCAGACAGAATCTTTGAGATTAGGTATTTAGAATCTTCCATAACAACAAATTAAAACGAACCGACTCTGAATACGAAACCAAACTAAAGATATTTAATAATAGTTTAAAACAAAAAATTGCAACTTTAGGCAAGCTGTTGAGACGCTACAACAAATCCAATAAACGGAAAATGGAAAATAGAAAACACAATAAATTTAACGTGCGTTCATTATGTTTAAAGAAATAAAATTAAAGCCACCGCACAAACTAAAATACAAAATACAAGATATTTATACAAAAAATAAAAGCATAACAGCTTACAATCGATTTCGTTAGTGCTCAGACTAACATCATCAGGCAAAAGATACAAAAAATACAAAAGCCAGTCTTTATATAGATGGAGACACAGTTCAATGAATATTCAGATGTGGGTGAGGTCAACTTATACTTGCAACGAGGAATGTAAGGAATCTTGAACCAAACCATTTTATTGTCCAGAGTTCTTTGGCTATTAATTGAGTGAATGTTGAAAAAAGACTGGAATAAACAAATAAAGGCTTCATATAATACAATAAATTTAACGTGCGTTCATTATGTTTAAAGAAAGAAAATTTATATTAAATGAAAAACAATTCCCTTGAAGAACCCCCACCCCCCACCCCACCCAGTAGGAAGTTACCAACATCATCTGCAATGGAAATATACTGGAGTTCACTTTGGTCTCAATCGGTTTGTTACAATTCTAAAGCAAACTGGATAGAAAAATAAACACAGTCATATAATGTAAAAATGAATAATGAAGAAATATCACAAGAAGATCTAAATACATGTATTAAAAGACTTCATAATTGGAAAGTTTTAGGCGCCGATGGCATCCAAAATTTTTGGTGGAAGTATTGTTTGTCATATAAGGCGACTAAAAGGGCCTTTCATTATAGATGAAGCCAAATACCAGTACAAATACTGCATCGTATGTGGCTGAGGATAAAGTCATTCGCTCACGAGATTTAGGCAGAGGATCTCGTATGATAAGTATACTACAATCTCCAACTCAAACCAGTACTATCTCTCTGAACCTGCTGAAAATGTTTCGAGAACACATCAAATGGACCCTGTAAAATGAATGTCACTGTCATGCTTGTCCACTCTCCTGTAACTAATCTGGAAACGAACTTAACAAATTATAGACAACAGTTCCACATTAAAGTTACTAAAGGTTTCCCAAATATCTGTTCTATTACTTAATAGAACAGAGAGTAGCCGATGAAAGACGAACTATAATAAACCATCAACAAGCTGCTTATTCAACTGTCGGATCTCCAAACAGATACAGACTATATATCTACTCAACACAGTCAAGAAAACAATATTCAACAAGAGCTTAGAAATCTATTCTACACAAAGTTAACTGAATACCAAGGCTTAGAACCAAAATACAGAGCATTAATTCCTAAACAAGAGACTTGGCCTAAGCTTCTTCATTACTGAAATGTTAAACGATACATGCATGCCTGAATATCTCCAAATTAACAATTCGTTTGATGATATCACACTGCTTTTTAAGTACAGACACATCTTCAACATCATCATGATATAGAAAATCAATCTTCAACAAGACAACTCTGCTAGGAGAGAAGACTCCAGAATAAAATTAATTAAAATAATTAAACTTCGTGTTAAAATAGGACGTTTGACAAAATGCAAACAGGGAAACCGTAACTGAAAATTAGTTAACAATGTCAACCAAATACTTGAACAAACCAAATTATATTCCTCACATGAAAATTCAAGCACAAAATATTAGTAAATATCTACATATACTAATAAAAATTAAGTATCATTTCCAAACGACTTAAAATGTAAAGAGACCACACTGTGTAAATACCAAAACAAACTCTTTCATAACAATGAGAAAGCATTTACAGATCACATCATGAAAACATCAGCAACACCAACTTCAACATCCATACTTCTCAACAAACCGAAATAAAAACATTCTGAAAAATGCGTTAGTGCCAAACCTGTTCAAGCTGATGCATCTTGGATAACAGAAGAATATAACTTCTGTAATGATTCAAAATAAGACATTTTACACAATAAAATCATTAAAAGATAGCAGAATCGGAAGAAACCTGATACTGATCATACAGGCCTACATATTTTTCAGTACAAGCAATTCACATATACACAGAAATACATATTTAGTAGATCACTTCAATACATTTCTAATGGAACCTGATCTTCCACAACTATCAGAAAGAGTAACACATCTTAAGCCTAAAACAGGCTACACCAAAGACCCAGCAAACTCTCGTCCCATCACAATGTCTCCCACCAGTATACGAGTACTTTAAGGAATGCATCTTCAATCAAATTCGAGAACATACTGAAATCCACTACAACAAAAAAGATGTCAGATAAAATACGCAAGACTGTAAGGAACAGCTAATCATTGATACAATAGTATTTAGACAAGTAGCTAAAGGTCACTGCAATATTTACATGACATATATTGACTATAAGAAGGCATATGATTCAATACCTCATAGTTGGCTCCTGTATGACTTGAAATCTACAAGGTAAGCCCTGCTCATCTCCTGCCTTAAACAATTAAGAAGTCAAAGGAAAACTATCCTCATTTTCCGGACAGTCAATAAAACTATTCCCACATCTCATATTCTTAAAAGACTATACCAAGGTAAAGAAGCATTAGCCATTAATCTCTTTTCACATCGGTGTAATTCCACTAACTGACAATCCACGTAAATCAACCACACACAAGCCAATTCTCTAAATTCTCATATACAGTATTCCATCAGCGGTTCCATCTGGCTGTTTTGAGACTTTAAAAAAAAAAAATAGGCAAAGAGTAGCTGTAGCTCACAAATCCTTTATCTACAAACGATGAAGTTAAGAAACAGAGAAATTAATATCGCTCATTCTGCAGGTACTGCGAACGAGTCCTGTCCGAAAAATAAGTTAGAGTTATTGAAGCAATAGTGTAGCAAGTGGCACATCTTTTGATTTGTGACCACAAGAATTTCAGGGACTTCACTATCAATCACCAACCTGCCGAATATACGACAAAGGTTTTGTCACCATAATCCATCATACCATATAAACAATGCCAACCCATACATTGGCCAAGAGAAATGAACACGTTCATTACGAGTAACTACTACGAAATCACAAGATCCGGATCTCAAACATCGAGAGGCAAATTTGCCGGTGACCAATCTGCCAGTAGAATCAAAGCACATCTCAGCTCCCTAAAGAGCTCAGACTGTTACAGGACAAGCCAAAATTTAGGAAATACTCGAATTTTCTAACCAAAACTAGAATGTCCTATCGCTCGCCGGACATTCCGGCAGAATAGCCGCAATTCGAAAAGCCGGAATTCTACCAACAAAGGCCGGAATTTCTAGTTTTTCCTGAATCAAATCGGAAGTCTCAAACAGTCACAACACAAAAACTCGGCATTTCTAGTTTCTTCTAGTACAATTCCGAAAATACGAATAGATTACTTCCAACAACCCTGTGGAAAGAAAATTTTTGTACGAGGTGTTTTATACTAAGTAAAGTGTTGGATAATGTTCAAAATGATCGCCATAATATTTCGGAGGCTTCCCCTTGCTCACTCGACGTCAGGTACTTAAGACTGATATGAAAGGATAAGGAGACCAGTATCTACACATCAGATGTTTGCGTGACATCAGGTACTGTTACATTGTCTCCAATATTCTCGACTTTTGTTCCTCGACAAGACTTGTTTAGGCTTCAGTATTTTATCCGACTAACATCGATTTTCAGAAATAATGCAAACAAGAAATTCATCGATGAGATTTGGAAGCTCAACGTTTAGGGAAATCATTTTCACGTACTTTTATTAGTATGGGTATCAAAATTTAATCGCCGAGGTAAGTTTATACGAAAATACTTTCGATAAAGTCTAAAAAAGCTGATGCCTGTATCAAAGAATATAAACCAATTGGCTTCTATTCTTTGCCTGTACGTCAGTGTATTCTTATTCATTTACTTTTAGACAAAAAAAATCCTTTCTTCTTTTACATACTGTCATTTTTATCTTTCGGGTGCTTTTAGGGAGGTTTCATTAATCAAATTACGATTAAGGTGTGTTTCCCAGCAACGAAAATTCGAGCGAAACATGTTCGACCAATGAATAATATAGAAAACCTGAAATTCCTCTGCTGGTTCATAAAAAACATTCCAAGTGCAGCTTAAAATCTCCAAATTTCGTATATTTTACAAAAACAAAAACAAAAACCGAAAAAAAGAAATTTCCACTTTATCTAAAGAACCATAAAAAAAATTAAAATACACTCACTTCCAAAAGCTAAGCATGGAGCGGTAAAATACGAAAAAAATGGACAAGTACTGCTTCGATTGACATGAAATGCTGCAAGTAAGTAGCTCTATGTTTATTCATGAAACAAAACAAAGAATTACATACAGAGATAAACAAAATATTGAATTTTCATAAATTATAAGATGACGTCCTATTTGCGTCATTAACAAAATGATGTTTCAATTCAGAACAAACAATAAAAACCGACATTAATAGAGTATGTGCGCACCCCTCACCTGCATACAAAGTTTACAGAGTGTGATCATGCTTGTTACGAGGTGATCAACCACCGCAGAGTCCAGTAATCGCCATTCCTCCTGTAGAGCAGCTTCCAAATCTCTGAGAGTGACTGGAGGTGGGAAACTTTGACATACAGCACGGCCGAGGGCATCCCAAAGATTTTCAATTGGATTAAGGTCCGGCGAGTAAGCCGGCCACTCCATACGCGCAATCCCCTCACTCTCCAGAAAGTCGTCAACGATGGCAGCTCTATGGGGACGCGCATTATCGTCCATTAAAACGAAAGAAGGACCAACTGCTGCAGCATACAGTTTCACAATGGGGTTAGGACTTCATCTGGATACCGTACAGCCGTCACAGAACCTCGCCTGTAGATGTGCAGGTAGGTGCGATATCCCAATGAAATACCTGCCCAGACCATGATGCTTCCACAGCGGAATGCATGATGTTCGGTGATGTTCTGGGGCCGATTGCGTGTGCCTTGATCCCTCCAGACCCTTACACGCTTATCATCGGGTTGTAGGGCAAATCTGGACTCATCTGTGAACATAACGTTACCCCAATCAGACATAGTCCAATTCACATGCTGGCGGAACCACTGTAATCGTGCCCCTCTGGATTGGACGGATAAAGGAATACAAACTCATGGTACCCGGGCGTACAGACCATTCATGTGTAGCCTTCGAACAGTAGTGGCAGATATCATCTTATCTATGGCCGCTGCAACCATAGATGTCACACGTGTGGAGGTCGATCTTCGATTCCGCTTGGCTACAACAGCAATATATCGATCTTCCGCGGGGGTCGTAACCCTTGAACTGCCGGCTACAGGTCTTCGGACAACTGTTTGGCTGGTTTGGAATTGTTTCCATAATCGTGAAATGACGGAATGATGAACGCCGAAGAAACGAGCAACATCTGTTACAGACTGTCCTGCTTCAATGCCTCCGACAGCCTACCAGCTCTCAGAATCTTCCATTCGTCTTCTGGAAGCCATAGAAAGACGTCTAGCTTGAAAACAAATCGTACGAATGTTCTAAACATCTTTCATCAGCACTTACATGCAACTCCTGTAACCCTTCACAATGCCGGCTTCTTATACGACTGCCTATTTTGCATATTTCTCGACGCGAAACCGAGATTGGCTGTTCCCTATATAATTTGCATATTTCTTTCTACCTTTGCAGCAAATTTCAGCTTCTTTAATTCAGATATCTTACGGAAATTAACATTTTTCCTCTCCGTGCTTAGCTTTTGGAAGTGAGTGTAAATAAATTAATAAAAATAATAAGTAAGTAAATTAATAAAAAAAATTAATAAAAAAATCTATAAATAAATTAATGTAATTACTGTAATAAAAATAAACATAAATTACTTACTAAAAATAATAAATAAATAAAAATTAACTAATTAACAAAAATAAAAAAAAGTTAATAAAAAAATTAATAAAAATTAAAAAAAATAAATCAATAAAAATAAAATATAAATCTTAAACTGTATTAGAAAATAACAACTACAAATTGTATTGGGACAGATCTATTCTTACGGACAAGACAATAGACCAGCATCATGTTGATTGACAAACATGGAAAATAGCATTTCTGATTGATTGTAGCCATTCCAAGCAATAACAATTAAGTTATCACAATAAAGTATCCAATTATTCCAATCTTGCTGTAGAATTCAAATTCAACGGCACAAGACAAAAGTTCATAACATCCAGATCATTATTTGAGCAACTTATCTAATACCGAAGAATCTTCGTCACTGACTCTATACCCAAACATAATCAAGCAATTGCAAAAAGCTATTCTCGTAAGTATAGTCACATAGTTCACAAATTTCTACTTAAGAACCTTATTCATTTTACACCATAAGACTTTCTTTTTGAGAAATAAAAATAATTGAGTAACTCCAGTGAAAAATTGAGCAAAAACAACAACAATAATAATAAATAATCCTGGGTCCATCTCACAAGAATTTCATTGTGAGAGATCGATACTCGCAATTACCCCTCACATCACCTTTACAAAGATTCCTTGGGCTTCCTATCTTCTTAGATCGTTGTGAGTTCCCAATCAGAGCAGCTTTGCAAGGTTCTGCATTATTCGTCTGAAGTGAGAGAGTAAATCTTCCGACTTCTTATTTCCAATTTATGTCCTCAGTTACTTCCCATACCTAACATTTATATCCTCGGTTACTTCCGATGACTTAAGATTTGAGAGGACATTAGATCACTGAGATATTTCTAACATCGAATATTTCGATATTTCAATTAGGAAAAGCTTTCTTTAGATATCTACACTGACAAACAATGTTCATAACTATACAAAAGAACAATATTTTTGACATCCTTCTGTAGGAAGTTTGATGATTAAGTGTTCTCAAGTTTGGAGAAAGCATCTCTTCACTTCCTATTTTCTCAAATTCACATCCTTAGTAGCTTCTCCATCTACAAAACATTACAATGAAGTTACTTAAAACTGGTCGTTTAGACACTGCTCCATTCTTCAAGTAGATGCGTTGTAAATCAAAAATTATTAGTAGCTGAATAAGAATTTCACTGACCTCCTAGAGAGAAAGAAAAATCATTTTCCGATTGAATTCGGCATCACTGGCTTGTCTTCATTCCAAGGGAAATTTTTAAATATCTAAATATTCGGGGGTGCTCTAAAAATAATAGAACTGGGATTCGTGAACCTATCTTCTTAGAATCCTGATCCAAATCATTATGGGTTTTTTTCGAATTTATTAATAATAGAAAATCATCTATGCATTTTCTATGCAACAATAAACAAATAATATCGACATAATCTAAAAACCTTGGATATTTGTTAATTTCCATGATGTATCTTCTTATACAGTACTTATTAAACATCATCAAGATTCACTAGAAGATGCTTTAATTCCGATGCAAGTAAAGGCGCTTTCAATTATCTTTAGGCAATGAACATCAAAGTAGCTTTTGTTTTAGTAAAATTAGTAAATTTGATGGAGATCTTTTGCATCAAAAGGGCTTTCCAAATATTATCATTATTAATAGACTGAAATACTTTAAAGTAATCTACAAGCAATATATAGCGGACACTGTAACTCAATAATAGTGTTCAATATTTATTATTGAATGTTCAATAATAATACTATAATATCTCAATTTGAATAACATGTGACTGGTTACGCTTTTCGAAAATTGCTTTCCGAGTCTTAAAGGCTCTAATAGCCTCTCCAGAACGATTCTATTAAACATGATGCAAGCTCTTATCGAGGCTCTAGAGGTGTAAGCTCTCAACAATTCCTGACGATATGTGTTAGGTTAGCATCGATCGGTCAGTCTGATGCCTTCCGCTTTTAGCCCTGAAAAGACACCCTCTCCCAATAAACAGATAGTTGGATGAGGGTCCTTCCGGGAAGGAAAAGTCATGGGAAAACTTTTGTAATTCAGGGCAGGAATTAAATCCGGGTCCTCCAGATCTCAAATCAGCGCCCACATCCCTGGGCCAGGAAATTATAAAGCCATAATTTTATAGGTTTAAATTCCTTTTCATAAATACAAACTACATCTGGAAAACCTTATTGTTACTTGAAGAAGAGGTTCGTAATCTACAATAATAAAATTATAATAATATATATATATATATATAAAGAAGGATATTGTTGCTTTCTGTGTTTGTTTGTTTGTTTGTTCGCTATATACTCCTAAAAATATGAATTATCGACTGGAGAGCTTGAGAATCTTGTAATCATTTTTGGATATTTTATGATAAAATTACTACCCTTGTTTATTTCAAAAGATTGGATAACACAAAAAGGCTAATGTGTCTATTAATAATTATATTAAGAATCAAATAGTCTCTAGTGTTTGTGGATCCTAGATAACTATAATTTGTTTCATATTAAGTATTTTTGGGTTTAGCTTTAACAAAGAAACATGGAATCCAAATATTAAGGTTTAATTTTTTGTTTTATATTATTTGAATGCAGAGGATGTATGTCTGAAATTTACGTAGTCTAAAAATGACTGTAAATCACGCGACCCGGGGTGGATCCAAAAAGTCCGGGTTTTCTAAATTATCACAATTTTCATGGAATTATCATCATCACTTAGGAAACATTAATGATCTTTGTTTCTTAGATAGTATTTCAGACTTTTTTTTCATCTTCAATCATCTGTTATTTTCAATATTGTAAAGTTATTGTGAAGTTAGGTTGTTGTCATTTATAGGTAATAAATAGAGAGAATGGTTATTATAAATTTTTTGACGGATTGAAGAATATCTATTTTTTTCTTTTTTTAGTTTCAACAATATATACGGAAGTTTATGAAGAATGAAATTCTGTCTCATCTCCTGAAACCAGTGAATTGAGAATCTTGTAGGTCTGTTATTGTAAATTTCAAAGTTGAATAATTTCCAAACATGAAATTCGAAAATTTAAGAAAGGTTAACGAATTTTGGTGATTCACAAGATTTTGGTATGTTTCGAGTTTTTGTAATTAACATTACTCAATTCGGGAAGTTATTGGCTTGGATTTTCTTTTGGAGTTTTGGTATGTGAAGGCACGCAAAGGATCCATTCTCTGCTCTGGTTGAATGCCTCCAACGGTGTCTAATCTGAACCTAGTTATTTAACGAGATGTTTCCCTTCGTTAATTACACTGTTTAGTATTGCACACACATCCTTACACGCTCAAGCTCATAAATCAGATGACTTAAAGCAGCGTACTTCTATTGTAAAGTTTAGGCCTGAAAATTCCACCCCCTGATATGAAGTTGATGGGAAAAGAGGGAGGGATAAAATCTGTGATGGGGAGATAAACCCTACATCACTGTCCAAATGGTTTAGGCATTCAGAACGGGAAAGTAGGAGTGAGGGGGCGAGGGAGTTGTTGTTAAGTTTGATAATAAGACGATTACCATTTGCTGTACTTAATGTAAAGGGGTGAGGAATAGTCTCTTAATTCAATATTGAATTAATAATGTTTTAAAAGTTAAAGAGAAAAATTATTTAATCCCTCGCAACTTTCTCACAAATTCCTACAGCATAATCTGAACATAGTGGGTGTAGTCTTTAATTCTACAATTGAATGGAATTAGTTTTAAATTAATAACTGTTTATCAGAATAAACAACAAAAAATAAAAAAAGTAAATAGTAATTTCAAAATGATTGTTTACATCATTTATAACTAAGTTTAAATAAAATAAAATAAAATAAAATTAAGATAATTGTATTAATTGTTAAGTTTTTTAGGACATATAATTTAAAGACATGGTTTTCTAACACACAACCGGTTTATCCTATTAACTCTGTTTCAACTAGTCTTATTTATATCTCTTCACTACTCTTTCAAATAAATATGATATCGGTAGTCTGAAGACAGGAAATATGTACAGAAGAAACAAGAAAGCACCTGACATGGCCTATATTAGACGTGTCCAATATAGTTTGAGTAAGAAAATAGAGAAACATAACAATGATATGTAACCCTTTACTTGTGTTTCTTTTTTATAGTGAAAGTGACTCACTATTAGCTTCTCTGTAATATAACCACTGAAGATATATAGACAAAAACACAAACATGCACACACACATATGTACACTTACACAGACAATCCACTATTAACATCCTCCAAGTCGCTAAAATATAGATTCCAATACTGTTACCATTGCCTTATCTTTTGAGCGTATTTAATTTTTAATTATTACTAACATTGTTTATTACTAATATAATAACATGTTTTTACGTTTGTAAATAAGGATTCCACACCAGCGATTCAAAAGAAATTAAAATAAATAACACATTCTTAACAAACAAAATGACTGTAACTAATAAATCTTTCCCTCCATTTTTAAAAACAAATCCATTCCAAATGAAAACTTAAAATAAAAGTCCACCCAACTACCTCTAGACAGTGCCTCTCCCCAAAGAATTCATTTTTATGCTAACAAAGGATCTGTCGGGTCGTGGATTTTATTCGTACTTACAGTAGCGAAGGTCATCCCTCAAATATCAAGTTCCCAAAGCCATTGAGCCAAATATTCAGGCATTTTCGAGAAAATCGACTTTGAAAATTTCTTAGCGGCTTATATCGACTGAATGTTAACCACGTGATAGGTGAGCGCGTGGCTCACCCCGTTGCGTTCTAGTCTAGTGAGGGCAGGATAAGTAAGAATAAAATCCACGATCCAGTTCTACGGGGAGGGGGAGGGGGCGGAATGAAGTTTCTTGAAGGTTATGCTTATCTCGGAAACGGTTTCAGCTAGAAACACGAAAATTAACATAAGTGTTCTTTGTGGAAGTCAAAAAGACCCATATTCGGCGAATATCAGATATTCGTGTCCTAGGGGTGTAAACGAAAGGGCCTACTTTCTTGAAAACGCCACATATGCGCTTTTCTGAAACAATTGTGACCATAAAAATACTGTTGTTCAACAATTGGAACTAAGATATTACTGTCCATAATAGCGCCACATATTCACCTGGTGGCGACAATTGGAACTAAAATGTTGTTGTGCGTAATACCATATTAATATCCTAGAGAATATTAACCTGGAGACAAAAACTAGAACTATGGGGTGTAAACGGGAGGGCGGTGAGGAGATGGACAAGCCTTGCTGAACGATGCTTCTAAGAGGTTTTCGGGATAGATATAGATTTATAATGATCACATGATTTTTTTGTGAACTAGGGAAGATTTGGGAAACGGGTGTAGACAAGAGGAGAAAGGGCTGGAAAGTTTTATATTCTCTGATCTCGAGTCACAAAAATGTAATATTATTTTATATCTGTCACGTGATTTTGTACCAACTATGAAAATTTCGAAGTGATCTCACAATTTCAATTCTTTCTTATCCACATCATGTAACCACAGTTTTTTTCAGACAATTTGCTCCGGTGGAACATTTCAGAGGTTCGAGGGGGGGGGGGGGTTTACATAAAGTTAAAGGAAAATAAAACTCTTTGTCAGTTCACGAAATTAAATATGATCCAGCCGGTACTGTGTACTGTATTTGGAAAATTTCATGTATTCAACCGATTGGGAGTTGCATTGCATTTAAGGTTGAGAAAGGATATAATGCATTTAAAAATGATTGCAGTAAAAAAGATAGACTACATATCGTTCACAGTTGCTAATAAAATATTGTCTTAAATTTAATACTACAGAGGAAAAAAAGTCTAAATATTATAATATAAAATAGAAAATATCAGTTAATGTTCTGGCCTTGATGATACTGCGTATAGTTATAATCTTAGAGATAAGATGATTATGTGAATATATATGTAGGTGTTTATATATTCGTAATATATATACATGAATGTAAGTGCATATGTAAAAAAAACAAGCAATAATGCTTGCACCAAAATCTTTCAATAGCTTGAAAGTTGGAGAAATAAGTTCTTCTTCACGAGAAATATCGACGTAGTATGGTAAGCACTTTTCTATCACTTTTATGTTTCTATGTAGTCAAGACAAAACTATAATAAAACCAAATCTTCAAACTTACTAATTTTTTAAAAGAATTTTCTTTATAGTATACAAGTCTTCTGTTTTCCCTAGAAATTCATCAGTT
This sequence comes from Thereuonema tuberculata, assembly GCA_023159025.1. NCBI lineage: Eukaryota > Metazoa > Arthropoda > Chilopoda > Scutigeromorpha > Scutigeridae > Thereuonema > Thereuonema tuberculata. The sequence goes on along the minus strand of JAFIDM010012231.1, from coordinate 3,328,622 downwards.
AGAATCTTAGGTCCCTCAATGCATTAAAGTTTCATCATACAATGCATTAAGGTTCCTGGTAACATTCTATGCCTTGTCTTAGTGAAAGATCTTTCTACCGAGGCTGTCGTTACGGAAATGACAAGGATTTCACAAAGCTTTTGTAACTCGTCGAACCCAACGTCAGCTTTCAAGATTTTTGCAATGGTCTTTTATCCGCTTTGTATGTTCCGCTATTAAGCATGTACTTTATAAAAAATCAAGGATTTCAGGTCTGTGAATACATCTTCGGCCTTAAGCATCGGAAAGTTGCCCCAAAACTTCTCATTTCGGTGTCTTGCAGGTCTCAAAGTGACTTGCAATATCATGATATAATTGATTTGTTGCTGAACCTGTCTTCGATTTCTTCGATTCCACTTTCACAATATTCCTTCATCCCGTCGAATGTTTTCTTCGCATCATCGGCAATCAGGAGCACTTCAGATCCGAGCTTCTCCATTATTTCGCAAGGAACATTTTTTTGGCAAGTCACTAACTGACGTCTCCACACTGCTTTACAATATCTCACAATTATAATTTTGTAAATTAGGGGGATAACTTTGACCAGACTCCTTTTGCAAGTCCTTCTTTTGCAAAGCATTGCTGAGGTAAGAGAGTTCACAGAGGAGTTCATTCATCACATGGCAGGTGATGAGGACACTGTCATTTCTGATTTCCAGCAAGATGTCCCCTGCCCTTCGTCGTGGATGTGCTCACAAGCCATCAAAATTGACTTCAATCTCCTGGAGACAGCTTTCACTATCCTGTAGTGAGACAGTCATCTACTTCAATACACTCTAGAATCTTGAGAACTGGATCATTGATCACTGCTTAAATTTCGTGTAATATATTTTTCTTTTTAGGCGACTTGTTAAACAGCTTTCAAAACATAAAAAAAACTATTGACCTTTTGTTTTTTATTCCTGCAGGAAGCTACTGCTAGGGACAGGATGTGTGCTCTGATGGTGCTATGACAGGACAGTACATGCAGTGAACTTCTTTGTTTGTCGTTTCTAAAAGCTTCTTTCTCACACTTTGAACATTCTCAGCCGTATTGGAAGCACCATCAAATCAAATGGCAATAACATTGCGTAATTTAAATCAAGAGCAGTCAGCTGCTTGTCAATAGCATCTGCAATAGTTTCTGCCTTTCCAGTAGGGATTTTCACTATTGCGAAGTACTTTTCCACGGGGACTTTATCTTCCACAACTCTGAACATTTCTCAGCTCCATTTCATTTCTCAAAGTACTTTTCTCTGCCAAAACGGAAAACTTTCTATTTTTTTCGTCAATTCTTCTATCAAAACTTCACCCATACACCCATGCACAGCCAATAGTTCACAGACTGTGTCCTTGCTACTGTAATTCAATCTACTACTCTGAGATGTTCTTCATGTTTTAAAATCATCAATCAATTTATCAAGAATAGAAGCCTCGCAAAAGTATTTTTAAGTATTTTCTGTTTAAGTCTCTTTAACTTTTACTCTGTTGAACAATTTGAGCACGAATGGGTTTCTTCATAGCCTGCCTCCTTAGGTTTTCCATTTCTACACTTACACTGTGAGCTGAAAAGCGTCCAGGCTTCTCTTCCTATTTTTTCCTAAAGCATTTTTGAAAGATGTGAATGGAATGGGTATGAACACTCCATCTGTCTTTTGCAAAACTTTTGCATCATTTTTTATGAAATTTTGGCTTACAAAATCTTTTTCTTTACTGTATTTCCAGCCAATTACATTTCTGTTCCCATTTATTTATTGTAGTGGCGTTCTTCTTTGTTAGGTGATTACTAATGTTGTAGGCTAATGTGATTACTAATGTTGTTGTTAGCGAATGTTGTAGGCTGGATGATCTCGCACTTTCATTTTCAATGTTTTTCGATTCAATAGGCTGAACTGAGGTGGTGGACTTACTCCCTTTCTCGGATTTATACTAGATCCTGGCTGTGTAATACTAAAATAGGAGTCTATTGTTCTCTTCATTCTGATTTTGTCATTGAAAAGAGTATCTATGAAAAGAGTACTAACTTTTAACCAAATCAACAATATCAACACTCAAAGCTCTCAATATCCATTATTCATTCGTTAGGGTCGCACTTTACTGTATCGCATTTAATATCGTACTAATTCGTAACACAAGTCAATTCACAAATTCATCTCCTGGAGTACTAGTCGCATGACAGTACGTTAAGTCTAATATTACGTTAGGTGTAGGAAATTCTCGTAAGCACCGGTGGCGAGATTTTAATTTCCACTAGATATATCGATGGCTTAGCGCAAAAGTAGCGAATATCCAAGATGCAAGTTTTGAGAAAAAGCTAATTTAGTGGGAAACGTCCCTCAAAACTCAGGAACAATTCCTGGAAGTCTCATATTCGGTACAGATATTGTCATTGGGGAATACTACAATGGCATGGGGTTAAAAATTTGATTGTTGCATTTTTCAAGCAGTTTTGGTCGATTCGATAGTTTGGATCTTACAGAAAGTTTGTGCCATTGAGATAGCTAAGGAAGGAGTAGCGAATGTGCAGATTCGCCACTTCTGTCCTTATTAAAATTCATCACAACCTCCTTAAATGCTCCAAACTAGCGAACTACACTATTAGCTACGTTCATTGTTAGGGATTGACTAATATTAGCATCAGTATCAGCTAATATCCGTACGGTATCGGATCGGAATTCGAAGCGGATACCGTTCTTTACATTTTGGCCAAATCAAAGCGGTAAATCGCTTTGAAACTTCATTGTTCAGTAACTTTGGAACAAAAACAGATAGAAACATGCAATTTGTGACATTTTAAACTAGAAATTGATTAGAATAATCTCAGATAATTTTTGATAGTGTAATTTTAAACTAACATTTTTCAATTAACAATTTATCCAAGGTAAGAAGGTTAGAGAAGGTGAGAAGGTGACAATGACCACGTGGCGTCATGTAGGGACAAACTAGCGAATACAGGCACATTCGCTAGTTTTATCACAGAAAAGTGTTCAGTCAGCAGAGATGAAACGGTCAAAGTAGCGAATATGCACATTCGCTTCTATTGCCATTTAAGTTTTTAAAAAAGGGTACTTTTTCGCTAGTTTAGGTCCTAAAATCACAGGAAATATGCTATTTTGAAGGATTTGCTAGTTTTGCCCTACAAGAAGGCTCTTGAAGACACCTATTCGCCACAAAAAACTAATTTTGTATTTTACTGGATATTCGCTACTTTTGCGCTAAGCCATCGATATATACACAGTATGTCGAAAAGAGGTAGTAAATCTTCTCATTGTCTTAACTGCAGAAAGGAGTGACAATGTATATGATCATTAATGTGCAACTAGTATATGATGGCAATTGAAAATGCATGCCCAATGGCCATGACGTAGCTAATTTTTGAGCCAATCAGAAATAGCCGCACCTCAAAGCACAGGCGCTGATTTTAATTGACAGTTTCTCTCAAAATGTCAGCACGCAAAATATTGTAGAGCAGCGCTCGAGAACTTATTTTGAAAGTCGAAGAATATTTCCATCAAGAATTTAAGAATGGAGGACCTCTAATACTTTACAACAAATTCAGGATCGAGTAGCTGCAGCTACAGGCATTTCAAGAAGAACTTTTTGCAGAATAAAACGAGAAAGCAAGGTCTGCGGGGACGGCGATTTATGTACACCGAGGAATAAAAGGAATCACCGTAAGCCTACAACTGATGTTGTCGATTTCAACAGATATCTTATCGGTCGTTGTGTTCACGGCATGTATTGAAAAGATAAAACACCAACACTACATACATTATACGAAGAAGTGAAGACAGCAATATTATCAAAGAATCATTCCTGTACGAATTAGAATTCAAATGAAGGAAATGCGACAATCGTCTCATCTTACATGATCATGATCTAACATGATCGTGACAACATCGTCGTGAAAGGAAGAATTTTAGGTAGATATCGTCAAATGGCAGAAAGGTCTAATTCGATATTTTGCTTCAGATGGCGATTTGGTTATAATATTGATATTGAAGAAGTTATGACTGCATTAGGACACGATCACAAACTCTGATGAGTGGCGAATTTTCGTAGATTCACCTAAATACAGTCTTTCACAACGGCAAGAAATATTCATACATACTTTTAGCTTACTCTTTGCAAATAAAAGAAACTTTGTACTACGAGAAATATACTGATAAAATAAAATATAATAAGTACTACTGTAGTGTGTGCGTATGTATGTATCGGTATGTGTCTGTATGCGTATGATGACTTGAAAGTTATAATAATATTGTTGTTGGGTCTGCAATTGGATTGTATAAAATACTGTAGCTTAATGTGCGAATGAGGCAGTAGGGGAAAACACAAAGACTACAAAGTAAATATTGGAACAAAAACGCAAGGAATTGAAGCCAGAAGAAATATCATCCTTCTTAGCAACAAACTTGGACGAATGAAAGATTTTGTGAAAGCTATGAAGAAAGATGGCCCTACTTTTCTCTATCCACAGAAATAATTTCCCAGTTTGAGTGAAGCAAAAATAAAGAAAGTTATTTTTATCAGATCACAAACAAATTAACTTTTAAAAGACCCAGTAATAAATTTTACTTTGAATGAAGTGAATATGTCAGCATGGATAGCATTCATAGATGTCTTCAGTTATTTCTTAAGAAAAAATGAATTAGACAGAAATCGTGAAAAGATTCATCCAGGCCTTTAAAGAAATGAAGTGAAAAAATATAATTTTAGACAAATTTTATGCACTCACATTTCGACTCCTTTCCTCAAACTCTTGGTGCTGCCACTGAAGAACATGGGGAGCGTTTTTAACAGATTATACCAAGTCCTAGTTTCGTCAGGAAAGTTTCTCCAGCTAGTTACAATCTGAAATCAACAGCGAAAAGATTTTAAATAACTGTAAATAAATGTATATTACAAATAGTATACGTTAACTTAAAAGAGTAATTATAGCTGATAAGGTCTTACGTAATAGCAAGTTTCTTTTAAACTGTGGTGCAAGAAAAGTTTTAAATTTACATCTGAAATAAGCATTTAAAAGCAGAAACAAATTTTATACTTAAAATTTTTTCAATTAAATTCTGTATCTCAGTGTAATTGCTGTAACGTAGCGCTAACTAAAATGTAGTCAACAAGGAAAATAGTATATGATAGAAACTCTTATTTATGGAGTTGCTTCTCCGATGTTTGGTTTGATATCATAGTATATACTGTGTTTCCATTAAAATTTGTTGCAATCCTGGAAATTTGTTAGAAATTTTCCTAATGAGAAAAAAAAAAAGAAATAGATGATACCTGTATAGTATCTTTATGGTGTTTCCCGTTCTGTATGGGTCTATTGGAATTTCCTTTTTGCCATCCCTTTTTTAGTTCCAGAGCCAGCAGTAAATTGTGAACCGTGAAAGACCTAGTAAGAGAAGTAACTGTATGTCTATATTTTGGTCAAATTATTGTATTTCTTAAGTTATTTAGCTCTTCATGTTAATCCACGTGTTCGTTCTATTAATTCTAAAAATGCTAGAAATTAGTTTCGTATATTGTTTTGAAGCCATAAATAATATTTAGAAATACTTTTTTTATATAGTTGTGTGCGAAATGAGTTTAAATTATTTTTTGTTTTTTTTTGAATGCTCCGGTGAAAAATAGCTTTAATAGTCATTGCGACTGCGATTTAGTATTTGTGTGCGTGTTACTAGAAACTTCTGTGGAGGCACTTCTAATTTATTATTTGAGTGTTGTTATTATTGTTCATAATTTTATGATAATATTTGGTTTTGTTTATCTTAATTCTATAGCCTAGGTTCTTATGGAATTTAATGATGCTATCTACAATATTTGCCTACGTCTCATGTCTCATAGTTGAGTAAACGCTTCTGTTTTTATGGGGATGTATTTCAAATTAACTTAAAGGTTTAGGTGAGTTACAACTCCTACCAATGCTCTATTCCCTCAGTCTGCCAATATATTAATATATTTTATACGACAGCAACCTCTATTTTTTTTTTCTAAGATAATTTGATATTGGAGTTAAATGCCAATAAATTGTGCCTAAGGTTAAGATTAAATTTTCTTTAAAAAAAAAAGCGAGAAGTAAGCAATTCAAAACATTAAAAAAAAAAGAAAACAAATAAGTTTCGTGATTTTTTTTAATTACTTAGTTTTCTAAAAAGATCTTACTTGTGAAAACACGAAAAGGAAATTTATTTAGAAGTCTCATTCCAGTCTACTCCTTTCAAATATTTGAAATATCCACTTTGAGTTGGTAGATTGTAGTTAGTTCTGAACTCTCCCCAAAGACAAATTCGCGTTTCTATGGTAAATCCAAGTAACATCAAGAATGTGGAAATTCTTTTTCCCGAGTTAATCCTAAAGAGCTTTTAACAAATCGTTTAACTATATACATTGACAAAAGTAAATCATAATTGCAGATATCTGTTACAAAGTCAGGAATCAATTTAAAATTAAAAGAAAATACAGATTTACACTGCTTTCCGTTGATTAGGAAAAAAAATCGCAAAAAATGAAAATATGTATGAATAATTTGCATAAAAGTTGGTGAAAATGTTTATAAATTATTAATATAAGTTAGTTGATCCAACAACATTTTGTATAAGACACTGATTTTCTCTAATAACGGACATCAGAGAATCAAATCAAAAAGAATTCTCTCAATTTAACCAAATTAATTCAACAGGGGATGTGGTCAACCCTCACAGTGAAGTTTCATACTGCTGATGACGATGGGAAGATATTCAATGATGTTCTTTTAAAGCTCTTTTAAGCCCTCAAGGTCTTGGAGAGGGTGATGAGGGCAGCGTCAAATCGTCTAAGAGCATCCTAGATGTGTTCCGTAGAATTAAGGTCGAGAGACTCATTCCTTATTCCATAGAAGGACTAGTCTGCTGTTGAACCTATTGAGCAATCGGTCTAGCTCAGTGGTTCCCAAAGGTGGGTCGTGATAAAGAGCTACAGGATTTACAAAATAAAATAAAAAACATCTTATTAACATACACTTATTTTGTATTTAGGAAGATATACCGTACGCAAACAACGTTGAACATAAAAAACAAAAAATGTTTCAGAAGTTACAAATTGTATAAAAAAACATTAATGCGATAATGTACCTGTTTTTCAGAAACTAGCTTCTCAAATCTGGGCTCTGTATTCTTACGGAAGAAGCTGCAAATATACGCTGAAAAATCTATTTTTAATGTGTTTTTCTTATATTACTAGGCCTCCGTGTACAGATTGATTGATATAGATGTTGGAAGA
>JAFIDM010012231.1:3298736-3320944 GCA_023159025.1 Thereuonema tuberculata | reverse complement strand
ATAGGGTTAAGTGATAAATTCGGAATCTGTGAATTTGCGAAATCTCATAAAGACGAAAAGATGAATGTCTTCAGTTCCAGAGGTAATATTATAAATAGCAGCAATAGCGACAGTCAGACATAAAAAAAAATATTCACTCTTGTAAGAATAAGTGAATATTTCTTATTTCTGGACATTTTAATTAGTCAAAGTCACGGTTTAGACTGGAGATTAAAGTGATTAATTGTGTTAAAAGAATAAAAGAATGATACATCTGAGCTTTCATCTGAGAGTCTCGGACGGCCGTTTCGTCCTTTTTCACTCCCTAACTTTGCACTATCCGACCGTTTCGTCGAGAATTGTGTCCGGCTGACCAGTCCACAAAAAGGACGAAGTGACTGTCCCAGACTCTCAGATATTTTTATGTTATGTGTCATTTCTTTATTATTCATTCTTTATTCTGTCACATTATTTTGTGGCACGTTAAACTTTATGTTGATTAATAATGTTTTTTTTTAAAACTTTTGTAAACAGAACAATAACTATGATCGAATATACTCTTATTCAAACAACAAATAGTATAGTTACTTAATTGTATCATTTGTATTAAATATTGAAATATTAGTATATTAGAGTTGTATTATTACAGAAATAAATAATCTATAGATCTTCCATATCTTTATTTTGTTATTATATTTGCATATAATTTACGTATAATATTAATAATAAAACATAATTTACATACAAAATGTATATATAATTAATATATAGAGAAGACAGAGGTTATGTTATCGAATTTGTTCTTACGATAAAATTACCTTATTTACAATTTTAATTCAGCTTAATTATATAAAGAAAAAGTTATCACAAGTTGAAATAGCTTAATTTTTTTATGTAGTTCTCCTGTCTCGTCATCGTCGTTCCAACTTTATAATGTAGTATTTTAATATTTTACCGATGGTTGCTTTGAGTGGGTCTGTGGATGTCAGTTTCTTTTCTGTTCTAAATGAAGGTGAAGGCTGTCAAATGGAAAATACCGAGGGGTGAGAGGGAGGAGGATTCATCTTTCAAACCGATTCTTTTCGCCATTCGATCGTAAGTCAAAGAGTAAATTGCCTTCTTCTGTCTTCAGGGAAAAAAACATCATGTAAAGATTCAGAACGAAGAAAATGGCCGGTGTTTCCAAGAAACAACTGATTTCCGTTGACTTATTTCAATGTATTTTGAAATGAATTCTTCGAATAATTTACAGCAGGTCTTTGAACGCAACCAATAATAATAGCTTTGAAAGGAATAAATTACATTCTATTTTTTTTTTTTTAAATGGTAAAATTTAAATAATTTTAAAAAAAAATTATCCTAAAAAAATTTCATAAATTGCAATTTTATAAATTTGGGTTAGAAAGGAAAAAAAATTTAAAAAAACTATTATAATGAGGAAAAATTAGCAGTCAGCAAAAAATCAGAAGAATCTTAATAATAATTGTGAATTTAATTTTCGTTACAAATTCTTCTGTTTTTATACAATAACAAGAAATTAAAAAAACAAACAGAAAAATGACTTCTTTTCACTTGAAAACAGTGAACCAGAAAGAAAATTTTGAGTGAACAATTTTTGATTTCAAATTTGTTATTTTCATGATCCTATTATTTCGATATATATCTTTATATTGTAGTAAGGTTCCTTATTACTTTTAAGTACTAATAAGACTTCGATAGATATGACAGCTTCAGCCTTATAGGATAAAAAAGTATTAACAACATATAAACAACAAAGGATTTTTAGCCTCTATAATTCCTGAGTGGGATTTGTAACAAAATCAAAGGATCTTTCGTATGATATCCTACAGCTACTTTTAAACTTCAGCTTGTGTATCGTCTACGTAATTTTTCATTATAGACGGAGACGAATCTACAGATTTCGATTTAAAACTGGATTTTTTTTATGCTTTTTCTGTTTTAGCTTTTTAAAATTTTATGAAGTTAAAAAAACAATCGAAAGAATTATAATTAAAATTAATTAATGGCAATTTATAGAAACATTCCCTTTGTAGGTGATTTATTAATAATTTTAAAAATTAATAATAAAATGAGATTAAATTACGTATTTTAAAACCTTCTAAAACTATCTGTTCAACGAAAAAAAAAAAAAAAGGAAAACCTTGTAAAAGCATTTTAGTGTCACCCCTTGTGATGGTGTCACCCGGTGCGGTCCTCACCCCCCGCATCCCCCTAGTGACGCCACTGCCTCCTCCTGACCTTTAGGGATCTTCAGCACTGTTTCCATAAAGAAATGACTCAAATTCATTGTAACCTAGAATTTTATTTTGGAATCTTCTCTATTTAGGGATATCTTGATGTGATTTTTATTGACTTTGTAAAGTTCCCTTGCGAAATACGTGTCCGGCGTTCGAGATGGTCAATTTGAAAACATCATTTGTAGACTTTTTCTTAAACTACTAATGAGAAAGATTTCGAGATTTCTTTTCGGACTGGAATCATAGGCATTTTTCTCTTTGTATTTTTTCACGACTTGTGTTTCTTATTGTTTGGACTATTTTTTTTCTGTCACATTGAACCTTCTTCATGGCTGTACAACATTTAGTTTTAAATTTAAAACAAAAAAGTTTCTCTGTTTCTGTTTTCATTGAAAAGATATTGGATTTTGAAGGGAAAAAAAAAGTTTAGGATATTTCAAAAGGGAATTTTAAAAAGGAATTATATATAAAATAAAGGAATTATATGCATTCCATTAATGCTTAATTTAAAAAAAAAAAAAAACAAAAGTGAAGAATTTTAGAAAGAATTTAAAGAAATGATTTTTTCATGTTTGTAGATAGCAAATTAATTCTAGGCATTCATCATATTCTGCAATAACTTAGAATCGTGTTTTCATGTTCTAAAATTTCTAATTCCTTTTCATGCACATTTTGTTGATTTTAGAAAATCGAAACAATTTTTTTTTTTTTTTTAAATGAAGTTTCAATCTATTTTTTTCTTAGTTCTCTTCTTTTATTTTAGTGGAAAAGGATGTCGTTGTTGCACCTTCATTTTGCCTGAGTGATTGATGGTCCCTGGAGAACAGTGTATCTTTGGTCTGTTCCCTGAGTTCCTTAGACGGTTGTTCTGATGGAGGAAGAAGAGTCCTAGAGGAAAGAATGTCTTGAAGACAACCGCCACCTAGCGAGCAAGAGGAAAAGGCTAACGGGAACGCTCGACCTTGGCCTCCCAACAGCAATGCGCAAACTCCCTACCTCGATCCGTGGAGGGGTGCAGATGAACCATCTCTTAATCATCTTCCTTTTGTAGGAAGCTTTTGTAAAAAACCAAAGAGACGAGAGTTCTGGAAAGAGCCCCATTCATAATCACCAGAAAGATCAGGGAAATCTTGGTTTACTTCTTATTATTGCCATGGGCGAAGTTCCTAATTTTATATCAAATTAAATACCTACTTAAAATTCTTTCATAGAAATAACAAATCATAAAAGTTTAGTCCAATTAACTTAATTGATTTTTATTGAAATTAAAATCAGATAAGAAACTGGTAATTAAAAAAAAAAATTCAACTTCTCTACTAAGAAGTTAAATTGTAGGGTTAAAATTAGTTTTCTTGTCCTGAAACTAATTCATCATAAAACATTTCAGAAGATTAAAGTTATTCTAAGAAAAATTGATGCTTCCTTAAAGTTCACAATTGCTTTAAATTTTCATTTAAAAATCGACAATTTTTTTTTCTCTTTCTTAAATAATTCTTTTGTAAGATAGAAAATTCCGATTGGGCTGTTACTGTATGTCTCCCGTATTTAATACCTTTTACAAATACAGGCTTTAGTTGAATTCAACCAGTAAATTACTCCTGTTAAATCATCCGTCCATTTGTCATTACTAGAAAAGGGAGATGGTGGTATTGTAGTCACCGTTTCTAACCTTTAAAGAAGGTCAGAGGGTCACTAGGGACGTCTGACCGTGTCAGCTACAGGTGGGAGGGAATTCATCACTTACCACAATACAGGATGTTCATTGGGAAGTCACTTACTTACTATCTATAATGAATCAATGGCTTCGAATCATTCGTTTCTAAAATTACTCTTGTCAATTAGATTTATCAACTTTAATCTCCTTGGAATTACTTTTTCTTTTTTCTTTTTACGGTTTATTCAGATATTGAGGTCATTTTGTTTGTTCACCTATCATAGTTGAACAGCTATCAAGAGAGGAAAAATTAAAAGTTTGTTTATTTTGTTTCTATTGATTTCTTATGAGAATATAAGTTAACGATACACTTGCAGCTGTAGATAAGAAAAAAGAAGGTATTAGAATAAATATTTCAAAATATTTTATCTAGCTGTGTCTATCATCAAACACCAAATTAAAAGGAATTATTTTCGTTGATTCAATTTCTTCCAAGTTGCTTTGAAAAGGAAAACAAGAGAAAATTCAGAATATAAGCATCGCTTATTATTCTTAAATTTTTTGCACTTTTATTCTTTTTCATAAAATACTTTTAAAATTATAAAGTATCAAATCTTAACTAAGAAGAGATCGGGTTCTACAATCACTGCTTTAAAAAAAAAGAAAAACCTTTAAGTTTACGGGAGTTTACAGGAGTTTACAGGAGTGTACAGGAGTTTACGGGAGTTTACAGGAGTCTACGGGAGTGTACAGGAGTTTACGGGAGTTTTAAACCAAGTAAATGGAAAGCTTTCAAAACCATTCTAAGGTAAATGTTGAGAACTTTCTCTTTCAATTCCTATTTATTTCTGTATTCCATCAGAATTTCTGCACAAATTGGAAGAATTAGGTCTTGGACATAAGTTTTCTTGGAAGCAGAGTCTTCGATTTCTTTTTATTTCGTTACTTACGTACTTTAGTTAACCGTTGTTTATAATAATAGCGTTCTTAAAATTTTATAATAAACAAGACATTACAAAACTTTTTATTTTTTACTTTTCTATCCCAAAAGTTTAATTTTCAACTAGTTCATTCAAGAACATTGGAATTATAGAAGGTGTCCCCTTCAATATTTGTCTCTTGTTTAGCTCTTATGAAATAGTATTATCTGCGGCCGCCCACTCAGTAAACTATCTGTGGTTCGTAAGCTTTCTAAACTATTATTAAATATCATCATAGTGATAGTTTTAAGTAATATTGAGATTATACTATGAGTATTATTAGTAGTTTCATAATTTCTTTCTTAAATTGTCAGTTCATTTCATTATTGTAATTTAAAAAGCAGGAAAAATATGTAGTTGTGTCTAAGATGCAAAAGATGCTTAAAAGTTATTTCCTTGTAATTTTAGACTCCCTCAGATTTATATTCCTCGTCATTCAATGCACGTTGTTGCTCATTTCTCTTCCTACCTCCCCCTTCTGCTGATTTTAAAGGAGAAATTGCTGTAACTCCTGTATTATTTATGAAAGACTGGCAACTAAAGAAATTATTTGGATTTTTATGAAAGTATTTCTACTTCGAAATCCTTTAATCCAACGAAGAAAATAATCAAATGATTTGAGAAGATGAGAATAGATTAGTTGAAATGAAATTAAGTGAATCAGAGCTTTTGTATTTCTGTTCAGTTTCTAAAACACAGACTTGTTTATGACTCAAATGCCTTTATCTTTTTTATAATTAGAAGTTAGAAATTCCAATTGAGAAACTAATACTTCATTAAACAAATACGATCAGGTGATGTGCAAAAAAAAAATAAATCTATTATTCGGTTCTCTCTCAGCAAAACTATACCACTAAAACTAAATCTTTTAGTAAATTTAATCAGAAAGAAGTAATTATTAGTGAATGTAATTTTTATCTATTGATTATTTATTGATGGTTCCTAATAATGAAATCTAATAACTTTTAATGCTAAGGCAGTCAATAACATCATAAAAATTATGGTCTGGTTTCAATTGTAGGGAAGACTGGGGTCAATTGTAACACGGGCAATTGTAACAAGCCCTCTGTAGCCTAAGCAAACTTTCATTAAATCCCAATTTTTGGCATGGGGATTCGCCTTGTATACAAGGATGATTTACCGAAAAAAGACATCGGCCATTCAATTTGTTCTGAAGATAATTACAAAAACATGGTTTTTACTGCTAAAAGTAAGTTTCCTTAGTCGTACTAATTATCAACTGCAACCAAATGTATTAGAGATAAAAATGTGACAAATATATGTAAAGAAGGCAGATAGAAATGCTACATTTCTGTGTCACAAAATACTCTATGGCTGTATCCTGCGCTAAATAATTGAACACCACATGTGAATTGAGCTGTTGGGGACGATTGTAACATTGCTGATGGGGACAATTGTAACAGCGTTACAATTGAGCCCATTCTTTATATTTTTGTTTTTAGGCCAATATTCTGTATAGATAGGCCTACATTTTAAAATTTAAATTATATAATTAAATTAAATATACCTTAAATTACAGTTTAAAGTGGAAAAATAATATGAAATCAAACGTTGCAAAGCCTGATGAATAAATAAAGATATAAATACATGATTAATTAAAAGATATACAATATTATCCTACTCATTTTATTTACATGAGCCCAACTCATATCTATTTAAAAGCCTATTGAAGTAATTATAATTATATAATTGTAATATACAAAAACAAAAGCAACAATATCAAGAGCACTGCAAGTAGGGATGTCTACATGCCAAAACGGAAAGGCAAAGGAACGGTCAAAGAAAAAAGACTCATCAAAATAACTCTGCAAGAAGATTAAGACTAGTAATTAGGCTGCAATAGATTCCTCAAATGAAGAAAAGGAAACATTTTGCTTAGTGTGCTGTGAAGATTACAGAAACAGCAAACCCAATAAAAATGGGTTCAGTGCTTGTCTTGCTCCGAATGGGCACATGAAGATTGCACTCCTGGTGAAGCAGTATATTACTGCCAAAATTGTGATTCTGATGATGATGATTGAAATACAGAACATTGTAAACAAAAAGTAACCTTGGTATACTGTACTATCTCGATTTCATTTTCTTCTGCTATCTGTTACAATTGCCCCCTACTACTGTTACAATTGCCCCCGAGTTGGGGTCAAATATAACACAGGTAGTGTGTCCATTTAAACATATTTTTTGTCACTTTTATATCGGTTTGACGAGTTGTCAATTTTTGTGTAAGTCCACCTAATGTTGAAGAAACCTTACATACTTTTCATTTCTGTATATGTCTGATTATTTTCTTGAAAAAAAAATATTAGTGAAAAATGTTACAATTGACCCCAGTCCTCTCCTAATCAATTGTTCTTTGTTGTTCTGTACAACACACCACCAACTTCCTTGCTGAACACCAGCAAGTCAATCTTTTTATTTATTAAAATTAAAATTTTACTGTAGATGTCAACTGAACGGAAACAAACCAAACCGATTTCAATGAGATTTTGTTTTTTAGAAAACTGTTTTAATGATATGGGGGACCCATTGGGACGCATCAGGCAATGTGACGCATGTCAGTATTTCAGTATCCCTTGGCACTTAAACGTGTCTTTGATGTGCTGTGCCCTAGCAGAGGCTGCATCAAACACACTTCAATTGAGGAGAAGCATTTATCAAGCGTGGATTTGAAGATGAGAACAATTATTACCTTTTCCATAACTTACGGATACGGAAAACTTTTTATTATTGTTTCAGCTCTTTGTGTCAAAGCTGTTTTTGCAGTAAAATTACATATTTTGTTTCGTAAAAGTACCTCTACCGGAACTCATTATCATCGTGATAATGAGTTCCTGTAGAGGTACTTTTTTCAGTGTGTTGGGATAATGGAACGCATCTGATATTGAACTGAAAATTAATCTTTCGTGTTTGTAGATGGTTCGTACACAGACACGAACTACAACTAAGCTTCATGCACAGAAGAGAGTTTGCAGAAGTTGAAGAAAGAAGTTGAACAAGTTTTAGATCGCCTGTGTGTAGTTGTTAGGCTCTGCATTTTTCTAATTAGTAGTATGTTGTTAAGTGTATTTTTATATACTTTTAGTGACCCTTTAGTTTGAAAAGTAATAAAGAGCAATGATTTATAATGATTTTCATTCGTTAGATGACAAATTACTTAACCTGTTACGCATGGGTACGATTATCCCACACATAAGGAAGGGCAATGGTACTCATGACAGAAAATGGTACTCATTACAAAAAATGAAATTTATAACAGAAAGTATATACCACTTACATAATTGAATTCTTCAATAAATTGTCTGTTCAATAAACATTATTAATCAAGAGAATTCAATAATAATAAAAAAATTATACAGCCGTTTTAAATAAGGTGCATCCTTCTCTCTATCCTACATTTTCGTTCTGGTATTTTATTCATTTTTATACAACACAAGACCAGCAAATAAAGTGACGAGGTTTTAATTCCAAAGATCTTTCGATAGTCAATGAAAATATTCACAGATTTGATTCTTCAAAGACTGTTGTTCATTCTTTCTAAATACTCTGTTCGTAGTTAAAGAAATGGGATATTTTATTTGGAATTTTTAGAAAAATAGCAGCCATAAAATAATAGAAAATTACGAATGAATTCTCTTATTTTGTGGCTGTTAGGGAAAAAATCATAAAACATTTCGCAAAGATTCAAATTCAAATGATTGGTTCAAAGTTGCAACGAACGAACTATTATTATTATTAATATTGATAGAAATTTTTCGACACATGATAAAAAAACAAAACAAAAAACGTTCATATTTAGGAACAATATTTTAGTTTAAATGGAAATTTACTGAAATCTTTAGTTGAATTCAACCATACAAACTTTTATTTTAACTACAAAATATTTCAATTTTCAGAAAACTTCTTAAATATTCCTTTACATTGTTTCGAATCGATTTTGTTTCAATATATCATGACAAAGTTAATTCTAATCAAATAGCTGTAAATACCTTAATATAACTGTGGAATAGTTTCACTAATTGCTGATGTATTTCTCTTTTTCCTTTCCTTGTGTTGCTATAAGAGCAGTCCACCCACGCAAAAAGTTGTCAGAGAATAAAAGATTCTTCTTTTAGTTCAGCGCAGCCTTGAAAATGATAGAAATTCGACCTCGACCCTCAGGTGAAAGCATTAACCTCTGCTTTTCTTCTAAATATAACACTGCCTTCATCTTCGTAAAATATTTGAGGTTAAAACATCCAATAGGAATAATGCGAGGAAAAGAATCAGGAGAAATCTTACTAAAGAAACATGGTCATGAAGAATGAAGATAGTTTTTTTTCTAAAGTTCTAAGAAATAAATGAAGTTTTAATTAGGTCATTGCTTGTAAATATTCATTTCAAATCTTTCTTGTTTTATCCTTTATTTTGTATTTTGTCCATGTTTTAAGTGCACTGTCAATCTCTCAAGGCTTTTGTAACTTTCTGTCAACAATGTTTTTGTTTAAACTGAAGAAGAAGAAAATAATCGAGCAGATTTCAAAATGTTTTATTCTAATATTTTTTTATTAATTTATATGGTTTGTTTATCTATGATAGAGGGATCAACCGATCTTTTATGAAAGCGCTTCTAATCGAAACAAAAAATAAATTATTCCGTAAAAAAAAAAAAAAAAAAAAAAAAAAGAATGACACAACTCACTCAAGTTTTTTTTTATATATTCAATGATTTTAGTGCTCTGTATAAAATTCTATAAAGTAACTGCAGTATTCTGAGTTAGTTCTTTTTTTCTTAAGGACTCGGTATCTGTGTAAAAAAAACAAATAAGTTAAATTTTTTTTTGAATGAAATTTTTTTTTTACATAAATTACATTTTATTGCTTAGATTAGGATTACTGCTTTTGGTTGATTATAATCTAAGAAATTATCTTAGAAGCAAAATACAATGTAGTGTTCATTGTAGAGTTCATCTGGAACTCAAGACGAAAATCATTTGACTAATAATGAGATTAATAGTTCCAGAAAAATGTAAAAAAATTCTCTATCTTGTAAAAATCTAAGGAATTCATTGGCCTTCGTTAAAAAAAAATTGCAATCCAATAAAGCCTTGATGTTTTCATAAATGTTATTTCTGTTTTCTAATTCAGATGATGTTCCAGAAACTTCAGTTATTCTGACTGAAAATGAATTGCAGATCTAGGAAGAGACTTGTTCGAATTCTCAGCATGAATTTCTCACTGTGTAAAAAGATGGTCCGGTGAACACATGGTTTTAACAGAAAATTGAAAGTGAAAATCACAAGGTTTGTGGATTGCTTTCTAATCGTTTTCTCACCATACCACAGTTGTTGAAATTGAAACACAGTTGTTGTGTTCCAATTTCAGTTTCAGTCATTGCATTTAAATGTTACTCACTTCACTAATAAAATCTGTATTGTTTAAAACAATACTTAACTTCGAAAACAGATGCGTTATTATATTTAGTTATTTCAATGAATTGTTATTCAGTTGAGCAGGAAATGAATACCATTTTAATCGACCCTAACTAATAAAAGCAGTAAGAATATTCTTCTATATATATAAAGGACGAAGTTTATTGGCTTGTTTGTTTGTTTGTTCGCTCTACACTCCTAGGCCCTTTGACCGATCTGGACCAAACTTTACACAACTATTCTTTAGGACCCTACGGAAAAAACACTAGACAAATCTCCCCCTCTCCCTCATTTAATTCCCTCGACACTTTTGTGTATTTTTAAGTATTGGCCTATTATGTCACTTCTGTCTCTTCAACGGAAGTGTTCATGTGGCGCAACGGTTAAAAGCTGGCCTTTGAAGCTGTGGTTATCGGATTCAAATCTGCTTTGTGGCAGTAAGTTGTTGGTTTTTGTTTTATTTTTATTAACTTTCCTTTATTTTATTTTTATTATTTTGAAATAAATAACATTCTTCTTAACTTTTTTGTTTAATAAATGTTCTTTATCTAAGAACAACGAAATCCCGGATCCGGAATAAAGGATGTAAACAGGGAAGGAGGGCAACTTTCTTCAAGGGTACGCATATCTCTAAAACCACTTTAAATTGGAAACACGAGGAGAAGGGCAGAAAGAGATGAGAAGTCTTACTTTTCTATCTCGAAATTAATTTGATATCTAGGGCTTATTGAGTTACAAAATAGGAATATAGCATTAATTTGTAATTAACACGATGCCTTTTGTACCAACTGGAAAAGTTTCAAAGTGATCACACAATTACAATTTCTTCATCATCCATATCAGGACAAGAGTACAACTCTTTTTTGTAACAACTTGTAACAACAAGAGTGAAGCACGGATATATTTGCTAGTTTATATATAAAGAAGAATATTTGATGATTTGTTGGTTGGTGTAGGAAATGCTATGGACGGTTTTTAGAATGTTATATTTAATAGAGTAGTAAGTTGAAACAGGAAAAATTGATTTACTAAATATATTAAATGTGTTCTATGAAGAAAAATAAATCAAGGTCTTTTCAATTCATTAAATATTTTAGTAAAAAAATTAAAAAAAATTTGAAGTAATTAAAAAACATTGTAGATTAAAATACTTTAATTAATCTTCTCTTACAGATCACAATTGGCCCACAACTGGATAGTTCTTCCGAAAAATAATCTAATTCACTGCTCTTTATTAAAAACTTGTTTATTACTATAAAACTCCATACTTTACCAGCGATATTTCGCAGGGTAGTAATCTTTCCTCACTTACTTTTTGTTGTAATTGTATAGAACTTATTCTTTGTTGTAACTGGCTTGGTTTTAATTTTTTCAAAATGTAGCCTGAAGAAGCAGGGAAAGATTATTACCTGTGAAATATCGCTGGTATAGAGTTTTTTACTAATAAATAAGTTTTATATAATTCTTTATAAATATTCTAAAGTTCATTCATTAATTGCCACTATACCAAATGTCCTTTTTTATATTGATATTAAAATCTTGATCCTTTGATTCACACTCTGAAGAATCTTTTATTTACTGACCTTAGACTTAAACTTTTGTAAATAATTGTTGAAGCTGTTCATTCCTTAACACTTAGTTATTTAATCATTCACATAGTTCATACAAAGAATTTACTGTTTTCACATTCACTTTAATCTTGAGCATTTCCTTCGATTAATTTCAATTTCCAAAATCAAACTAGGATTTAATCTTTCTTTAATAAATTCATTTCTCTTCTTTTGATATGATAATGAATCTGTAAAATATCTAAAGGTACTCTTATCCTATCTTTTATTCTTCAATTGATGTTATATGAAATATTCCATTGTTCCACTTCTGGTCAGATCTGGTCTGGTTTCATCACCGGTTATATCGGGACCAAGTGAAATTGAGGGAAAAATATTGAAAAAAATTAATCGCGCCTTTAGTTCCAATGATTAAGCGCTAAGTCTGAGTGACTGTTTTGTGGAGAACATCAGTTGTCCATGGACATTCGTTCAGTATTTTACTGTAATCTGATTTTTTTGTGATCTAATTCGTTGCGGGATTCTCCATAATTTTCTTTCACAGGCAAGTTGTGCTGTAGTTCTGCTAGCTTCAGTCTGAGCAGGTAAACATTTAATTCAATTCAATAACAATTCTCTAGTATTCTACTTTATATCGGTCATAAAGTTAAAGGACTGAATATTTATATTCTGTGTATTTATTCTGTATAATTATATTTATATAATTATATGACAACTGCATCGGACAAAATGATACTGGAGAAGAATTAAAAAATTAATAAATAAATTAGCGAGTTTTTTATTTCGTGGCTGAATGAAGTCGAATTTATTTTTTGTTTTATGACTAAATGAAGCTGATAGGAAATGGACAAACCGAAGAAGTGAATTTACAAACCTGGAACTGAAAAAGTGCTGAAAGAAGAAAGCATGAATTAGAGCGAATAGTAGCAAATTCAAAGCAGAGGAAGCTAATTGGATTTGGGCTCCGATCAACAACTTGAATAGATAAATATTCACCTATTGTATCTTCAAGCACAGAACAAACGAAAAACGTTAGCTGTAACTTTTTTTTTTATTAAATAATAAATTACATCATTTAGCAATCTGATATCCAAATTTCAATAGACCTAATCATAAAATTAAACGTGAACTCTCTCCTAACTACGATGACATAGGTTTCGATCTTTAGCACAGAATCTTCGACAAATTCTTTAAGAACTGCATCCTGGCATTGGTATTGATCTTATTGAAGAATCAAATGAAGAGAAGTCTTTATGTTAGAAATCAGAAGTTATTGATCTACAACAAGAAAGCGACGAAATGGAGCAGTGGACACTGAACTTTGGAAATTTGTTCCTCTCGGTTTACATGCATCAATTATAATCATAACTTGCATTTATGAGCACCATCCAGTTCATCCTAGTGATATCGATACACAACTTCCATTTAAGGCAAGCAAAACGTACAAACGCGCTCTACCCGATGAATTGGTCCCTCGTAAATGGTTGTCGTACTGCCTTGAAACAAAGAAAATATGCTGCAGTGTCAGTCGTCAGTCACAGAAAGCCCATTCGTCCATGGAGTTAAAAGTAGAGATTAAACATTACTATAAACAGATTGAAAAGTTTCTTCGATGACTTGAATATTCTATTTAAAGATTACAATAAATTCTTTTCTCTGCTACTCTGCCTCTTCACAATTGCAAATAGTAGTGATTTTGCATCTGATGGGATATCTACAGCAAAGACATTTTATTGAAAACTGGTGCAAGTTCAAGAACATCATGGTTGCCTTCATTTACCGTGATTTATATAATGTTTCGACTC
This sequence comes from Thereuonema tuberculata, assembly GCA_023159025.1. Taxonomy (NCBI): domain Eukaryota; kingdom Metazoa; phylum Arthropoda; class Chilopoda; order Scutigeromorpha; family Scutigeridae; genus Thereuonema; species Thereuonema tuberculata. Next base: position 3,307,271 of record JAFIDM010012231.1, on the reverse strand, counting down.
CTGTCTCCAAGTATCTTCAAACAAGAACCTACCTTAAGAGTGCCAAAATGTCTCGTGAGAATCATATGCATTCGAAAATTGACTCAACTTACGGGAACCAATCGTGGTGAGATGTTCCGAGAATTGATCCAATTTGGAATTAGTACATGAGTTAAATGGTCACGGATCATTTATACTTCACTCTATCCAGGGCCTCCACAAGGGGAGGGGGGTCAGTTGGTCCCTCAGCGCAGGGGCCCGGTCGTCAAAGGGACCCGGCTGAGATCTATAGTATGCTTATGTCTGTTTTTTGATCGTCGATTTGGAGATTCCGTTTTTGTTTAGTCTTAAGGTGACCGCGGAACTTGGAGTATACTTGAGATAGCCATCTTACAAAAGTCTGCCCACCCCTGCTGTAGAAGTATGAAATCGTGTGGTATTTTCGCGATAGTTTTGGTTAAGAATTTATGATTTTGTTCATAATATGGGGGGGGGGGCTGACTCTATCTCGCTTACAAGTTTGTGCTTATGTTATCGTGTACACGGGTTTCTGTTATGAAAGAGTTTTTTTAAGTTCTGTAAAATCATAAAAAAATCGTTTGCATTCTTCATTGATCCAAGAATTTGTAGAGGATTTCGTTTTGTTTTACATTGAAAGAGATTTTAATTTCGATTATGATAATAACAATATTGCTGCTAGATCACGCGAATTGTCTCGAATGTTTAAGCTGGATTGATTAATGCCAAATCCAAGGTCACGATAAGTCAAGTAAAGGTTGTGTAATGTATGTGTTTATCTTTTAGTCATTTAGTCAATAAATACTATATAATACAACAATTTTCCTCGATTATATTACTTACCAATTTTGATGCAATATGGGGAGGGATGAAGGGGGGGGGGGGGCAAGCATTGAGCATTTGGGGCTAACACAAGCCGGTGAGACCAACCACTAGGCCTGTTGCTGGTCCTATCCTGGGTGAAGTGACATTTTTTAGACCTTGTCTCCCTGGAAACTTAGTTTTTAAAATGTCTCTGGGACTCGAAGTCTCCGTTTTCTCTCGTCTTATTAGAAAATCTCTTGATTTGATCCTCATTGGAAATATCTTCAGTTTGTAAATGAGCACTGGAAGTTCTCTCACTGATCTGTTTTTAGGTCTTTTCATCCCCAAACCTTTCTTTCGTCTGCCAATTGTTGTCCACGTGTGTCATAGCTCATGTGTCCATTGTTATTCCATCAATATATTCCTCATCACTTTCAAATCTTATGCCATCAGATATTATTTTCAATTCATAATAGAATTGTTAATAATACTCAGACTTACTATATTTATCACAGTTGGTTTGGATATATTTGTTCTTTATGCATTCTGTTATAAAAGCAACTAAAGTTTGCCTGACATTGATTAAGATCCAGGAACGATCAAAATAGGGTTGAGGGTCCTCCCCCCTCTCCAATTTTAGAAAAGTTTTGCAAAAATTTTACGATATTATAATGTGTGATGTGAATATCGTAGCTAGACATTGTAATTTCCAGAATTAAGTTACTAAGCTATTATTGGTAAATTTACTATATTTAATTTTGAATTTTATCGCAAATCCTTATCGCTGATTTATATCATTCCTAAATCTGACGATACAGTCTATCTTTCATCGTATTTCCATTGACTAAGCAAAAATGTAATTTTCCATCAAATAGTAATCTAGATCTAATTTCATTTTCTTTTCGGAATTCGCGAGACTCCAATAGATGAATGTAGATGGTTTCTTCCTGAAGACTTAAACGAAGCAGAGTTGACTTTGCTTAGAATGTAGTTGCAGCCAAGAAAATAAATTACGAGATAATAAATAAAAAAGAAAATAGTTGTTCAATTACTATAAATAGCCTCAACTTACGCGAAAAGTTTCTTTATCGTATTAATAGCGTTTTATCATAATATTAGTGCTAAAGATACTCGTTTTTTGATCGTCTGATTTTCGCCTAAAAGTTGAGCTTCTACTTAAATCAAAATCATTCAATAAAAGTTGTAATTATTAAAATTTCATCCTTTAAAATAAATATGCTTGATCTGTTTAAATAAGTACTTCACTTAAAAAAAAAAATCAAACTTTTCAAATTGATTTTTAAAAAAAAGGAAAATATTATCTTTTTCTTTTTTTTCTTTTCTTTTGTGTTTTTTAAATCCGTTCTGTCACTGTTTACTGTTAACTTAAAGAATTCCACACAAGTTCAATAGTGATAATTTCGGATTAGGAAAAATTGATAATCTTCCATTTCCATTCTGTTACATCATTAGATTAATTTCCATCTTTTCTTCTGGTAAGGACAAAGCCGGATTACCAAATAGGCAAAGTAGACCCCACGTCTTTTAGGGGCCCCGCGACAATGCATCAAAATAATATTGATTTGAAAAAAATTACAATCAAGTTTTCTTGAAATGTTTCCAAAAGACAGAAACAAAGGAACCACCTCAAAGAAAGGTAAACTTTACATTAAAGACCCTTTAGAGAAAAAAACTGTATTAATATAATAAAAACTGTATTAACAACTAAAGTTCATAAAGCATAGACATCTGGTTCACATTACAATTAGTCTCTTAAAATCTCATCTTCTGTCAGCTGTTAACTTGTAAAAAATTTCGATGCAACCTGAGTACGTATAATGTACAGAAGTGATGTTTCTCCATCTAGTGGCCGACGTGCACAATACTTAGTTGTTATCTCACTAGAGCGAGCTGACGAGAAACCTCCAGCACCGAAGCTTGCTGTGAATATTTATATTTATATTATGTCCGACGTCTGCATAAGTTAGCTTTTCTGAGTTAAGCTGGACGCGCATATGATAACGTTAGCGTTAAACAGAGGACTCTGTGTTTGGTGGCGACGTACATTTGGCGCGCACTCAAGTCCGTTGTACCGCTCTCAAACCGGAAAATTTCCCACAATACATTAGTTTTCGAACAGAAAATGGATCTTCTTAGCAACGATGAGAGTTTACTTGTAAACTCTTTATTGATATTATAGAGATGGCTGTAGTAAAACGAAAGAGGGCTGGGTGAGTGTGTGTGATATTCTTCAAACTGGACGAGCATTGCCAGAGACACGATTTATATGTTCTGGAGTGCACATTTTGGGAATGGCGACACGGTTCAAACGAAATGTTAACAGCGAACCTTTTTTATTTGTAATAGAACATTACAGTCCGAAATAAGCAGTTAATTACGAATTGAATAAATGTAACATAAAATTAGAATTTACACCGCTTATTTTAAAAATTGTAGGTAGTGATTTTGCGGTCATTTCGGCGAAAAAGGAGCAGATGGTCTCATCGATTCGGTTGAAGCTTCTTTGTTTTCTTTCTTTATTTTTATTTAGAAACCTCTTAAAGCCTATCTTAACTTTTCTTCCACATGTTTACTTAATATCTATACTCCGATTATTAAACGCTTTTCAATCTTCACTCAGAAATTCAAAAAAGAAAACATGAATCAAGCGAGGAAATGACTGCCATTTTCCTCATTTCAGGAATGCAAATACTTCGTGATTCGACTGAAAAAATTGTTTCCGCCACTCCGATTGGTTCTCATTTTAACAAAGAAAATGATCTGATTGGCGTGCCACTCTGAAGTCCGTTGAATCCGCGTCCGTTAAACTTTGAAAGCTGCTGTGTTTTGCGTCTCCGGACTCCTGCGGGATTTGACATCACAAACTGACAAGTGAGACGCGAAAGTCCATAGAAGTCCGCAGGTGTCCATTTGTCCGTTGTGTATGCGCATTGGCCTTTGCAATGAAGTTCGATTAACTTCATGGTCCAATTTCTACTGTAACAGAGCGATTCTCAATCTATCGGTTTCGGTCCAAAAGTTCCGGTCTCGTTTTCTGTTCGAAAACGGTTCGATCTCTGGTTCAGCTACTTTTACTCATTTTTGGCTGATACTTAAGAATCCTTTCATTTTCATGAACAAAGCGTAAATTTTGTCGTCGCTCTTTTGTAGGTGCCCGAAAAGAAGACGTATCAAAACGGTGCAGACAAACGAAAAAAAAAACGGCAAGAGATTGCGAAGAAGCTTAATGATCAAATAACAAAGACAGTCTTTTCCGACTTGACTTTCCTCATTAAGCTGGCCGAACACATGACAATTTTCTTCAGTATTGATGGTCAATTTTATTGATATCAACCGTTTCCATCAATAAAAATGATCAATATTGACCAATATTGAGCATTTCAAGAAAATTGATGTTGATTAAAAAGAAGGATCAACTTCACTTGTCAATAAGTATTGATGGTGCGCGAGCGAATCACATGAACGGATGAAATCACGTGACAATGGTGACGTACAAGCATGGCGTCTCTTTGAAGCGCCGTAAAGCATCAATAATCAGGTCAATACTCGATTAGAAAAAACTGTGTGTTCGCGCGTGATATCAACTGTCAATATCAATTTTACTCAATATCAACCGTCAATACTGAAGAAAATTGTCATGTGTTCGGCCAGCTTAAGTCAACAGAGGATGAAGGTCGTAAAAGAAATTTTTCCCGTTCCATGATCTTTCGAAAACATGTAAATGGTGAACAAATCAGAAGAGAATGGCTCATGTACTCTCCGTCCACAGGAAATGTAAACTGTTTCCTATCGGTGCTACTTAGTGAAACACATAAAGGCCAAACTCAAATTACAGATGGATTTTCGTATTGGAAGAATGCCTCGCAGCAATGAAAATGCACAGTGCAACGCATCGGGCATGTGTATAGACATTGATCAGTAGACGAAGCTCACATGGTCGAATCGACAGCTCTTCGAAAATTCAGTTCAACAGGGAACAAGAATACTGGATCAAAGATCTTCGAGAAGTAGTGGGTTATGTGGATTAGCTTTTCGTGGCGATAAAGAACTCCTTGGTTCTCAATAAAATGGCAACTATTTGGGAATTTTGAAGTCAATCGCGGAGGACGACCCTTTTCTAAGTTCTTATGTAGCCAAATTGGTAATCAATGTCGAGGAAAGTCCTTCTATTTGTCTTCCATAATAACAACCTATGTTAATTTGTTTATGACATTAATAACTGTTAATGTTTGTTTTGTGTCATAAAATCAGTTTATTAAAATTGTTGGTTAGTAAAACTTATTAAGAGATAATTTGCGAGGGGGGGGGGGGCCGAGATTTCGACTGTCCAGGAGTCTCCTGAGGGTTTAATCCGGCACTGGGTAAGGATCATTTTTCTTCATCGTCTCCCTTTGCAGTCACAAATAGATGTATTTAAGCTTTGTGTTGTAGATCAATTACTCAGGCTCAGTGCCAGTATGGTGATGCGAAGGGCGGAATTAATCACGCGGACCGACTGCTGCCACATCGGCCATGCACGAAGTCCCATAAGTGGGGCTTGTCAATATGTATCAGGACGTGTTTGGATTGCAGTAACGCGTTGATCACGAATTCTAGGCCACCCCCGTAGTTAACCAAGCCCATATTCATTGAATCATAATTTGGTGTTTTTTTTTTTAACATTATTTATAAGATAGATCGTATTTCGAAGTCCATCATTACAAGAAAGAATGTATTTAATTCCTGGGTCACGATGATTCGAGAAAGAAATTGATTTGGCAAACTTTCAACTGACCACCAGCTCAGTTTAATTCAAAGTGGAAAGAGAAAAGCCAAAGCAAAGAAAATAAATGAAAAATTTCTTAAGTGAAATTTCTGTCTTCACTCTTCGTATATATGCTAAACTTCTAAAGGAGAAATATAATAATTTATAAAATAATAAAACGAAATTACTTAATTTAGAATATATTAATTATTAATATAATAATATAGTAATATTAATGACACAAAACTTTTAGAATGATTGCTTAGTGGTTGCTGTCTAATGTAGAAAAAAAAATCACTGGAGCTCAAAAATTAAGAACAACAAATCACGAAAAAGATAAAAATCATTTAATGAAAGTGATAACAAAGTGCAATAATAACTAAAAAAAGCTATATTGACAATGCCAAAAAAAAAATTGTAAGTCAGCCATTAAGAACCATGCAAAATTCAATGATGATATCTTTTGTGGCTTGTTTGATGACTGTATTTCAGCTAACGCTAAATATCGATCATTTAATCGGGCCGTCATATGAGGATGGTCATACACAATTGATCTTTTTGTGTAAAGATGGTCATGAAGCCTGAAGACGGCTTGACTGGAGACCTCAGAGAAGTATCTAAACAATTGCCACGGAATATGTGTCCTACGAAAGGATGAGTGGGGATAGGGAGGAGACGATGATCCTAACAGTGGCGGCTCGTAGCTAAAATTAGCGGGGGTGCTGCCCCAGAAAGTTTTTAGCCTTTGTTTTAAAATTGTGTAAAAGAAAACAAACATGTATAAAAAGAAAATTTATTCAGAAACTTGATAAAATCCTAAAAGAACAAAATCAAACATTTTTTACTTACTTTAACCTAAATTGTTACAGTTCAAGCTTGATCTATTCATTTAAAAATTTAAGATTAAAAATTTAATCAAATAGAATAGCTGAAAGCAGGATAATAATCTAATTCTACACTTTATCGCAATCAAGAATATGGTACACGGTTTTTAAGCACAACACACGCGGAGTAAAAAAAAAGCAGGGTGGAAAAGACAGCTTCCTAGCACGGCAGGATTGACACTGAAAAACGGTGTAGTCTCTCCATTGCAGCCTCGCGTGCAGCTTCCTAATTGCGCATGCGCACAACAGTCAAACGCCGCGCCGCTATAACTGCAAAGCTTTACAGTTCCATACGAAGATTTTTGTATCTTCTTCATAAACTAGGGATGGCTACTGACATTAAGCTTAAGGATTATTTATTGTACTAATATAAAGAAAGAATTAAAAAAAAAAGGACTGATTATATTAAATGTTATCGATAATATCAAATGGAAATAGGCCTAGGGGGTGCTACAGTACCACAGTGCCTATACACGAGCCGCCACTGGATCCTAAACATTCTATCAAAACAAAACAAAAAGTTGCATCCTTTTTCCGGATGGCGTGCTGGGGTTACAATAACTTTCCAATTACAAAAATGGGCCCGGTAGCTTAAGTGATAAGGCACATGACCTAAGAAGTCAATCCCTTGAAGAGACCAGGGGTTTTTCAGATTCATTTCGAGACGGGTCATTGGGTCCTTCCAATATCTCTCTGAAGAATCGTTGCTGTGTTCGCAGGGCTTAAAAGGGAGCTTAACACCCGACCTCAACTTAGTTCAGTTGGTCAGGAAACATCAAAACCAAATATCACATAGACATGTAGTGGGATGATTGAAACCAAAAATTTGGTTATATCCCTCACCAATCCTTTTCAGTGTGTCAGTTCTATGATATCTTACAGTTAGATTCAGGTAATAGTTAAGGAGGGTTCCTGACTGCCCCTCTAATGCCCAGGAGCAGTTCTGTATGACCTATTTGATACCTATTCCAAAGGCTGATGTTACAATTCACATTTTCAGCCATTTGCCTATCTACGATTGACTTTGTTCTATTGATTCCATTTCAGTTTTTCTTGTAAATGATGTCTTCTATTCATTTTCTGAAAAAAAAAAAAAAAAAATTGGCAATCTTGACTTATTTCAAACAAGATGGGTGTTGAAGAGGTCGCAGAACTAACTTAGCTAACTTTTATACTAAACAAGCTCAAGTGAGGGACTTGTTTTATGAAAATTCCCTTTACAAATAACTTTCTACTCTTGTTATTTTTTTATATAATATTTTTATTACTGTAACTACGTACTCTTGTTATCTTTTATATAACACTAGCTGTACCCGGCATGCGTTGCAATGCCACTCAAAGACAGAAAGGGCTCGTGAGAAGGGGCCGTAAATATAAGGTCCCAGTGTCGATCGGGGGTGGGACACTTAGGCTCTTGTGTCGCCATCCCCACCCAAGTGTGGTGGACCTGCCCCCCATAGGAGAGCGAATTTTGCTCTTTTTCCAATTGACTTGGGGACCCGAGAAGGGGCCCTAAATATAAGGTCCCGGTGTCGGTCGGGGGTGGGACACTTCAGCCTTTGTGTTGGCTTCTTCCCACCCAAGTGTGGTGTCCCTGCCCCAAATAGGAGAGCGAATTTTTCCCTTTTTTGCAATTGACTTGGGGGGCCGAGAAGGGGCCCTAAATATAAGGTCCCGGTGTCGGTCGGGGTGGGATATTTCAGCCTTTGTGTTGGCTTCCTCCCACCCAAGTGTGGTGTCCCTGCCCCCCATAGGAGAGCGAATTCTTCACTTTACACAATATATGTGTAGTTCTTATTTTAACCACCAGGTGGATATTGGATTTTTCAGGGCTTTTACCCCTTTTCAACCCCTTTTGGGGGGTGGGTCCGGGTTCTAAGGTAGCCTATCTTTTGCGCAGGGTCCTAAAGAGTAATTCTGCAAAGTTTGGTCCAGATTGGTCAAAGGGCCTAAGAGTGTATAAAGGACAGACAAAGAAAGAAAGAAAGAAAGATACATTCATTTTTATATATATAGATTTTTAACACTGTAGCTATGAACTCTTGCTATTTTTTATGTAACATTTTTATCACTGTAGCTATGAAC
>JAFIDM010012231.1:3283243-3293483 GCA_023159025.1 Thereuonema tuberculata | reverse complement strand
TTTATGAGAACAAAGAGTTGATTAAAGATTAATAATTTAAAGAATTTATAGTTACTGTTATACTTTACAAAATATGAAAAGAAGAGCTTTTGTAGAAGAATAGTGTATTCCATTGCTGTCATGAGAAGAAGATCGAAACATTGTAAAGAGACTTTGATTAAACCAACAGATCCGCTCTGAAATATTAGCTGACAAGTCGTAAACTAACAATTTCACTGTTAATTTTATTAAAAAAGAAATATTATAATAGTAAAAAATCAAAAGAATTTCACGGTGAACTTGACTATTAAAGTTGTTTCTACTTTTAACAAATAAAGATTTTTTTTTTCTTCGAAGAAAAGAAGCGATGCTTTCTTGGAGATTGTTGCAGTGATATGTGTTAAGCAAACAAACGGCAAAGCTTTTGTACCATTCCATCATCAGCTCCCTCCCACTCTGTCTGTTGACCTTGTGCCAATCAGAGAAGAAAACAGTGAAGGAGAGATTCGCAAACTGCTGAATCACTTAGAACAAGACCTGTATGATTGGAAGAAAGTTCAGATATAAAAGAACAAATAACTCGTTATACTGAAGTGAAAAAATAAATAAACCAACAACATTATTTTTAAAGTTAAAAGCGTTTTTATATCATAACTATATTAAGAAACTCAGCAAAAAAAAAAATTAAATATAATTGTACGAGCATTAACACCATTTCTTAAATAGATCTATAAAAAACCGTATCGTAAACGCCTATATCTATAAAAACCTTCGATAAATTATGTTTAAGTTTCTGTTATAAAAATTGTGATGTAGTTTCTAGAGCTATTGAGTTATCCATCAAACGATTGGGTTTTAAAGAAAGTCGTCTTTAAAATTGGTCTTTAAGCATTAAGTTCTAGTCAAACCTAGACACACATTCTTAAATAACCATCTTCTGGCAGACTGAAGCAAGCCCTGAAATTAGAAAAAAAAATCCCAGAACTTTACTAAATACATAAAAAAATATATATACTCTGGAGCTTTACTAAAATCAAACTATCTTTAAACTAATTTGGTTAACTGAACTTACAAGTTAGTTTAATGAATTATTTCATAGTTCATGCTTGATAACTCTCAGCTGCACGGCGACAGGCCAAATCTTTCAAGATGCACTACAAATACTCAGCAATACTAGAACGTCCTCCAACCGGATCCATATAAACCACCAAAGCTAAACCAGCACCCCCTACATCTCCTATGTAGGGGGTGCTGGCTAAACACAGGCGTTCCGGGAATAAAGCTCCTCCAAAGCTTACCCTTTTGCCGCCCAACGGATCCACGCTATAATATAGGTAACAAAACCAAGAACGAGATCAGTTCCTCCGTTCTCCAACGGTTGTTTGCCAAAACACAGCTAGTACAGTTAATGGACAACCCTCAGACTACTTGGCGATACTCTGGCCACATTTACTCGGAACAGTCAGCACACACAGACTCTGCTCACAAAAAACACTTTCAACAATTCTTCATCCACATCAACTACGGACAGTCAACATACCAGGAATCATTTGCATTTCTCCGACCAAATCCAAACAGAAAGTCTACACTGAAGGCTGCATCGACGATAGTCCGGCCACATCTATCCAGAACCAAACCTGTTTCATCTGACGGATTCATACTAATTCTCACAACCATCTTTACTTCTACGGCATCAAAATAGAGACGGGGCCAATTATATCTCTTTATTGAAAAATTTCACCAATCACTAACAGGAGTTTTCCAGGAGTTGCTTTGTTTCTTTATTTCAACTTGGATTTTTTAAAAAAAATGGTGAGGGTTGTCTGAATTAAGGCTCAGATAAATCCCCAGAAGTATTTGAGGCTTAAAGCTTCCCCGCAACAAGAAAAAGAATTCATAACAAAAAGGATTGCACACACTAATCAACCAAAAAAAAAGGAAATTATTAAATTTGTGAGAAAAGTAAAAAAAATCAACAACTTCATAATCACATAGAGTATTACTGAATAACGTTAAGGTTGTTGTCTATTCTATACCATTCGATCCGATTTTTGTAAAGATACATAATTATGCAGCGATATACAGTAGCTCATTATTTCAAATGTTTAATGTGACTGAAGGAACACGATTCAATCCCTGATGGAGGATGGGTATTTTTCACTCTGAATTCTCCTCCAGACGGGTTCCTCTGTAGAATGGGTTTATTTCCCGTGGATAAAGACGGGCGAGCATTGGACTGATCGCTTGCCAGTTCCGGATCAATGAAGCCTTACCTTTTCTTTGACAACTTTCTTTTTTTTTACCGTGTAAATTACAAGCAATTTAGTGCCCCTAATGAAACACTTGTAAATATTTTACTGTAGTTCGATTATGTATCGTGCAGTTGCAAAGGAACATTTACATTTCCTTTATGTAAATTTTATCATCTCACTTTTTTGCTTTATGAATAAAGCTCATTCAATTTTCATGAAATTAGAATTCTCCTAACTAGCATGTCTTTCCTGTTCATTAATTGTTACTGCAACAACCAATCCAATCTAAGCAACCATAATAAGACAAAAGATACATATTTCTCGTAATTTGGTCCCAAACCATAGATGTCTTTCGATCGACCAGAATTGGGTCTTTTGAAATGTTCGATTTCACTCTCACAACTGAGCGGAGCACAATTACAAAACTATTACAGTCGAACTTGTCCATCTCGAACCTGTTTATCTCGAAAACCTCTACATCTCGAAATTTCTGAAATTCCCTACATTTACAATCTAAATTCTATGTATTTTCCATGTTTATCTCGAAACAATTTCCTTCCAAACCCCGAATTTCGTATCTCGAATTTCGGATAGTGTTAATTACAAAAATCGATGCCCAAAGACCACCTTCTTTGCCGAAGAGCCTAGCGATGCACCTCAAGTGACAACAGAAGAAGCAGAGAACTCTTAACAAGTTTTCTTGAATCTCAGGAAAATGTTGGCCACGAGGGATTCGCAGCTCTAATGCTAACCTTAGAAAACTAATAGGAACAAAGAAAGTTAGACGTCAAAAGTCATTGAAAGACTATTTTTATTGTTAAAGGTACGTATGAATGTTAAAACAAGCGATCACACCACTGTATTTTTCTACAACAAAAGCAGTTAAAACGTTTTTTAATTGGCCGCATTTAAAACCTCTATAACTCAAAACCTCTTTATCTCGAATTTTTTTCCTTTCCCGTGAAGTTGGAGATCGACAGGTTGGACTGTATTACAATAGTGAGATAATCTTTCGAAAAGAAATAAACTTTACAATTAATTAATTTTATTCGTCAGAATTTATGAGAGAGTATTTAAAAATAAGTTTCTCAAAATCTTATGGAATACTGAGATCGCCAATCGCTCACTAGTATAGGATTGAAAAATTAATCCTAACGAAGAAATTCAAAAATAAAATGGTTCGGGGTAGATCTTGCAAAATTCTTTTAATTTGTGAATGTGAATTTTGTTAAGAAATTCAAATCCAAAACTTTAATTTTTTTTTCTCTGATTGACAGAGTAAAAACAGACACAAAATCATTCGAAACTCTTTCTTCAAAATGTTTTCTAGTGTTTTCGATCCATAGAATTACTTTGTTTCAATGTAAAAGATTGTTTCCTATCGAATAATGATCTTATTATTGCAATAATAGATTTGGTTTTCAATGCAGTTGAACAAAATAAGAATGCTAATTAAGAAGGTTTAACGTGCAGTAAATGTAATATGAAAACGGAAAAAAAAATACAAACAAAAAAACCCTCGAGAATGCACAAATTCGTTTGTAAAAAAATGCAATCTGAGACAGCTGTTTCGTCCTTATTCGGACTTATCAGACATATTTAGCTTCGATGATGAAGCTCAGAACGCATGAGTACTTATGATCCCTTCTTCCGCTCTCGGAAGTGGGATCGGCAGAAAGCAAACCACGATAGAAAAATCGCTGTTACAAGTACAGAAAAATTACCTTGGCCCGCTGAGATAACTTTTTAAAAAGCTAAACTTTTAACAAGGAAGAAATTTTTAATAATAGCTGGTGAATTTTGTGCAGAATTATCATTGAAGCTATATATCCATCACAAAGCTGTAGAATTTGATTAAGAAATGTAATCAAACATTCATTCCCATAAACAAAAACAGAAAATTAATAAACGGGAGATACAATATTGCAGGAAAACTTTTGCAAAAGATTTCAGATCTGAGTTTAATTTTAATTCCAGAGCATTCTTGGTTAATTGTCAACAATTAAATAACAGTAATTTGATTGACATTTACTCTTCTGTCTTCCCTTCATTTCAGTTTTTTGATTTAATTTCAATGGTCAGCTTCCTTGTTTTCCAGAGTAATTAAACTCAATTCAGATTCGTTTTTTAATTAATCGGAAAAAAAAATAATCTGAAAATTGATTAAAATTGTTGTAATTTTCTGATTTGTATTATCTGTAACAGGTGTTCATTCTGTACGTACATTAACGTTCATTTAATCCCTTTCTGTTGAAATTCTGGAAAGAAATTAAGAAACATCCAAGTGTTCAAAATGAGTTTAAAATGCTTCTTCGATTTTTACTAAACATTGGAGATCACATTTGTTCAATTGCTGTATGATGGACATCATTTTTTTAAATCCTCAATACAAAGATTTGTTTCAATCGGATTTTAAGCCCATTCTCATTAAGATTTTGCTTCTTTGATCCGATAATCATGTAGGGAAAACATAATTACAAAATGTGATTGAAATACATATGGAATTAACGCTTGGTCTATTTATGGGGTTTCTCCCAATTTCTCCCCCCCCCCCCCCAAAAAAAAGGCCCTTTTTCTGATATTAATAATTTCTGTATTTCTTAACTACAAGATTAGAAACTTGAGCCTATTTCAAAACGGATTAAAAATCATCAGAGATTACTTTGTATTAAGTTTCTATGTTTCTATTTAACACAGAAGTCGTATAAAACACATAAATTCTATATAACACATAAGTCATACTGAAAAGTTATTTTAAAATATGCTTCTTTTTACTTGCATATTAATGACTTTCAAATCACAGTTAGCAGAAATCTGCTTTTTTTGTAGCAAACCTGAACGATCTTTTTCCAAGGACAAATAGATGCCAATAAACCACATCTCTTTTGTTAAGTGAATTAATAGCTTTTTGATTTTACTTCAATTTTTATTGAAGCATTTTAACATCCAAAATTTAAGTGACTTCCTTTGTAATAATTAGTCTCATAATCGAATAAGTATAAAGTTTTTTATTTACTAAAAATCAACTAAGCAAAATGTATTTAAAATTTAAAATTTCTTTCTTTCCTCATCTGGCAGCTTTTAACGTTAACCCACGATCGATCAGAACAACTGACTCCACTGTATAACATAACAAATGTTTTAACTTTTAATGTTTAACAATTTTGTAATTAATTTTATTATTTTATTTTTCCTAACTGTTTTACTTCGCAACATAATGATATAGTAAGGTGAAATACTACATTAAAGTAAACTAAACTTTCTACAAACACAGACAAAAACTATGTTAACATGTTTCCAATACTAAAGTAGAAATTTATTGTAACTTATTGTTGTTGATCTATGAAGTTTTCGTTCAAATGCTACTTCTTTCATAAGTGTATTATATTTATATGAATTCAATATCGTAAATTAAGTAATTAAATAATAGGGAGTTTATGAAATAGTCTCGGTGGCTTTCGGTTTTACTGAAAAGAGATAGTGATTGGTGAAATGAGGAAAATATAAGTAGATTTTTAGCTTCACATATAAATTAAACTTATTTCAAAGTTTTATAGTTATATATTTAATTGTGTATTATTTACTTTATATAAAAATTGCAATGCCTGTCCCTCTGTTTATTTTTGAACCTTTCAAGGTGTATCGAACCTTGAAATCCAGAAGGCAGCTTTCGAGTTGCTTTCTGGACGATCGTTGCTGTGTTTTTCCTGTCAATAGAGTGATGATACTTTCGATGAACAGAAACACCAACTTTTGCTATTGACATTCTCAGTCTATCTAGATTGGCTGAGGACTAGATCGTATTGAATCATCTTAGTTTTCGGTGTGTCCTTCTTCAGTCATAAAGTCTTGAACTTTCCAACCTTTCATCTAAGTTCCATTGTGTAACAGAAGGCAACTTAGTAGATAACCCCTGAATGATTCCCAATGAGTCTGAATGATTTGGTGTTACTACTTCTTCACTAGGTTATATACGTTTTGCAGAAACTATCGGTTTTCCTAGAGATTTCTCCTTATCTGAATTTTTCACAGTATTTCATGAATTCAAAAGACAATGTATTAATTCAAAAAGCTCCTTCATTTTTTTTTACATTATTTTAACTTGATAATGATCTTAATATTAAGATCATTAATATTAAGATAAAGGTATAATGTATTTAGACGTTTTGTAATGGAATGTTTTAGTTTAATATAAAAGAAAATCCTCTTCTTCATAATCTGTGTAGAAATCTGTGCATCTGTTCCCAGTAGCGGCTATTCTCCATTGGAATGTGCACACAAGGGATATCCCTTCTTACGAGGTTCTTGGCTTCTTGCAGAAGTGGAATTCTTTGAAGACTTGTTGTGTAACTTAAACGAGTCTGAAACGAGTGGAAGTAGTTTTAGAAGTGCGCGCGTCGGCTCCTGTACCCCGAGGCTATTGGATTCACTATGTCAATGACTTCATCCAAGCAACAATTAATATGTCCGAGCACGGAAAGCACCAAATAGCAACAGGATTGATTTTCATACATGAAAGGGTTCGTGACATTGGGTTTAAGTAAAAAAAGGAAAATTAATTTTGTCTCGAATTAATTAGATTTTAGACATGAAAATTTGTTGGATATAATTTCCATCCAAAATACATCGTTAGAATTCGGAAACAAAAGCGATCTTGCTGCAATTGGGAAACAAAAAAGGTATTGCAAGAATGCGGAAATAAAAAAATATTAAATTTTAATTGATTAATAAGTCCCTGTTTCATTTACTTCAATGAGCCACAATTATATTAATATATCCAATATCCAGCTAATCATTTGGTAATTACTTTCTTAAATCATCTCTCATTTGAGTCTCTAGCCATTCTTTATCAAAAGCTGAGACGACAAATTATCTAATAATACTAAAATTTAGAAAAAAATATTGCTAGAATTCGTGGAAATTATAGGAATATCTCTTTTTCTCTTCAAAGTCCAACAATATTTTTTATTTCTTTTATTTTTTCCATATTCTGGCAATAACTTTTTTTTTCTCTAATTCCAAAAGTATGTTTTTAATGTTAGCAATTTGTTTGGAAATTTATATAAATTTTATTAATAAGTTTTTTGAGTTTTTAAGATTTAGTAAATCAGGTTAAATTTCAAAATAAACTTTTATCTCATAAAAAGTCCTTAAATTGTTATTAATTAATTATAAGAAGGAAAAAAGCTCGAAAAAAATGCAGAGAAATTGAAATTTCTCAGGTGCTTTATCTCTTTGATAGGAAGAAAAATTTGGCGATTTAAGTATTTTAGAACTTTTTATTAAATAATAAGTTCCATTTCTATTTTGTAAAATGAGTATATATCGTTCCGTAAATACATTCTCCCATTATCTTTATTTTAAGTCTGTAGGATACATCGAAGCCCTTATGTTATACCCCAAGGAATAAAAAAGAAAAATAATGGACGTAGGCAATATACATATTTATTTTAAAGAAATACATGAATAATCTTTTCTTTTAAATTATGTGTAAGGTGCACATATCGCACCTTCTATAGCGACGCCTCTGCTCTAGGCATTCTGTCTCAAGCAACTCACGCAACAAATTATCTAATAATGGAAATATAATGCATATAAATTTACCTTTATTGTAATACAAGATACTTAGAAGAAAAGTAATTCTATGACATGGTCAAAATAGTATTACAGTTCTAAAATATAACTGAATGTTCGAAATTCGTACAGCGTAATAAACGTTTTATTTTTTAAAAAGTGCTGTTTTATAATATTATAATTATAAAAGACAATGTGATCACAATTTGCTTCTATGACATTCAAATTCCATAGATAGTTTATTTGCCTAATGAAAGAAAAAGGGAAAGGTTCCTCATTGATTCAAACCAAATATTGTGTCTTTGAATCAAGAGTCGCAGCAACTTTATCCTAAAACAATGATTAAGATGACCACAAGTTCAGAAGGACAGCTTTTTTTTTAAGAGCCACAATTATGTTAATTAATGGTGTTCAATAAGGAATACAAATTGAAAGCCAATTTTTCGAGTTGCTTTGTTGTGTCTTATTTACCATTCGATAAATTAAAGACGTAGACTCTCTTAGCACAAATTAAAAAAAGTTAAAATATCAATATTAAATGTGAAACCATTCGTGTTATATCAAACTTTTATCATTAACCTGATACATAAGAATTGGAACAAATTTATTATCTAATAGACTTTCTTCTCTATAGGACGAGCATAACAGTATTATTTGGTTACCACTGTGAATGGATATCTTCAAAGAAACAGAGATATAACTTCTATTGAGGAGATTTGCTGTAAATAATATAGATTTTTGGTTAATTCTTGTATTAATTTATCATTTAGGGCTATCCATAAGCTACGTACGCATGTCGGGGGGGGGGGGTTGGGTTGTGGGGGGAAATTGGGTGGGGGGGGGGGGGGATGTGTGAAGTCTCATTAAGTTTCACTTAAGCTCATTTTTTGAAATCAAAAATTCTATGAAATTCATTTAAACACCCCCATTTATCTAAACCAGCTCAAACAGTTTTCAAACGAAAATATGCTTGAATAGGAGGAATATGCATCAAAATGCAAAGTTAAAGGAAAGGTTCTTTATCAATTTTACGACTGAATAAAATACTTAGTCGTTAAACTGATTAATTCTGAACTGAATCTTATAAATACTTACCATTAAAAATACCTTAGTTTATAATATCAATTACAGGAAGTGGAGTGACTAATATTGTGACGTAATATTAGGGATGGTGGTTCACACGATTGTGACAAAGTGTGATAAAAGTCGAAAATAACAAACTTAGCGGGAAGTAGTTGATGGACAGCCCCTTATTAGCATTTATTGCCAAGTCGACAAGTAAATTAATAACAAACTTTGTATTGAAAGAGAGATTAAGTGTTAGGTGAGGATACTGATTTTGTGGTTTATTATTTTTTTATTAATAAAAATATATAAAATATTATAAATATTGTTTATGGCTAATTTGTTTAATTTGAATTAAGAGCGAACTACTAAGAAACTTTTTAAAATCGTTTATTTTGGAATCTTGATAGAGATCATTGGTAAAATCTTTTTCAAAGTTTTAGAGATAGTTTCAAAGTCATTGTTACTCAAAAAAAAAGTCAATGCCAAAAATAAAAAGTCGGTATGAAGTTTCTTTTGATATTTTTTTCCTTTAAATTATTTTTATACATTTTATTTATTTTTATTTTAGTCATTCAGTATTTTCATGTTGTCAGTTAATAACTCAAAAGATCTCAGGTTGTTTCTGTTGTTGTTTTTCGATGATCGGATTCTTGGCAAATTCGGCTTCAGGACTTAGTTTAGGACTAAATCAATCTACAGAAGTTAGATACTAAGCTATCAGTGCAGTGATTGAAAAAAAAAATAATTGCATCAAAAATAAATATAGTTTGTTTTCAAAAGTTTATAATAATCCAAAGAACAGTTAAATAAAATGAACCAATTGAATCTTTTGTTTTGTATGCTATTACATTTCATCTCATCAACTTCATTTTAGCAAAAACATTGTTATTATTTATTATTTGTTTCTGAAGAAATCTTTTTATGAAGTTTTCAATATTTCTTTTGATGCAAAAGATGAAAATTTGGAAAGTGCTGCAATTATTGGTTAGTTTTTCTAAGGTATTAAATTTTCAAAATTAACAAAAAATAGAATCAAGTCAATCAAAAAACACTGAATACACATATTCTCAAATTTCAAGCTCAAATAGATAAAAGTAACATAAGATGAAGAGAAAATTATGATCCTGAATTGTATGTGTGTGTGTAGGGGGAAATAGTCCAAACTTATCTCGGAAAAAAACTCCCCTCTTCTAGGTTTGGAGCCATTGAAAGATGTGTGTATATAAAATGCAGTCCTTTCTCCATCATTGATTTCAACTTGAATTCCACTCTGAGCTTGATTCCATATTCACGGCAATATTCCCCACCTGTACAATAGACGAGGGTTGCCAAGAGGCCTCTTTCTCTGGACTCCCTTGCACCTTCTG
>JAFIDM010012231.1:3262054-3273243 GCA_023159025.1 Thereuonema tuberculata | reverse complement strand
ACAGTGTATTGACGAATACGTACTGCTCAGCAATGCTTTCAAACTGACACGTACTCGCACTCAATTGATTTGCATTAAAGAAAGATTCAGAAAGGAAATCAGTTTATTGATCATCTTGGTTTTGGGTTAAGTTATCTTCAGTTCGTTTCTCAAACGATTTAAGGAAATAAACATGTAACAATAAAAGAGATTGTTAATTGCCTAACAAATGCATTATTTGATAAAAATCATATTAGCGGGACTTGAGGTTGTAAAGAGATATGTAGCTGACCCGACCACAACAAAAGAAGTGAGTTCCTTAATCAAACGTTCTCAGACCTTTTGACACCTTTCTTTAATCGAATAAACCAATTTAAAGGAAATTGGGCAATTCTGACTTACAATGTCTGACTTGTTAGAGCGGGGCATATTGCGATTTAAATAGCAATATTTATATAATAGGAGTTGCAACTTTCGACATTTTCTTGGATTTACAATTCACATTGTTTACATGATGAGTTTTTTTAAGTAAAACCTTAAATATCATATAAACATTCATATCATTTCAGTCGGTTGAGAACCACCAAACCAAAAAAGTCGGTTGAGAACCAGAAAATAATTTCAATTGTTAGGCTTGCTTTGATTTGGAGGTAATTCCCATCAGTCAAACAATTCATGGATTCAGTTTGGGTGGAACGTATTCGATGATCTAGATGGAATGTAATTGGCGTATAATTCGAATAGTTCTCACAGTCAATTGAGGATAGAATCCTATCTTTAAATATTAGCCTCGTTTATTAGCAACCAATTAACCTTTAGAGTAAAAAAAGGACTCGCCCATTCCATCCATATGGAATACTAGCAGATCCTTAGTTGGCATTGAACTTTCCTGATTGGACCCAAGACACTTGACTGACTTCATGCGTTGTAATTTCACGGTTCACTGACTATTATAGGAAGGCGGCAAAGCTTTGTTCACCCTTTGGAGTGGGTGGAGACACTGAAGTGGAACTGAATGTAACATTTTTTTAGATTTTTTTTTTTAAACGAATCGAAATTTTTACTGATTGCTGAATGATTGATGTTCAATAGATAATAGTAACCATAGATTTCAATCTAATCACTAGCAATAGGCCTAATTGAAATTGATCAGGTATCATGTTACAGAATTCGTAATTAAAAAAAATTGGATTCCTTTCAAACAACATTAAATTCTTGATAAAGAGTTTCTTACAATCATCGCTAATACTTCGGTTTAAAAAAGCAAATAACTGTAGTTATGATGGTAAACATTAGGTAAAAAATGTTTAGGTTAATTATGGAAAGTATTTTTGAACCTGATTTGGTTTACCTTCTGAAGTTTGAAATACCTTCTGTAGTTAAGGAATTAGAGGTAGAAAGACACGACTGAAAATACAAAGGCAAATTCTTTTATTATTCTTAATATTAAGTATTAAGTGCAATTATGCCAATTGATTTTAAAATTTCGAAATTAAAGATGTTCAAAGAAAGGGATAATATCAGTTTCTTTTTGAGTTCTTGAAAAGCAACCACATCCTAAAGAATTAATGGATCCAGCAGGATACGTTATTAGTTTATAGTTAGAGGATTATCCTAGTGGTGCTAATTTGAATGCTTTACTGATGGCAGTAAATATGATAATGGTGTTAGTGCAGCCTTGTTATAACTTATAACGATGTAATTATTGCTAAAAGAATTCAACTTAACTATTTATTACTATATATCAAGCAAAAATTGTGAGATAATCACTTGCTATTAATTGAATTGAAGAATATAGTAGTATTAAAAAAAATGTTCAAAATCTGATTTCTGATTCGAGATGTATTTTTGTGCAATTATACAGAAGAAAAAAGCATTGCATTAAGTGTAGTTTTTTTGAAATTTAATAATTTAATTGAAATTGATTTTTGTGGGTTAAAGGATACAGTTAGCATATAAGTGACGAAATGGAGATAGGACTGAAAAATCTGCAGTCAAACTACAAAATATTGAATATATTGTTGCACCCATTGCATTTATTAACAAAAAACCAATGCCCTAAAACTCAAAAAACGTTTGTGGCAAAAGCTGTAAAAACAAGGTCAGGATAAGATTTTGAAGATAGGAAAAAGTCAAAAAATGGAAATTTCTGTCGGCCGCCATTTTGAAATAGATGATCCGATTTGGTTGAAATACAATACCAGTTGAGTCCTTGAGGGTATCTAGCATCCATAAAAGTTTTAACTCAAAAGCTGAAAATTTACGGCAGTTATTCACGTCCCACTTTGAAGTCCTCCCCGTAGTTCTAAGGCCCGCCCCCTAAAAACCCGTGAACAGATTTCGATTGTTTTTGTTACTTATTTGTATTTAAATCAATGCCCTAAAGGATCTAAAAATTGTTTGGCAAAATCTCTAAAAACAACGTGAATATAAGGATTTGAATATAGGAAAATTCGTCTAAAAGTAGAAATATATAGGTTATATATATATTCTTTAGGTAGGATTGAATGCAATAGTGTCTTTTTCCTTTGGAAAATACACTAAAACCGAAGAAAAATCTATTACTAACTGGAATTAGTATAGAGTCTAATAATGCTGGTATTCAAAATTATTTTTAGTGATATGTAGACGAAACTAAAATGTAAGCATTTTAGTGTGGATATTTTTCGTATTCAATTTTTTTACTGGGCATGGTGCAAATCATCGTTTTCATGTTACTGATTCGTCTTTGTGTTCTTGTGGTGAATATTTCTTACGTTTTCTTCAAGATATCATGTTTTTGATAAACAAGCGAATAATTCTTTGCTAAATTTTATATTTTCCTTCCTTTTACATTAACATACAAATCTAACATTACATTAACATTATATCTTACCTTAGCAATTAAAGTTAATACTGACGGTATCCCAAGTTATGTTGATTAAAGCAAAATTATTGTATTATGTGAAGCCTTTATTTGTGTATTTCCAGTCTTTTTTCAACATTCCCCAACTAATAACCAATATCCTCCGGACAATAAAAATGGTTTGGTTAGAGTTTTATCACATTCCTCGTTGCAAGTATAAGTTGACCTCACCCACATCTGAATATTCATTGAACTGTGCCGTCACCTATAAAAGACTAGATTTTGTATATTTTGTATCTCTTTTGCCTGAAGATGTTAGTCTGAGCACTAACGAAATCGATTGTAAGCTTTTATTTCTTGTATAAATATTTTGTATTTTAGTCTGCGCGGTGGCTTTAATTTTATTTCTTTAAACATAATGAACGCACGTTAAATTTATTGTATTAAAGCAAAATTATAGGCCTGTAATTTTTCGTCATGGATAAAATAATGAAAAGGTTAAAAATCAGGGCGTTTCAGCCTAACCAGTAAGCTATTTTCAACTGGTTAGTTGAAAATGCTGTTGGTTTGGAAAAGGTGAGCTTAAATAGTTTTTTTTTTTTACATTATTTCATAGTTCATGGTTGATGGTAGGAGTGTTAGATGTATGCCAAGATTCTCTCAATGTGAGGGAGGAGGTGTTGGGGGCTTACAAGTTAAGGGTATGGAGTTGTACTTTTGTTATGCTGATATAAAATGGATTTGAATTCATCTTTACTATTGTAATTGAACTGGTGCTGTTTCAGTCTTTTGTTAAGAGTTTGGGTAGGATAACCGATATATATTTCTTATTGAAGATAAGCATGGGATGGTATATATAACTTTAGTTTTTGACTGAAAGTACTTTTCATTGATAGTTTTCTGGTAGGTTAATTTGTTATTAGTTCTGTTAAGTACCTGAATATTATGCTTTTTTATTCAGGAATTAAAATTCTTAATTAATATAAAATACATTAATAACAAATCACAGTAAAACTTTTATGTTAAATAACCAACTCTAAAAACATTGCTGATTACAAGCATCTAATTAATAATAATCTTATATAATACTAGCAAAAATACCCGTTCTTCGCTCGGGTTACAAAAAAAAGAATAAGAAATTATAATTTTGAAACTTTTCCAGCTGGTAAAAATGTCATCTAGTAATTATAATTTTATGTAATACTCGATAGGCCCTAGATACTAAATTAATATCGAGATCAGAAAATATAAAAGTTTCCATTCTTTTCTGCCCCTCTCCACACTCCTATCTTCAAACCTTCCCTAGTTGGTAAAAAAAATCACGTGATGATCACAAAGTAATGTTATATTCTGATTTTGTCACCTGAAAACCTCTTAAAGTACTATTCAGTAAAGTTTGTTTCTCCCCCCCCCCCACCGTTTACACCCCTAGGATGTAAATAAATAACTAAATAAATAAAATAAATTGTTATTTAGTTAGATTAAAAGTATTGTTATACAATTAGACTAATGAATTGTTATTAAAAGAATTGTAATAAGATATCGAGAAATTTGTTTATTTATCCAAAATTCATGAAGATCGATGGAGTTATAGAGGAGAGGAATCAGTTTTCTGTCCTCAAATATTGTCACCTGAGGATGTTTCTCGCTAAGAGAAATGAAACATTGTGAAGAATAAAGTAGATATTTTGGATTATACTAGGAAGTTGTTTTATATTAGAATATTATTTATTTCAAAATAATAAAAAAAAAGAAAATTCATTATCATAAATAAAGAAGGAAAGTAAAAAACAAGAAAAAGAAAACAAAAGAAGTGAAATAATAATAATAAAAGAAAAACATTTCACACTAAGCAGATTTGAACCCAGTAATCATAGCTCCGAAAGCCAGCTTTTAATCACTGCGCTGTATAAACACTTCCACTAAAGATGCAGAAGTGTGTTAATAAGCCACTACTTCAAAGTGTCAAGGAGATTAAATAAGGATGGGGTAGATGTGTCCACATTTCATTGTAGCCTTTTTTCCGCAGGTTCCAGATCGGTCAAAGGGCCTAGGAGTGTATAGCGAACAAACAAAACAAACTTCCCACTTTATAGATATAGATTAAAACTTTCGAAGTTAGTCCTCCAAAAGATTTTTATACTAGCCTACCTAATTAAATTATTTTCTTAAGTAACCAGGTATCCTATTTTTCGACTAATACTTCATTTGTAAAATAAAAATTAACTCAACACTATAACGTTAATACATTATTCTAGCTCAAAGCAATTTGGGAAAATTAAATTTATAATTACATATTGTTAACCCTCAATACACAAGGTACATGAATCACATTCCTTTTAGTTGTGATTTACCTCCATAGTACTAATAATATAAAAATTAAAATTCATTGTAAACTACATAAATAAATTACTTTTCCTATCAATTTCAAGTCAATATAAAGAAAATCTGAGTTTCAGAGGTCCCATTTTAACTGTAAATAAAATATTATTCCTAACTTCATCTTTCCAAGCATATTTTCTAATACATCTACTTTATTACGACTTTTCTCAATTATAATGGGTGCCGGGCGATGTGTGATGCAGTAGTATTTTTCCATAGAAGTTATCTAATCTCACATTACAATGAACATATCCACATTCAATGAAAATTAGAAATTCATTTCTGTGTACAGTAATGCTTCAAGTACTTCAAATATAAGTTCAACGGCAAGAATTATCCCATTTGTAAGATCAATCTTCACAGTCAAATCTAACCAGAGGCTAAGGAAGATTGTCAATATTGATGTTGACAAATTCAAAGCATTAAAGAAATCAACTGAGAAGCGGAAAAATTTCTAAAAGGTCTTATAAGACATTCGGAATAAATTTATTGATGCTGGGTGATCGATATAGAGTCCTGGTGAAAGAAGATTCCAATCCGAAAAAGCTACCAGAGGAATTGAAACTAAATATAATTCCAAGAACAACCTCAAAGTAACTAAACTTGAAAGGAATATTGACACTGAACACTGAAGAATCAAATAATCTGGTGAATCAAATATTCGAACTGAGACTATTGATAGCGGAATGAGAACAGAGATCTGCAGAAGCTTCGACGAAGAAGAAAGCTATAGGATTCTGTTGTCCGGATTGCATCCCGTATACGATTCCTGTGCATAAGAAATTATACAGAAGCAAGGTTCGTCCGAATTTAATTTCGAAAACGTAAGTGACAGATTAAAACTTGACTTCAACCGAGAGAACGATATAGGTTGAAACAGCAATCAAGTGATGTCCCAATTGAATTTTAAGGCAAGAAAGAATGTTAAAAATTTACAAGACTTTAAAGAAAAATGCTAGAATTGCGGAAAAAGAAGTTACTATGAAAGATCATGCAAATCTATAAAGAAAAATGAAGCTTCGAAGAATATTCTGATATTATTCATATTCTGATATCAGAGAGTAAATGTGACGAAAGCCGAGAAGACTAATTCAGGTATGAAAAACGAAACGTGGTTTATCGATAGCGCCTCTACACATAATTCCACATGAATTATTTACATAATTACAAAGAATTTGTGAATCCTGTGAAGATGTATGGAGCTTCTACAATATTCCTCGAAGCCATTGGTTCTGAGAAATCACTGAAATCGCTGATAATTAACTAAGATGATCAAAGTATTTGTCATGTGTAAATAAGATTTCATTAAAATATAAAATACAGCAGCACAAATAATTTAAAAAGAAGCTACGGACCAAAGCCGTTCCGGTCCTGTGCGCAAGCGGCGACCTCTCACGAGACAGATGCGTCGGAACCCGGTATTGAATCCGGGCGTCGCGTCGGTATGGATGCTTGAATAAAATTTCTTTCCTGTGTTTGTCTGCTTCTTCATCTTTCTCTTTCCCGGAAAGCAACGGGAAACCAACTCAGTTTATTTTCCTTGAAATTCTGCGAATTCTTCTAGGGGTTCGCATTAGAGAATGGGAACATTAGAGATCCATAGAACACGGACCTTTGGATATGGAAACCGCACTTCGGTGCGAACAGTGAAACCTCAGCAAATTGTCGATTTCTCCCGCGTCCCTGATGTCAAAAGCCTTGATGCGAGGCATCAAAATTCCTAAAAGATCTCAAGTCTGCCACTCCCTTAATATCAGAGTTCTCATGCAATTTCTCTACTGAAGAGTTAGAAATCGCTCTTAGGAACATGTAGACAGCTGGTTCTGATGGTTCTGATGGCATCTACCCAGAGTTCCTCAAAAAAGAACAAATGGGTTGTAGAATTATTCAATGAGATATTGTAGATGGCCACTAAAATTCAAGAGAACTAAAATTATTATTATATTAAAACTGAGTTAATAGTATTCTTAATGAAAGAATATTGGAAGAGAAGAAAGAAGGTAGAAAAATAATCATGAGTTATTTCACGTGGTCCATAGTCGGCCAAATTCGAAGAAAGAAGAAGAAAACTGAGTAAGGCAAAAGAGTGGTGTCATCTGAGAGTTATTGACCTACATGCTGTTATAAGTTGCTGAGAAACACTGTTCGTATAGGTCCTTCTGTAATTCCAGTGGAACAGCTTGGATTTCGGAATGGCCGTAGGCCCAACTGTTCTGATCAAGTTCTCTATTTAACGACACCTTTAGAAGCCGAATTTGAAAAAGGACAATATACATCAATTGTCTTGATAGATCTTAACGCTGCGTATGATACAGTAAGGAAGGATGGTTTAATTTATAAATTATTAATTGTCATTTCCTGCCATTGAATATGCCACTTAAGTAATAATCTTAAATAATAACAAATGGACTATTTAATGTATTTAACGTATGCTACAAGTACACCTAAAAACTTAATAATGGTCTTCCACAGGACTCGGTGATTGATCCACTTTTTATTTAATTCTATGTAGCTGATTTACAAGCTAAGTAGATGAATGCAATGAATTGCATCTGTTTTCAGCATAAACTCATGGAAACATTTCAGCATAAACATGTACACAGAACCTGCCATCGGTGTAATTATAGAGATGATTCTGCCACACTGCATGTCTTATGCAACTGTCTTTCAAGGACACCACAACCGGATTCGTAAAGCATCATGTCTGTTTTTCTGCGTCGTTGGCGACAACCAGGTGATTGTGAAAGGTTCTCGGTTTCGGCCTGATCTCATATTGGGTGTTAGCAGTCCGCGCTGAGTGTTGACGTAACGGTCCCCTTCGATAACCGACTAGAGACCTTTCGCACGGGCTTGCATAGCAAAGTATTAAGTCTTTTGCTACTTCTTTGCGGAGGAATTACGCCGAGGTAGTAGTATCACGTTCAGCGTGGGTTCCCTCGGTTCTTGGGACCCGGGAAATGATTCCTCTCTGCAGGAAACGATTTCCTTTCCTTTTGTTCTTTCTCTTATGATCGATTATTCAAAAGGTAATTTATGTCGGATGTCATAAGGAGTCTCCTGACATCTACATACAGGACATATCTGATCAGAGACAGTGGCTTGTAATTGTTGGTGGAGGAACTTTTAGCATCTACTGTGAAACTGCAAGTGTATACCTTACTGTTATATTGTAAACAGAGCTAATAAACATGTTGTCTACCTTACTTGTTGTCTTTTATTTCTGAACCTTAGTGTACCTTCTAGCACATTTGAATAGCGTTTGCGAACATAGACTATGATTACGGTTTGTTTTTATATTCCTGACCTACCTTTAAAGTTTGCACAGGGAATTTTGAATCACCCTGTGTATCTGCGAAAGAGCAGAATCTTTTTATTGTAAGGGTGTGGAACTGACAGACAAACCGCCCGGCATTTTGTTCTGGAAAGCATATCCTGGTAATCTGAAAGACTTTATTTAATTAAGACGCTGAATAATTTAGATGTTGATATTTAGATTGATTAGGTACTACTTATTCCCCCTTTGCTTTATTTCTCTTTTTATATTTTTTTGTATATTTATTTTATATTATGGTCTCTATGTTATTTTGTTATCATGCATTCTTGACCCATACGCTAAATAAATAAATAAGAAAGAACTGAATTGAAATCTTTGATTTCAAATTTGGAAAAATTAAATAATTATTACATTTTTTATAGTTAACAAAAACATTATAATTGTTCGTCTTCCTTCTATTTACCTGCTGAATTAATATAAGTACGTATGGCCAACATTTGCACAATTAAGATTAAAAGTAATATTTTAAACATATTTGTTTACAATAAAATTACATTGGCGGAAATTCTTAAGACAATTTCCTTCTTTAGGTTCCACGAAACAACATTGTAGACGTCGATACAAGGCAGTCCATTGGGTGACTTCAATCACCTGATCGGTTCGTCTTATTTCAGGGATTATCTTATTTCAGAAATTTCGTAAAAGTTATTTCTTCTATTTCTTCTGCATTATCACAAGTAATTTAATTTTTTTTTTATATTTTAGGTTTAGTATTGCATATCATAAGCTGTATATAAATAATTACATTAATACTAGATAAGATGTAGGAGCTGATTGTTTTGTTTCAATAATAATAATAATAATAATAAAAAAAAAAGTTAGGTTCCTTCCATTTCCTATGAATTATTAGACATTTAAAACCTTTGGGGCTGTTCAAAAATGACGTCAGGTGAAAAATCGGATTTTAGACCCCTCCCCCTCCCTGTCAGGTTCTGTCAGAAATTTTATACCCCCTTCCCCCCTCCCTGCGTCAGGTCAGATAAAAAATAATTTTATAAATTACGAAAACTTTATTTTTATTTATTTAAAACTGCTATTTTATTCGCGAATTTCGATTTATTATCACGATATTGCAAAAACAGAAATTTTTTCTTCCCTTGTTTACAAATTCACCTCTTCTTCTTTTTATTATTCCTTATTTAATTTTTTCAGCACCGTTAACTTTTTTCACTGAATTATTAGTAATCGTCGATTTACAAAACGAAGCTAGATTTACAAAAAGCAAGATTGTCACATTTAACCTAAAAGCTTGAGTGACTAAAGGCGGGCTTCTAAAAGTAGCTTAGGATTTCCGCTTTCCAGATATCACAATGAAATTATTTTAAACTATCCACAAGGACATGAAAAGAAAACGATTTCACATATCTGTCAAATGTTTGCAGTCCAGAAAAAACACCAATTCGCACAATAACTGACGCTGCTTCCACACTATTTGAAACAAAATTACCAAATGCTCTCTGCTATCTTGTAACAACAAGTGGCGTCGTTTAAAGTCTCATAATAAAACTGCCCCTCAATTAAAAAACTCATGTTTGTGCTTGAATAAAAACCTGACGTCAGAATTTCTTCGACCCCTCCCCCCCCTCCCTGTCAGGTTCTGTCAGAAATTTTATACCCCCTCCCCCCCTCCTAAGACCTGACGTCATTTTTGAACAGCCCCTTAGCTCATAAGTGTTCATCCATACAAAGTAATTTAACAGATAACCATTTTTCAAGTAAAGCTATTAGAAATTAGATACAAAACTGTTGTTGGATGAAGGAGGGTTTTTTTTTTTTTTTTTTTTTTTTTATTTCCCACTAGTAGATGTTTGACTAAATTATTTATACTAAGTAATTATATAAAAAAAATAATGATTATAGTTAGATGCATTAAAGGATATGAGAGTTTCTTTGGAGGATGGGGAGCAAGTTAGGAAGCTAAATTCCAACCAAAAAGAAAATGGGAAGATAACAAAAGCCTTTCAACTATGAAACAACGAACAACGAAAATAGAATCGATTCAAAACACTTCCACTTTTCGGTGACCAAGATCGCCCCCCCCCCCCCCCCCCTGCTCTTGTTAGATGTAGACGTCGATCATCTTCACATTTATCAAATTAATTATAAAAAGATATTTGTTTTTATTTAATTGGCTGAATATTATGATCAAACTCACTTATTTTTTCTTCCTCCTTTCTTTCTTTCTTTCTTTCTTTCTTTTTGTTCTTATTGTTTATTTATTTTTTTTATGTTTTTTCAGTTGGGAGAAGGGAAGTTAATTATTCAGTTAAAAATAAGCTTTGGTTTTTTTGCATCTGATGGTTGTTAATGAATAATTAAATTAATATGAATAATATTATTTAGTGGTTAAGTATTTTAATGGCTTTTGAAATTTCAAGTGTTCGTTTTTTTGTTTATTTTAGATTAATTCCTTTTAAGTATTTCTATCTTTTTAAACTGATGTAATATAAATTGAATTAGCATCATATTAAATTTGTTTGTTAAATTTTGTCAATCTGTTATTTATATATTTACTATGAAACTTTAATCGACTGAAACAAATTGAAAATAAATCCAGGTTTTAAAACTCAAAATTTATCAACCCAATCTGATAATTCAGTAATTGATGTTTCTACTATTGTCATCTTTTTATTTTCTTTTGATCTCTTC
>JAFIDM010012231.1:3237095-3256873 GCA_023159025.1 Thereuonema tuberculata | reverse complement strand
CAGAGATTCTTACTCAGAGATTCTTACTCAGGGATTCTTACTCAGAGGTTAAAGACTGAACTCAACTAATGGAGTTGGTCAAGAATCGTTGGGAGCCAAAACCATGAGTTTCCAGGTTTTCATAGTTTCAACAATTAAGATTGTTCACCATCGAATTTTAACAAATATAAGCTGTTAGTACTGAAATACAAAGATCAAAATATAATATCTTTGACTATACTCCTAAATAAGACAATATGATTAGTAAGAGATATGAAATATAAAATATCACTGCCTTAATTTTAAGTTACTTAAAAGTCAGAATTGTAAATAATAAGCTTTGTTAAAATAGATATGATTAGTAAGATTAAGAGTACTCGTCTACTAGAAACTTAATACAGTTCAGGATATTTCTTTATTTTAGATATTACAGGATTAAAACTTCGGAAAATATATAAAGTAGCGAATGAGATAGCTTACAAAAGTTAAATATAACTGTTGTTGATGACTCCTACGATAAAAGTACAGTATCTTGGCTTATTTTGCCTTTTGAAATTCATTTATTAACCTGGTATTAATAAGTCTGAACTAGATATTAATTATAATTAGCATTGTCTAAATCATCTCTAAATAAGATACTGACATTCAAATATTAAACCATCTAAATATATTTAGGAGACAATGGGAATTTCATTTAAAAACAAGCTTCGCTCGAGTACTTTTCTATAAAGATTGTTTCGATAAAAATAATTAAAATAAATAAATAAATAAATATATATTATAATAATAAGTTTTAACGTGTGCATTAGTGGAATGAAATTAGACGCCGACACACAAATGTAGTTTAAAAAACATTTAACACATTAAAAAGTACAAAGTACCGGTTTCGCTCTTTTTACGGAGCTTTCTCAACTGAATTAGAAATTGAAAAACATGTTCTTAAATACAAAAAATTTTTGGCTACAACAAATTAACATAAGATGATATTGGACCAATGAGAGATGTCGTCGGCGTGAATGCGCAGGCCACCCGGAAAGGATCTGTTTCTGCCCGGATTAAGCTCCATTCATGACGTCAATATCGTTGTCACTAGAATAATCTGGAGGAAAAACAAAACAAAAAGAAAAAAAAATAAAGGAAAAAAAAAAAAAAAAAATTTTTTAAGTAAAATAAGTATTAAGAAATGTATTTATGATACTGAAAGTAGTATCTAACGGAGGGGGGATTAAATTGATTTATTGATTCTATAATCAGCTATGGCCTGAACGGAAATATTGTCATTGTAACAATTTGGGGAGGTGAGGATAAAAATTGACTCCTTACATTTCCTGATGAATTCATTGGACTCTTTACATAATATTGACGGTTTGTTGAAGTTAATGGAGTGGTTATACTGTTTAGAATGAACAGCGGTGGCATAATTAAAGTCGTCATTTTTGATGGCGTAGATATGCTGGTACATTCGTTTACTGAGCTTTTGTTTCGTCTCACCAACATAAAAACAAGTATTATTACAACAGTGGACTGCATAGACCACATCGGAAGTGCGCAAAATATTAAGGGGAGGATTATTGTGTTGTAAGTTGCGAGCTGTAGTATTTGAACATCTTGAAGTTAAAGCGATTTTAAGAGGTTGGAATATTTTTCTCAATGCGGAGAATAATTGCGGGTGAAAGGGTATGGAAATGAAGTGATTGGGCTTGGAATTATTATTAGGGTTACAGGTGTAATGTTTACGAATAGCATTGCAGAAATGCTTATCAATGAAAGAATCTGGGTAATTGTTATTTCGAAAAATGAGGCGTATTGTTTCGAGTTCATTGTTGAAAGCGTCGAGTGTATTGCAAAGGTTAAATGCTCTAGTAATAGCCATGTGAACATTATTAATTTTGAATGACATTGGGCAGTAGGAGGAATAATTAAGTGTAATACCTTGATTAGTTGATTTACGATAAACTGATGTTATAATGGTATCGTTCTCGCGTGTGATGAATAAATCGAGGTATGGGATTGATTGATTGCTTTCTTTTTCAATTGTGAAATTAATGTCATGATGGATGTCGGTAATAATATCCATTATCCCTTCCTGGATCGAGGAATCCGTGTAAAAAAGCATATCATCTACATATCTACAGTAAAGTGGGATATGGATTCCCACTTCGCTGTAAATATGGAAAGCGGAGTCCTCGATGTAAGTCATTACGACTTCAGCAATTAAGGCGGAAGAGGATAAACCCATGAATAGTCCGGTAGTTTGTCTGTAACATTTGCCTGCGAATGAGAAGAATTGTAACTTAAAAAGTGCTTTTATGAGAGGTAGGGTATCATAAAAAATTTTCTTTGTGCATGAAATTATTATGGTGCTTAAAAATAATATACTCTATAGATTTAACTGCCAATTCGTAGGAAATAGATGTAAATAAGGCTTGAACGTCAAGAGAACAAAATGAAAAACCCGGTTGCAATTGTAAATTTCGTAAATTCTCAATTAATACTGTGCTACTAATACTGTGCTACTTTACATCTATTTCCTACGAATTGGCATAAATCGGAATTTATTTCGCCAAGGACGAATTTGAAAAAGCTGAAACACTTCTTAAAAATGTAAGCAAGTGTGTTAGCTTTTTTAAATTTGTCCACAACTGTATTCACACACGTTAAATTTTATCCGCATTTATTTCGCCAGTTTTCAATAAATCAACAATGGTTAAAACAGAGTCAGACAGAAGCCTTTCGAAATTCATGAGGACTTACGGGTGCTGCTTTTTCTACCTTTGTTTTAAAATCGGAAAAGACATCCTTCATTTAATATTAAATTGCTGAATACAAATACTGATGTTCCATGTTCTGAGACATGAAAGAAATCTGCTATTTATTTTTTTACACTTTCAAGCGCTTTTTTCTGGACAATGAACCCAAACGGGATAAATTTCCAATTGAAAAGTAAGTTAGCCTAAATAGGCACGCCAAGTTTAAAGAAGATTTATCCAGCGGTCGAAAAGTTAGGAGAGGGTGAACACAAGCTGATTGAGTCTTATTTTCCTAGGAACATAGGCTAAAAATGGAAATAAAATATTGTTGAAAATATCTTCATTTCAATGATTCCTTGAGGTTGTTTTGCTCTTTATGTGACTCACAAATATTTCTTTGACTTCTAATGAACTTTTAAATGGACGGTTTCAATTTATACTGAGCATTCTGTCTAAATCTAGTATTAGGTCTTTACTGTTCTTTAGAGATAGTTATCAATTGGAATGTTCAAGATTGAAATGTTCCTTCATAAGAGAAAATGATGAAAATGTAATTGCAGAATAAAAAGAAAAAAAGAAAAAACTTATTTTTTTTCTTTTCAATCATCAACTAATGCAAAAGAAGAAAATCATCAGTTAAAACGCAATTTCATTTTTTTATTAACTTATTAATTATTGTAAAGTTGATTACCTTCTTAATAAAATGTAACTTTTTATAATTCTAATATCAATATTCTAATTAATCATGTGATTTTAATTCTTCACACGTTGATCTTTTTCTTTTGCTCTGCTTAACCACACCCAAGACTTAAGATACGAAAGTTAATTAATGCACAATTAATGAAACCAAAGGAAGGTTACAAGAGTCAGACCTTCAATGTCACTTCTTTATCTCTTCTTTTTTTCATTTCCTTCGCACGCATTTACTAACAAGGCTCTTTGGAACGTGAGTCGAGGTAAAGAATACGTTAATCTCTAACAAAGAAAAAATCTCAATTGAACATTCATCCTATTAGAACAGAATTCTAGAAAAGAACTTAGGTATGCTGTGTAGACATAAGATTACTGCTATTTTCTATTACTTCTATTCTATTAGCTTTTTTTCTTTTAAACCGTAACTAACTACGTGAAAAAAAATAGATAAAAATAAATAAAATAAAAGGCAATTGCGCCAAATTCCACTGGATATTTTGTTGATGATTGTATATTGAATGAGAAAATTATTAGAAGGATCACTTCGCTTGCTTAATTAGGTGTTAATTTATCTTGAATGTTACCTTCCAAATCAAATGAATGTTGAAATGATTTATGAGAAACAATCATTATTCATGATTATATTCGTGTAAAACAGCTGAGAATATGGATGTCAAATTCCTTTGCAACAAAGAATTATATTTGTAATTTCTGAATATTGCATTCGACGATGGTAGAGAAGTTCAAGTGTAGTGAATTTAGATATAAAAATTTCAAGTATTTTAAGCTTTTGAAAATCAAAACAATAATATTATGTTGAGGAGAAACAATCTTTTTAGCAAATATCTTATTTTAAATGTGATTAATGAAAGAAAGTCTTTTGAAAAGTGGATTACTAAGTTTATTTGACTTAAATATTTATATAATTGCATCTATTGATGAATATTCTGCTGAATTGTTAAAATAGAATTGCACCCACATTTAGTTTGAATATTTTTCAGATAAGAATCGAGATAAATCCTGGATCTCTCCAAGTGCGATCTTCGATTCGTAAGTGTCCTTTGGAGCTCTTAAGAGTTCCCATCGTAATGAATCCCTAGAAGGATCCAAGGAATATTCCGAGAATAGATACTGAGGTGGTTTTCCATTGCCTTCCTCAGGAAATTATTATGGAATGGCTTCAAATCTGAAGACAAAGTGAAGTAGACAACACGGCAAAAATACTTGGATGTGAATCTGATTACTTTGTCACTTAAAACTCTCCAGAATTATGTCAAAATAATGAAAATATAAGAAAGCAAATAAAAGCAAATTACTTTGGAATCTGTCTAACTGCGAATCCTTTCTTTCTTTGGATCGTGTCAGTGAATGTAAGGATAATTTCAAACGTTTTAAAAGAAGTCAGTCTTTAACTTTTCAAACTGTTTCCTTTTTGTTTTGTTTTCTTCTCGACGAAATACGAGGAAAAGAACAGTTTAATGTAATTTAATAATTAGTAAGTTTCTTTTTAATAGTAACTAGCGTATACGCCCCATTAACAATGACGGGAGAACAATTTGACTGCTTTTAGTCGAGAGATAGAGTATTTAAGTAGAAGTTTTTTTTTCTATGTTGAAATATTATTTTTAATTTCTTCATTCGATGCCGAGAAATGTCTCTAACAACTCTTCAGTTCGTCGCTGAGCTTCTGTATCTAAAGCTCGTCTGCTGCGCTTGTAGTAGGCTCAAAAAATGAACATTGAAATTTAAATTTTAATCTAGTAGGCTAAAATTAATGAGTTTTTTTTTTTTTTTCTCTGGCTCTTCTCTCATGGCGTCTCTCACATACCAACCCATCCACACACACAACACACACAGAGTGATAAGAGATATTTAACAGCTGCAATTTGTAGTCCCATGGCCTAATGGATAAGACATCTGAGGATCAGAAGGTTGCAGGTTCGATTCCTGTCGCGGACGTTCCTTTTAGAAATCATTTGTATTTTCACAGGAAATTAAAATAATTTTCTAAACACAGAGGAAGTGCGTTAGACACAGACAGATCTGGAAAACTATATACTTTAGATCAGTGGTCGGCAACCTTTTGTTGTAAAAGGGCCAAATATGTTATGTGGGGATTACTGCGGGCCGCACTTGGGCCAAAAAAGAAAATCTTATTTTAACAACCAAAACAAAAAAAAAAAAAAAAAATCTTCCAACACTCCTCGCGGGCCGCACCAAAACGCTTCATAGGCCGCATGCGTTGCCGACCGCTGCTTTAGATTATTGTTGTTTTATAATCCCAAATTAATCTAGATTAATTCTCGAAATTTGGTGAATCTAAGTTTGTACTGGATAAGTTTCTATCAATGAACAAAAGCAATGTAGAAAAGAAATCTTAGAATGTTACCATGTTTTTTTCAAGCAATTGTTAGCGTCATATTTTAAAATTTATAATTACTTTGAATTTATTAACAGATAAACAATTAAAATAAAAGGATAATAAAATATTATCAGCAGTTTTACTGTTACCCGGCATTTTCGATTTCAAATTGTTTCCCTTCACGACATGTATAGACATTATTCCTTTCTTTCTTTTTCTTTTAGTTGAGTAAAGTTCAAGAAAGGTAGCTAAGATAAAGTGAACTGCTTTTAAATTGAATAACGTGCGAAATTATCCTTTAACTGATTTAATTCACTGACCTTTTTTGACTTAAAAAATATCAGTTAATGATCTCCTATCGCTACCTACAACTGTTCTATCGATTCTATCGTCTTCGATCGAGGGTTTAGGGAAAAAAAATTAACCCTTTTTGCATTTAAAAAATGAAAGTCTAATAAGGCAATAAAAGGTAAACGTGGTATGAATTGAATAAAACCACGAGAGATTTCAGCAACCACTAACCGATTCCCATAGTATTTTTCATGTAGGTAAGAATCATCGAATGTGCTCTCTTTTAAACAAGAAATATTCCTACAAAAAAAACCGGTTTTTAGAACCAACGGCCTCTTCGTTGCCAACAATCTTCGTTTCAATTTAATTCGCCAGAAACATCTGATATTACTTTTTTTTAAAAAAATATGGTCGGAAGATGCTTCCTCTTAAACAATCGAAAATATTAATTGAGATTAGAATAAAGAGTAGTTTTTTTGTAAATTGTAATCAATCATTGAATAAAATTCATCCCATTAACTTTTGATTGGCTTATTGGACGGTGTAATCTTCCATTACGATTTTAATCGGTTGGAAATGATTAAAAGGTAGGAATTCCATTGGTGAAGTTTCTAACTCCATCATCCAAGGCTTTTTAATTTGATTTGTAATAATGACCCTGAAATGCGACGATGACCGATGATCAATTTACGACATTAGGAAAATTCTAAACACATTGACTGAGACGTGGGTGGAAATCCGGAAAAATAAGTTCCCGATGTAATTTCCCAAGTGTCAAAGAAGAAAATTATGAGTTTTGATCTTTCGACCTTATTTAGTTGAAAAGGAACTCGTGACATACTTTCAACTGACTCTGAATCAACAAAAGACATTTCTGGTTTTTGAATTATTATTGTTTTGCTTTTTTAATGTTTATTTACAATTTCGGATAAAGTAAGGATATGAATTTTAAAGGATGCACTTCACCATTGTCAGTTACAGAGAGTCATCAATTAATAATTCTCTTTAGTTATACATTAGAAATCATTAATCATTTGAAAATAGAAAAAAAAATTTGACTTTGATAGGCAAGGATTTTGATATTTATGGATGTAGTTCAATCTAACTAATAATCACTAAGTAGTCTTTTTTTTCTTTATTAATAATTGGCTGAAATAAATTAACTGTTTACTTGTTTGTTTACTTGTTGTTTTTTTTTAATCTCAATGGATGCTGATTTAATTATTCCCATTCTCGAAATCCAAATTTATTTATTTTTTTTTGATGAATTCAATCCTTTTGAATTCAAAGAGTTTTACGTGTTTTGTTTTTGGAATTCTTATTTAATCATACGAACAAGAATTTCGACATTAGTTTAAAATATGATTGAATGGTGAAACTTTTGAACAGCTTTGAGCCTGAACTACAAGAATCGCCGGCGAATTCCACTGGGATTCATCGGAGGCTGCTGGATCTTTGTTAAAGAAAAAGAAGAAGAGGACCAAGTACAGTTAACATCTTAGATAGCTTTCATGTAAGTTTACATCTTAGATCCCTTTCATGTAATTTTACATCTAAGATATCTTTCTTGTAAGTTTACATCTTAGATCCCTTTCATGTAAGTTTACATCTTAGATATCTTTCTTGTAAGTTTACATCTTAGATACCTTCCATGTAAGTTTACATCGTACAAGTAAAGAGCATGATAGCGTCACCGGAGTTGCCGGTTCAGACCGTGAGCATTCGAAAGATCTTCTACAGCTAAGTCAACCAGCAAAATTGTAGCGACAGAGAGCCAGGGGTATAGGATCTATGAGGGGTCAAAGTAAACATGGTGGCCTTAGGGAAATCACTTATAAGTCACTGCGAGAGGCTTATAAGTAGCCTGCAACCTTAGATAAGGATGAGACAGACACAATAAGCAGATATTGATTGAAAAATAAGCAGGAAATTGTTAATGATCAGCTTCAAATCAGATACAATCGATGTTAAGTTCAGAAAACAAGGCGTGCGAAAGGCAGATACTCTTTTACATTGAGGACATTTGAACCGCTAACTGCAGAAAGGCATCATGTCCAAGTTTTACGATTTTTTTTTTTTTTTTATTAAAATTGTGGCTAGGAACAAGACGCAACGTTTAATATAGAAAGGAAACACGTCCGCACAGTAGTATTGGCATGACAACTACTTCAATATTCTATTTACCGCAGAAGTGTATTAGGGTTTACTACGTTTTTTGTCTCTCCTGTGAAATTGGCAAAATTGGACTTGTTTCCTTTCTGCAGTTAGCGATTCATTTAACGAATGCAACGATGTCACACTTGAAACACCTGTCATTGACGATCGAGTCGAAGCAGTAGTCGTAAGAACTTATCCATGGATCAGGTTCAATGTCCAGGTACCCGCATTTGTAGAACGCGTACTGTATCATGTTTATGAAGCGAGGAGCACTGAACTGATACAGTGGGAATGACTGGAGTGCCAAATATCGATCCCTGTGCCAGATGTTCACATCGCCCGTCTCGAATATCACAGTGTCTGTGATCAAGCAGATAAAGACTTATATGGACGGAAGAAGTACACGTCAATGCATCCTGCTGGAATCAGTTATCGAAAGGCTATCATGCTTGTTTGAAGACCATGAGTCGATCAAAAGCAGAATTTCGTTCCGTTCTGGTGGCATGCTTGGCTACACACGTCCTCTAGAACTTGATCAAGTCACCTTTGTTCATGTTAGCAGAGTTGCCAGCATAAGAACGATGTTTGGCGGATCAGCAGGCTGACCTGTTGCCGTACTTTACCGTCTCCTCCTCCTCTCCTGCTGGCTGTCTGTCCGGTAAACTCGGCCAGTGAATTCCCCTGGGACAAGCTTTCAGGAAAGGTGCCACTTGCCTGGCAACTCCGATGACGAAGTCGTACCCATTACTTGTCAGATATCTTTCATGTAAGTTTACATTTAAGATACTTTTCATGTAAGTTTACATTTAAGATATCTTCCATGTAAGTTTACATCTTAGATACAGTGGCGTCACTAGGGGGTGCGGGGGGTGGGACCGCACCGGGTGACACCATCACAAGGGGTGACACCAAAATGCAAAATATTACTGTCTATTATTCTATGTCACAAAAAGAGACGACAAAATTTTTTCACCTAGGAAAAATGACGAAATACACTCATTAACAAAAAAAACGACACTCCTAGAAGGAGTTGTCCGATTGTAATGAAATGTCGTATGCAAAGACATTGGGACCGCCCATGCAAATGATTAGACTTTCGTGTCCAATGACTGAATAGCGAGAGCTACAGTGCATCGGAATTGCGCACTCAGCAGGTGTATATAAAAAGCGATTCTCAATCTGATGGTCAAAATTTCTGTTGCATTGCGAGTTAGGATACTTTTCAACGAATGAAAAAATGCCTCGCCGCAGGATTCGAGCTCATTACGTTCAACTGTCAGAGTTTGAAAGAGGTCGTATCATTGGATTGAAAGAGGCAGGTTGGGCAAATCGGAGAATCTCTCGTCATATGGGTCGAAGTGATGCGGCGATTAGAAGATGCTGGCAGGAATGGGTGGACAATGGCAGATTTCAGCGTCATGAAGGTAGCAGTCGACCTAGGGCCACAGCAGAGCGGGAGGACAGATTGATTGTCAGATTAGCTGTCACAGCGCCTGAATCATCGTTGTCAACCATCAGACGTGCGACCCGCACACGAGTGTCCGCCATGACCATTCACAAACGGCTGAGAGAGCGACATCTACGCTCGTACCGACCGCTACGCCACCTGCCACTCACACCGTCGGGCCAGATTACAGTGTTGCTTGGCTCGATCCGGTTGGAATGCTGCTGACTGGGGACGTATATTGTTTAGCGACGAATCGCGGTTCCAACTGTGTCCTGACGATCGTCGCAGACGTATCTGGAGACGCCCAGGGCAGCGTGCCGATCCTGCTTTCACTATTGCACGCCACACAGGCCCTCAACCAGGAGTTATGGTATGGGGTGCCATTTCCCTTGATAGCCGGACCCCTTTGGTCGTCATTAGCGGCACACTTACAGCACAGCGGCACGTCGCTGACATTCTGAGACCTGTTTTGCTACCCTTCCTTTTGTAGTACCCTGGCCTTATTTTTCAGCAAGATAATGCCAGACCACATACGGCACGTGTTGCTATGACCTGTCTTGCAGCTTGTGAAACACTTCCTTGGCCAGCTAGATCCCTATATCTCTCTCCAATCGAGCATGTCTGGGATATGATGGGAAGGCGACTGCATCCACCAGGGAATGTGGATGACCTAGCCCAACAATTGGAGCAAATTTGGCAAGAGACCATGAGGGAGCTTTATCACTCTATGCCACGTCGTGTGGCAGCTTGCATTGAGGGTAGAGGTGGGTCAACACCTTATTGAGCTCGTTACTTTGTAACTAACTCTGAAATAAATCATTCAATTTGTTTGAAAGTTTAATCATTTTCTATTCTGTATATAATCTTCCTCTCCACCAATTTTTGCCTCCATCGGACAACTCCTTCTAGGTCGTCGTTTTTTTTGTTAATGAGTGTAGATAGATCGCTTGGTGCCTACGTTCGGCGGCCGGAGTATCTTGATTTTGAATTACGCCGATCAGAACGATGTCTGCAGTTGCGCAGGCACCGATCTGACGCCCGCGCAACTGCAGCGACGAGTTCCGAACGCAAATGTATGGTGTGGTTTTGTAATTGACGCATTCAGTTTTCATATTGACTTAGAATATTATTAAAAATATAAGCTGTTATAATCAAGTATCCTGTCTACTGTATAGAATTCCGCATTCTTGCAGCAGTAAAGGTAAGCAAGTGCATCCTTTATTTTATGAAACCGGGAAAGACAACTTCAAAGTGGGAATGAACCCAAAGTATTTTTGAGTCAAAATGGCACGTGTTATTTTTCCCGGCTTAAATAATCCTATAATAATGATTGGCTTTAATTTTGCAAGTTACAAAATTAAGCAAAATGTGGACATGTTCAAAATTTAAACGAAATCAAATATCAATTTTACAAACATTTTTGCTAGCAGTTAGGCATAAAATACGTATGACACGGTGTCAATTTTAACACAACATACACAGAAATTATAGCATTTCTTAACGTGACAAGCCTTAAACTAAAAAAAAAAATAGTTTAACTTATTAATTAATTTAATGACATATGACAACAATGTAAAGAAGAAAAATCACAAAAGGTGTCCCGTTTACGACCACATATCAGAAAGTACGGCCGGGTTAATAATTACCAAATAATTAAAGGTGGTTGTTCAATAATGATAAAGAATAACATGGATTAAAGTTGTAAATTTTGTAATTCTGTAATTTTTCTGTGTAAAAAGATTTTCAAATACAATTTGTTTTAGCAATTAAATAATTAAAAAAAGTTAAATTTAATCAATTTTCAAATTATTTATTTTATTTTTATTTTTTATTGTTCAAGGATATTATATCATGTCACATGGAATACATAAATCAAAGAGGCCAAGTAGATGCCAGCAAAGAAGAGCAAAAAAGAAAAAAATTGAATCACTTTCAAAAGTACGCGGATCTATGCTTCAATATGTCAAGAGACCAGATGATGGTCAGGGTTCATCAAAAGACAGTTCCTCAGCTACCAATTGATAACGCTAATTATTCTGATGCTGGTATGCATTATGCAGAACAGGAAGGAGTTGAAATAGAAGAAAATGACGCAGAAAAACAAGGAAAGGAAATGGATGAATTTGAAGCAGAAGAGTGGACTGAAAGTGACTCTAACCATGATACTGTAAATGACATGATGAATGAGGTTAAGGGGGAAAATTGGAATATTTTAGATGATGCTTCTTTTTGGAATAGACCAGTTCCATATCATTTGCGAGTTGAAATCATCAAAAGAGGTAGTGCTTCTCTCCAGAACAAAGATGGCCCTTTCAGAATTGCGACAAGGCAAGATCCAAAAGCAAAAGCAGATGTTCGCCAGCTATCAAAAGAGTGGTTTTACAAGGTGATGCCAAATGGTGAGAAACTGTTGCGATCATGGATGGTTTACTCACTCGTCAGTGAGAAATTATATTGTTTTTGCTGCCGACTCTTTGCCGTTAATGCTACAGATA
Organism: Thereuonema tuberculata; assembly: GCA_023159025.1. Taxonomy (NCBI): domain Eukaryota; kingdom Metazoa; phylum Arthropoda; class Chilopoda; order Scutigeromorpha; family Scutigeridae; genus Thereuonema; species Thereuonema tuberculata. The sequence continues at coordinate 3,244,699 of JAFIDM010012231.1, read as the reverse complement.
CTTCATCCAAATTTGTGACTGGGTTTCAGATGTGGTGGAAACTGAGCCCGAAAGTACATAATCATGAGACAACCGAAGAGCACTTACGTTCCTTTGAAAAATGGAAAACATTGGCAGCAGGACTAAGACTGCACAAAACAATTGACGCCGAAAGTATTGATTTGATGGGCATAGAGAAGAAAAAGTGGAGAGACATCTTGCACAGGTTGCTCGATATTACATTGTTTCTCGTCAAGCAAAATCTGCCATTCCAGGGCCACAATGAAGATGAATCTTCTTGGAATAAAGGAAACTTTCTTGAAATGGTTGAGATGCTTTCTAAATATGACCCAGTGCCGAAAGAGCACCTAATGAGATTAAAGCAAAGCCCATGTAAACTCAAAGCATCAGCATCTTATCTTGCACCAAAAACTCAGAATGAGTTTATACATGTTCTAGCAAATCATGTGAAGGAGAAGCTTGTCATGGATATAAAATCTGCTAGGTATTTTGGGATGATGTTCGATAGCACACCTGACACATCACACACTGACCAAATGTCCGAAGTGATCAGATATGTAAAAATTCACAATAGAAAGTTGAAGTAAAAGAAGTGTTTCTAGGATTTTTCCCTTTAAAGGGAAAAAAAGCTGATGACCTCTGTTCTGATATTATTAAAAATCTGGAAAGCGATGGACTCGACATTATGATGTGCCGCGCTCAAGGTTATGATAATGCAGCGAATATGACTGGAATCCATGGGGGTGTACAAGCCATTTTGAAAAGAAAGAACAGGAAAGCTATTTTTAATGGATGTGTGGACCATTCGCTTAACTTGTGCGGTCAACACTCTTTTGCTGAAAATGCGTCGTGCGTGACTTTTTTTGGAACTCTTGAGGCAATATTTTCCTTCTTTGCTGTTCCACTCACCGATGGGATATTTTAATGGACCACACTGGAGTCTCAGTAAAAAGACTATCAACAACACGCTGGAGTTCTCATCATGCTGCAGTAAAGGCAGTGAAAGAAAAATTCGATGAATGTGTGGCGGCAATTGCAGCTCTGTGTGATCCAGATGAAAATTTAGACACAAGAGGTAAAGCACGAGGTCTTTTACCAGCTGTCTGCAATTTCACGTTTCTGTGCTACCTCTACTTTTGGTGTTATGTACTTGAAGAAGTTAATCTTACACAGCTGTACCTTCAGACAAAGGGCTTAACTCTTGACAAGGTGGTGACAAAGCTAGAGACGCTAAGACTTTTTCTGTACGAGCAGCGCAATCATCTAGTGGAGCAGGCAATTGAACAGGCGCTTTTAAAATCAGACCAATATAGAATTTCAGTAGAGAGCAGACCCAGGTTCAAGAAGAGGATGACAGGTGAGAAGACAAGAGATGCTGGACTAACTCTGCAAGAAGAAAACAAGAGGGCGATGCTTGAGTGTATTGATAGGTTCCATTCTCAACTCCAGATCAGATCAAGAGCCATCAAGGAAGTAGCAGCCATGTTTGAGGCTGTTCAAGTCAAGAGTTTAATATCTGCCACTGAAGAAGAGTTACTGGTGTCCATTCCAAAGTTGTCCAATTTCTATGATGAGTTATAAGAGGAAGAGCTTTTATTAGAAATACCAAGGCTGAGGAGGCACCTGAAGGCAGCAGAGATTGATCTCGAATAAGCCAAAGACTGGTCCGTACTTGACGTTTTGAAATTCATAGCTGAATGGGACTTCCTAGAATCTCTTCCATATCTTTCAGTGAGTCTACAATTATTTCTTACATCTGTGTGTCTGTGGCTTCATGTGAGAGGAGTTTTTCGAAGCTAAAGATCATAAAGAACTATTTGCGATCTACCATGGGACAGTCAAGGCTTTCTGATCTTGCCATATTATCAATCGAAAGTGATTTTGTGAAAGGAGTTGATTTCGATGAAGTAATTGACAAGTTTGCAGCTTTAAAGGCCAGGAGAACAAAGTTCTGATTTAGTTGAGATTCAATGTGACAATGTAATTTCTATTGTTGCACACTATTCTGGTAGTTGCTGATTGTGCAAACCCAATACAGAACTGTTACAACCTTATGTCATAGGAGATTGAAAAATTTTAATGTAATTTTGTTGTAAATTTTAATGTAATGTAATGGTTGGTTGTAATACCATGTAACGATTAGTAATTTTTTTTTTAATGTTTGTCAATCCTATTAGGTATACTTATAAGCCGTATACCTGTGTTATAGAAATTGAGCATTTTAATATATTTTCTTAAAAAAATTATTAATTAATATTTACGTTCACATGATAATTTTGATATTTCTTTAAAAAATTGTTTTTTTTTTTTTTGGTTGTTAAAATAGCATTGTCCATTTTTTTGGTGCCGCACCCTCCTAGCGCCGGCTGGCTCTGTTGTGAGGGGGTGACACCATGAGCTCCCGCACTGGGTGACACCAACCCTAGTGACGCCACTGCTTAGATACCCTTCGTGTAAGTTTACACAGAAGATAAAAATTTACTAGAAAAAAAGTTAGAAATAACTTAGATGTTCTGTAAATGGCATTTTATTTCTGAAATATTCTTGTTCCATCTTATGATATGAAGGATGGAAGGAAAGAAAATTTATGATTTATTTTCTCTGAATCGGGTCTTTAAATTTCAGATGTAATCTTAATTATTTTTACTTTCGTGTTTTCATATTAATATTAACTGTAAGACATGGGAGCTCTTTCAATTATGTCAGCTAATTTAAAATTTCTTTTTGAAGAGAATTTTTTAGAAATAACACAGATGGGTGAATTCTAAACCTTGACTATATTTTCTCTTGTGTAATTTTTTTTATATTTTAATTTGGTATTACTGACTGTAAAGCCATTCTCTTTGAAGAAAATCATTCTATGAAATCGTTTAACAGAAGAATTATCAAGAGTTTAACACCTCAATAACTTCCAAATGTCTGAATTCGAATGAAATATTTTTCAATTCCTATAATTTTGAATTTTTATCATTTTCTTTTCATAATCAATCTGATTAAACAGCAAATAAAGTAAAAAATGAAACCTTGGTGTTATGGGAATCCTTCTGAAGCAATTTGACTCAAAATATCAGTTGGTCCGAACCTGTAATTAAGCTCCATTTCCAGTAGAACTGATTTCGTATGCAGAAAATTGCTTCCATTGGCATGTTGCTATGTTGAAAACAAATTGCTAGTCAAATGAAAAACGGACCTTTTCACCAGCAGCTATCTCTGCCTGAAATTATTAAGAAGATATTTTTTATTTTGTGGAATAAACATAACTGAGTTTTATTCCAATTATCTAAGGGGTGAATATTAATGTTATTATATAATCTGATCTTTAAAGGTGTAAGAATGTCATCATCAGATGCTTCCACTTTCTCTCTTTTTTCGGAATATTAAAATTCACAAGAAATTTACAGAGCGAATGGAGTTTCTCGGATTATCTTGTGTCTTTCATTAAAGGACCTGGCATCGGATGTTTCTTTAATATAACTACGGCATTGAATGTTGGATTTTTGTAAATAAACACCAATTGCAAAATATTAATAAAAATAATTTTAAAAATTTTAAATAATGTTTACATTAATTTTAATAAAAAAAGCTTATTGGAAAAAAATAATGTTAGAAAAAAATATAAGATTCTAACCATTTAAGAAAGATTTATCTATAAAACAATTTTGAAAAATATTTTTGAAGTAAATAAAGCAAAAAACAATTTTAATGATGAAGAAATAACTACATAGAATTGGCTAAGAATTTTTAACAATACTAAATTAAAAAATAATTTTGGTCAAAGGTTGGAAAACCAAATTAATTATAAATTTTTTAGTTAATTAAATTGGGAAATATATAATTTAGAAAATTTCAAAAACATTAAACATATAAAAGATCAGCTAATATCCGACGTAATTGATGAAAAAAAATAAGTATTAATCTTAATTTAACTATATTAATTTTAAGTACTCATATTAAACTATCAGCACCTATACCACAGATATTCTTAACATAAGTATACCTAATAGGACTGGTAAGCATTAAAAAAACAAAAAAAATGAATTACATTACAAACAGCCTCGTAGCTAGGGAGGGGCTTGAGGGACTGAGAGCCCCTCTCGAAATCTAAATCTAACCTAATCTCTCTGAGTTGAAATCAAAAGAATCAAATAACTTAAAATAAATTAATCTATCTTTTTTGAACTTCAAGAAGCTTTTACAGAAATGAGGATTACAGTCAAAGATCTTTTAAAAGAAGAAACTGTAGGGGGATCCCATTTTGTTTATGTTTTTTGTTTTTTTGATGCTTGCAAATACTAAAGGACGATAGGAAGGGGGAAAGTTCATTGACTAAATGCATTCAACGCTTCTACTGTAATTCAGTAGCAACTCATTCACAAAAACATACTTTGCTTTTATTTATTTTAAATATATTTTGAGAGATAAATTTTTTTTATAGAAATTACGTAATAACGTTGGAAAAATTACGAAAGCAAAATAAATAGCATTCTTTTTTACCTGAAGGAAATAGTTCAATTTTTCTTGATCCTTCTGATTAGGAAGAAAAAAACAAACCGTAATTGACTTTATTTTTTTTCCAAATTTCTTCCATCAATCATAGGACAATTATTATGATGGAGAAGTGTATGAAATTATTCGACGAAAGAAAGAAAAAAAGATAAAGAAAAATAAAAAACAAGGAAAAACTAACGACATTATTTTTAAAGAAATGAGGAAATTACAAACTGCTTCTTAAAAAAAAAATTAAAGAGTAATAAAATTGTTTTAGATAAAGTGATAAAATGAGATAAAATGAATGTAGTATCAAGTAAATAAACGAAGAATAAAAGACAGAAAAGTGATTAAAAAAAAGAAAGGGAAATATTATACAACTTTTTTGGAGAAAGGAGAAGTTTTTTCTTTTTCATGAAATTTTTGTTTCAATAAATACCTACTATTTTGCTTTCTTTAAAACTAAGATTTCTTTAAGTTACTAATTAATCGAAGATTTAATTATAACTTTAAAAGAGAAACTAAATTGTAATTTATATTTTGTGATTATAAAAACCTTGAAATATGAAAAAATATATTTCCTCTACACTCAAAATGTTAGAATGATTAAAATAAAATTACTGAACGGAGAAGCAACATTCCAAATATAACTATACTTCGAAAGTAATTAGAACAAATTAAAAATTATAGCTCTCTTAAAATACTTTGAAACAATAACTAGCAACGACATTAACTTTTGAAATCCCCACCATAGAATATTAATGAGAAATCATTATTTATGTTAATCTAACAGAAGGAAATCAATGGTATTATTATGAGTCACTGTTATTCTTAGAAATCGGAAATTTCACATTAATCTTGGATAGTTATCATCGTCATTTTTCATGTAATTTTTTCATTCTTATCCATTTGTTTGAAAATGAAGATTCAGTTAGAATGTATAATACATTTACATCTACAATCAAATATTGATTTAAGATTGTATAATACAAGAAAAAAAATTGCTTGCGTTAAGTAATAAATACTCCCTCTTCTACTAAAAACACGAGAGAGAGAGTTTATGACTGTTGTAGATATACGACTATCTGGTGCTGTAATTACTGTGGTACTTTTAAATTCTGACAAGTCGGAGCGTCATCCTCTTCTTTGAAGGTGACCTTGACGGACGCTTATTTGCATGAAGAAGGTACTTAGATTTTCTTTGACGTTCGTTCTTAAGTTTTTTTTCTTAAGTCTTTCTTTTTTCTCGCTGCTTCTTTTCTTCTGTTGTCTCTCGCATCAGTCACAGCACTGTCTATCTACATCACGCACCAACCAAATCAAAAAAACATATATAAATAAAAAAAAACCAACAACTTTTAATGCCAAAGAGAGAGAGAGAAATTGACTTCTTTTTTTTCTTTCCTCTCTTTCTATTTAGTATTCTAATCAGGAACGAAGGCGAGGCAACGCTATTTCAGGAGGAGATGAGACTTTTCGCACCACTTAAATCAATTAGCAAAAAAACCATACTCAAGTGAAAGAGAATTTGAAGGACTTCAAAAGCGTCTTTAAAATACTATAGGATACTGAAAATGCATATTCTATAATTTCAATAAAAGAACGAATATTGATATTTCTAAAATTTCGGTTTCAAAATGATTTCTTTAAAGGCAGCTTCAAATACAGCTGCACATAAAGTAATTTTAACGAATAGTGACTTTCTGAAAAGATTAAGAATTAGAAACATCAGTCACATAGTGCAAGGACAAGTTATTCATTAAAAAGATTAAAGCTTGTCTAATTGATGATTTTTAGTTATTATATTTTCAATTATTATAATTCATTTCATTTTCGGATACCTTTTAATTTCGAATTATTGCTTCTTTTGAGACAGATTTCTACCGTTCTTGAAATAGTCATCTGTCCGACAACACTTACATTATCAGTTCCACAAACATCAGTTTTTACTTCATTCAAAAAACAAGTGATATTTTTATTGAGAAGTTGAGTATCATTTGAGTTCTATTTTACTCAGATCAGGATTAATAATAGAATCACTCAGAAAGAACCACGATGAAATAATTTCCTAATAAATAATATTACAAGATTGCGAAATCTCTCAAAATGTAATTTGTTCTTGCTTGGTTTTCTTAGAACTTTAATTTAGAATAATTGTAATTAAAGATTATTGAACCACTTTTAATTGTTTTCAATAGTTCTGGAACTTCGAAGCCCTTTTTCTTTTTCGCCTACCCATCGATTCCCTTCATTTCCTGACTTCTAATGGCCTCCTCCCCCCTCCCTCCTTACCAAAACCCTCCTCCCACCTAACTTCTTTATCAGAAATTTTAAATATAAATTTAAGGAATATCCGTTTTAGAAAATCAAAACTATTTCGAAAAAATACTATGGAGCGAACTTGGTTTCTTCTCTGTAGAAGGACCTAAAATTGCAAGGATTTGTCACCGAGACGTGCGTTTCAGTCCCACAATTTGGTATTCGTATTTGTACAAGCGATTAAATTGGGTTGTTGTTTTTTTCTCATTTATCATTGTTGAGCAAAATATTCTTAACGAAATAATACACATGGAAATAAGGAATTATTACAAAAGGAATAATATAAAATTATTTATAATGTGTGAATTAGAAAATAATCTTGCTGTACAGATGGAGATATTCAGGTATAACAGATAGGATTAAAGAATGAAGTATACATTCCGGAAAGTCTAAGAAATAATTTTTATTATCTTTAAGTTGATTTCTACCTTCGATCACCTTTTTTCTTCTTTTCCTACTATATAGTAAGTTAGTTTAGTCACAATATTTCTTTTTTGAATGTTTTTATTTTTCAAAAACGTTTTGTGTTCCAATGACAACATTGATAATAAAATACTCCGGGAAAGCAAGGTTTGTTATCTTTGTACAAAGAACAAAACTCCAGAAAATTATCAACTCCTTTATCATCCTGAAGAAAACAACAAATCAATTTTCTACAATTGACTTCTTGAAGTTTGGAAATAGACATTTTCTTAAAATCAAATGATTATAAATGACTTGTTTCCATCTAATCCAAGGAATTATCTGCTATTATATTTTCAGATTGAAGTGTTGAAATATTTATGTAATATCATTTT
>JAFIDM010012231.1:3214484-3236695 GCA_023159025.1 Thereuonema tuberculata | reverse complement strand
TATAGAGAACATATACATACACAAACTTTGACTTTTATATATGTTAAGATAAATATCTCTTGTTTTCCGCAATATTAACTTTACGGATACGTAATATCATTCCGATAGACTAGTCAACCTAATCAACACACTTCTACATCAATACAACAAAGCTATAGTCATACGGTTCCTTATTCCTTTTTAACAAACTATGGATCAGCTTTGTGACATCTTACGGTCAACAATGTATTATAACATTATTATTTACTCATGCACTATTTCAATGTTTATTAGGCACAAAACTTTAATGAATATTTTTTACCATGTACCATTTAAACATCTGAAACATTTTGAGTAGCTTTTAAATTAAAAAATAAAAATCACTTTTCATCTGTAAAGAAAATATAAACTCAAAGCATAATATTTCAAAAATTATTGAAATTAATAACGTGTTGGTCCTCCTTTCTTCTCTATAATTTCTATCATTCTGTCAGGCATTGTCTCAATTAATTTTTTCAAATCGGACATCTTTATCTGGTCCCATGTATTCCATATTGCAACCTTCACATCATTTCAGTGATGATACTGTCTGTTTCGGCCATATACAATGTTTTCCATCCAACCCCACACATGTATAAGAGCATGTATAAGAGCATTGTCTTGTTGATATTATCAATTTGGCTCTCCTAGAAGGGATCCAAATGAGCCATCTTGCCTTCCACAAACACTATATCTGCCTTACCTCCTGCCCCAAATCTGCCCACACCATCACTTCACCTTGTTGTCTGCTTAATCTTATCTTCCACGGAGTGCATAAATGCCAGTATGCGGAATATCCGTCAGGGCCGTCAAGACAGAAACGTTTTTCATCAGAAAAAACTACTGTATTTCGTTCTACCTTTGATGCAATTTCACTGTTTTCTTAGCCCAGTGAAGTCGGCTGGAACGATGAGTGGCAGCGAGCTTGGGTTTAGTTTTCAGTTTTACAAACTTCATGTGATTATTTGACGTTAAGCTTTTACATACAGTTTGGTAAGATACAGTCTTTCGCAACACACCAGCAATTTCACGGGTGGACATCTCATCAGACGCAGCAAGATCTTGAATTCTCCGGTGGTCTCGAGGTGTGAGTTTTGGAGGTCTATCTGGTTTTTCAATGGTTCCATATCTATCACCTTTCTTGTTGATATTTTGAATAACAGTCTGTGAACGATTTAATTCTGAGGCTTTTTGGCTTGTTGACTTTTTTTGACCAAGAGGAAAATGAATTTTTCGTATTTCTTTGCCACTTAATGAATTCCCACGAGGCATGATAAAATAGTGGCATATGTTGCTACGAAAATGAATGGATTACATACTTTAGCCCCGTTTAGTTATCTTTATGCAAATTTGGGATATTCCAATCACTTTGCAGGTGTCAAAATCAAAACATTTCTTAGCGAGTTTATATTTTCTTTACAGTTGAAAATTGATTTAATTTTTTAATTTAAAAACTACTCAAAATGTTTGAGATATTGAATTTATTGCTTTTAAATAGACTTTAAAAAAAATTGGAAGTAAACAAATCATGTAATGAAAACTTATGTGAAATACTTGGGTGTAAGAAATATACTTTCTTTACAGGGTGTATCTTATACATGAATTCTTTACTCTTCGATGCATTAATATTTCACTATTAGAGTTTCCGAAGTTAAACATTTTTCCAGAAAACTATGTTCTCAAAGGATTAAAAAATAGGACATTACTTTTTTTAAATGGTTTTTGTAGTTTTATTCCCTCTATTCTATACCTCCGACCTCGAAGAAATAGTTAAACTCTTATTAATCTTCAAAGAAATAAGTAAACAAACGAAGGCACAACGTTACAAGCTCGGCACAACGTTCGCACCCTGAGTTGTCACCGGGAAGAGACTGTCTTATTAATCTTCTAATCAAACCTTCCTCTAACCTAGCTTTAGTTTGCAGATAAAATACAGCGCTTAAAAATGAGTTTTGCATTATTTTACAATCTGTTCTAATAACAGCTAAATATATGAAATTAATTCCAACTTCATTAGAACAGTGTAAATATTTCGAATAGAACGGAGTAGTTAAGGATAGTCTACGTATTTCTTAAGTAAAAGATTTATTATCAGTTGGTTTATCTGAGAATAATGATAGAAATACTTTGTTCCCTATCCTATGTATTCACCACTTTTGCTCTAAATAAGTTTTATATAAAACATTATTTAAAAAATATATTATTACATAATTTTTTTAAATATAACTTACTTTTAGCTCGTACATTCGTTATTCCTAATAATACTAATAATAATTTATATAATTAACCTATTAGTCTATATAGATAACCAGTTATTATAAGTATATACGATAAAAGAGACATAATAATGGTGTTTCGTTTTGATTCTTTCTATAAAGAATCGTTTTCGTTTGACTTGTATGTTTAGGACAGAGGAGGTAATGAAGGACAGGGCCTCAATTTTGAAAACCAGGGAAGGAGTAGAATATTCGTATTTTAACAAATGGAAAGAAATCAGTCATTTTATTGAGGATCTTTTTTAATGTGAAAACTGAAATAAATTTAAATATGTTTTAGGTTGGAGCACAAATAGGCAACGTAAAAGATTTGATGAAAATCCGTTCAGCTGTTTTAGCGTGATGTACAGACAAAAAGACAAATGAAGAAGAAAAAGATTCACATGGAACTTGTGAAGTTGGGTAAGTAAGTTGGATAAGGAAATAAAATTATTATCTATTTTAGAATTCCAGATATATAAGAATTGTGTTGAATACTAAATCCTCTGAACACATACATATCAATCATAGTTATTTATGAAATGATTAGACCCAGTTAAGTAAGTGTTGCTCAACCGGATCCTGTTAGATATAGACGTCAATATTTGTCATGGAAAGACAAATAAAACTTGGAAGTTAAGGAACTATTTTAGTCCCTTGAGTTAAAGGAGAACTTGTTTGCATTTTCCTTTTATTAAGTGACCTTAATTAAATTTTATTAATTAGAATGATTTAGCTTGGGAACACAGGTGGTGCTTTTTCGCCGTCTCATAGTAATCTCCTCACGAAGTTGAGGATTTGAGGTGAAAATTTTATTATGGAAGTCAAATTTCTTTCTTAAAAGAGACAGACAGCATCTCTCTTTAAGCATTTCTATTTACATGTCCAACTTCTTTTTTTTTAGATTAAGCATTAATATGGAGTAAAACGCGGTAGGATTAATCCCATTACATTAATCTAAACTCCATCTTTGCATTAAAATTAAAATTTAGAATTAAGAGGAAGTAACCATAATAGTAACAGATATTTCAATATATAAACATAATACTTACGTAAAAATTACTGGAAATGAAACAAAACTATATTATAATGAGTATCCAAAGAAATTGATAAATAGGATAGGCCCTATGTAAGGATTATCTTTAAAAGAAAATAACAGAAAATCCAAAAGAAACCACAGAAATCAAAAATATAATTAGAGTACCATATAATGTCAAAATTTCAAAAAAGTTAAATAAGATTTGTAGAACAAATGAGATATCAATTGTAAGGACAGCTAACAAAAACTTAGGATCCTTAACATGTAAAAAACAAGTAGATAAAGAAATAATGGAAACTTTGGGTGTTATATACAAATTAAAATGTAGAACTTGTGATGGGGTCTATTTCGGAAATACTGGGAGGAAGTTGGTGAACGTGTAGACGAACACGTAATTGCAGTTCGTAATAATCAATCAGAGATTTCCGATTGGGCCCATCATTCCATAGGGTTGGGACACAATCCAGACCCGATCGTTCAGATAATATACAAGAATATATACAATAAGGAAACAGGATTTATATTGGAAGCATAGTTTTAAATGTTTATAATAAAAAGAAAGGTATAGAGATCAGCCAAATGGTTCTAGAAAAATTTAAAGTTAACTGTGGAAATCTGGAAAAATTTCAATAATTTCATTTCTTTTATTTCTTTGTTTTATTACAATGAACAATCTATATGTTACTTCTGTGAATAATTTAATTCATTTTATTTGTTTTTATTCATTTTATTGTTACAAAAAACAATAGGTATTGATTTTACGCATGAATTTAATTCATTTTGTTATAACGAACAATACATCCTTACCATGAATGACTGTATGTTGTAATATCTATGTTAGTATTGTTATTTTTTATAAGTAACATTCTATGTATTTGTAAGCCTGATGAAGCAGATAAAGTAAATAATCTGCGAAATATAGCTATCAAGAAGAAAAAGAGATGTATTTTGTTTCATTTCTAGTAATTGATATTATTCCATCATTGAAATTTTTTGTAAAAAAGCTACTATTAAATTTCTGAGTGAATTGCACTCAATTACTAAAGTTTAAGTCAGTTTTTTGTTCGAAAACTTAGCATTATGTCCCAATACTCAATTGTGGAAAGATATAGATTATCTCTACAGTTGCCTTATCTATACATACTTATAATTCGATAGACTTTTTTTATAAGCATCTGAAAACATATTAAAAAGCCTTTCAAGTCAAACATCAGTAGTTACCTACATGTTTGTTACAAAATGTTTTAAAAATATAAAAACAATAGATTGGAATATTTATTTCAGACCAAATTCCATCAAAGCAAAAATGGTGAGAGAAGGACATTCTACATTCCTATCAATTTTTTGTAGACCATTATTAAGTGATTAACAATAACTTCGACGTATACTTTCTTACAATTAGGTCACTACAACAATGACTAGTCATAATGAAATTCATTTTTACGATGATATAATAGATATTTTTACATGCATGTATGTTTAAGATATATTTAATATTGAGACGCTCTCTGATATTACGTGGAATTGTACGAAAATTATGTTAGAATTATATTCAAAAAGACTTTTTTTTATTTCAGTGGCATTTATTTGATTTAGATCTTTAATCTTCAAGAAACAACATTTGTATTAAAAAAGAGAAATGGAGAAATTGCTGCAAGTTTCAAAGTTTATTAGTTAAAGAAAACTCTTACTTAGAGATCAGAATCCATATTTAAATTTTCTTTTGTATTTGAATGCTTTCTCTAGTCCTGATACAAACTACCGAGTTTCAAAAGAAGATTCATTTACGGTTCAAAAGTGAAGAGTGTGAGAGATCGGGATAGGAGCATATATGTACTGTAAAAGCAATTATTTTCGCGAGGCTTTAATTTTCGCGAATTTCGCGAGCCCATCGTAATCGCGAAAATTTAAGCCTCGCGAATTACTTTTTTCGGTTCTTTTTTTCGGTTTATATAAAATTCGCGAAATTTTTAGCTCGCGAAATCACCGATATCTTCATTTTCGCGAAAATTACGGCTCGCGAAAATAAGTGCTTTTACAGTACGTATAAACGAATGTACACAGAGAGACTAACTATTTTGATGAGATTTACTTTCCCAGAAACGTAGGTGATTGTTTATTTTTAGCTAATCACTTGTCCATGGTTTGATATGATTAAAGTTAATCCGATTTATAGATTAGGAATATGAATTTAATTTTTTTGAAAAATGGAAAATTTCCACAACTATTTTTCAGCAGATACTGTAATTTGAATGTAAATGGGTGCTTTCAATTTTTTGTCATTTAAATGACTTTCCAAAGAAAAAAAAAGTAAGTAATAAAGAAATTTAAAGAATAATATTTTAATCTTCTAAATTATTAGAAGATTACTAATGGTTTTCCTTTTTTATTTTTACTAAGATCATTCAGGGATTTCTTGTAAATCGACTGCATATTCTGGCATTCAGTTGACTTCTCTGAAGATGTGTCTCTTGCTGTAAGTGAAGCACATCGCTAACATAATCGAATGAATGATTCTTAAAAACAAAAGAAAAAGATTGAATGATTAAGGGTTTAAATAAATGTAAGTTCAGCATAATGAGGTCAAGGGGTCAATTTTGAGGACTGGGGAGGGATAATATCACTGAAAATACAGCTTTAAATAGAAAGCGTTGATATGGATGACAGTTCATGAACACTGCTTCATCAACAGAAATCTCAAATTGGATGATATCCTATCTTCGAATAAGCAGTATTATACTTCAAAAACTAATCAGTGAGGACAAGTCTTCAAAGATCAATCAATATTTTTTACTAATTAGAGATTCTCAGTGGCTAGAAATCTGTAGAGAGATAGGCACTTGCCAGAACTTCTTTAAGGAGTTTGGAGATAAACAGTTTATTTTGGAGAGAGTTTTTAATGGTATTGTAATATATCTTAGACAAGTTGTACGATTTAACTCTCCTTCTAGAACTATCTGTGCACTAAATTTAACAGAGAGAGGAATGAGAGAAAATATTTCTTGCTCCAGATGAAGTCTCGTTGTGAAGTCTCGTTGTGAATATTAAATGCACCTAAAAAGTCATTGTAAATCTCTATTGATCTCCAAACCTAAAACAAAGTTTAAACTTTGATATTTACATGCTTGAAAATGCTTGATGGAAATGGCAAGTGAAATTTTATTCTATTTCAATTCTTTGTGAAATTACGTGTTTATGTAAACTTTATTATTCAATTCTATAGGAGCTTTGATTGAAAAATTGGATTGCATTAATATCTTCCTTTCATAATTTTGCGTACTTGTATGTTTATATTAATTTACTTGGCTTTTTGAAACAAATAAGTTGAAAACAATAAAAACAAAATATTAACAACAGAAAAGCAAAAAAAGAAAGTAGTCCATTGAAAAAAATCAAACAAACTCCAGAATATTCACTTATTTACAAACTATTGTCTTAACTTTGCTTTCGTATTGCTTGGGTTCGGAAGTCATTTTTTTTCTGAAGCATCAAAATAAATAAATTTATAATAGAATCCAAGAAAAAAGAAGCAAATGTAATGATCGAGTTTGTCATTTCTCTCATAAATGTTAATTTAAGTCATTTAGTTAACATTGAGATATCAATTGTTTCTTCGTTATCATAGATTATCCAAATTATCTTTGTTCATAGACAAGCAAAGTAAATGAATGAACTCAATTCTTGTTTATAAATCTTCATTTTCCAATTGAAACGCACGGGGAGGGTTTACTTTCGCTGCCAATCCTAAATCTTCAGTGCATTGTCAGACGATGGATGCGATTAGAAATGAAATTCGAAAATTTAACAATATTCTTTAATGACTATTTGGTCTTTATAACTTTGATAAAACGACAAAGGTTATTTTTTATTTTTAATTTGCAAAACACACTTTTTTTTGATGATTCCAATCTCCAATTATAAAAATGGAATAGTTTCTAAGGAAAAGGACATCTTTTTTCTTTATTATCAAAAATATTACTTAGTTACATTTTCTCATTACTTATTATTTGGTTCTTATTACTTATTTCATTTGGTATAATGATTTCTTGTATTATTAATTTCTAATTTTAGAAATCAGATTTTTTCTTTTGAATTTTTAGTTTGAAAAGAACTAAACTTTGATAAACGATGTCGATTAAGAATAATCTATGTTAACATGTTGTTAACTGTTTTGAATTTATGAATTCATAATCACTACATTAATGACATCCGAGATATTTCCAAATTTGTTTAATTCATATATGACGTGGTTCATCTTATGAATTTAAATACTTGAGCACAACTTCAACCTGATTCTATTCCCTTAGCAGCATTCAATCAGAAAACAGAAATAAGACATGCTGCACCTGTTGCACGGCAGCAACAGGAAAAAAATCATTACGAATCGATGTAAAAAAATATATATAAGTTTTAATAAAAATTTTCATTAAATCTTCCATCCATAATTTCTAAAATAATGTTTGAAATATGCAAATGGAAAATAAATTAATAATAAAAATAGTATCAACGAAAAAAGTAAAAAGAAAAAGCAAATCAAATGTAGAAAATATATACATCAAACATGATGATAAACAGATAATAATAAATGTTAAAAGCCCAAAATACATGATTCCAAAAAGAAATATATTGTTGTGTCTTCTAACTTTCTGAAATTAAATCTTCCTCTCAAACAGTTCCGAGCACTCATAGATTCCAACTCTTCATCTACATATTATTAACAATAGCGTTTATCGAACGTTACTTTGAACGTTCTGTAGATACTAAAGAAAGTTAAATTTTCTTGAAGTCTTCTTATCTTAAATAGAATCTGTTTAGATTGAATTACCCTTTGAAATAAATAACTATGCCTAAAATATATCGCATTTAACCACCATTCGAGTTATGCGATTTTCAACTTGCGGAACCTTCGGAAAGAATTAAGTTCCCTAAGACTTCCTATAATAGCATCTTCATAACTCGAATCTTTACAAAAAAAAAAAAAAGATATAATATTGCGATTATAAAAAAAAGTGAAAAAACAATTTGGAAGGAGTGAAACGGAAAGAAATCGTCTTAAGAAATAGTAAAATTTCCACAAATGGCCTGATAAGTGGCTAAAAATAAGAAAAAGTATTTAAATCAAATTTTCAGTATCATCTTTATTTACGTTTCAATTGTTAGATGTACAAAATTAACTTCTAAGTCACAACAAAATATTAATTTTAAGAAAATGTTCTTAAAAATTGAAATATGGCCTATAATATCTTCATTACTATAAATGACTACTGTTTACCTCCTGTTTCTACTTGACTATTGTCGGTCTGGTTCTGGCTAAAGACTCTTTCATTACAGAATACGTTATGCTTTTCAATTCACAATTTGCCTATCAAACATCTTTAAACAAAATACATTTTTGATTAGTAACTAAGAATTACTTATTCTTTCATAACGCATTAAAAGTGTCCTGTAGCCAGAAGAAGACTGGCAATAGTCTGGTAGAAATATTAGAAATAGAAGATAAAGAATAGTAATTTATAGTAATGAGATATTAGAACATTATTATAATGTTTATTATTATTATTATAACATTATTATTATTGTTATCATTATTATTATTGTTATTATTATAACATTTTATAATTTAATGGCACATGTTATATCCTTAGTTAGATAACAGAGATGACAGTTCACATAATCAAAATCCACGAAAAACTCTAGTACTACCATTTTTACAGAAAGCAAATAATAATTTTCCAGTTAAAGCAAATATTTTCGCAGAAAAGAGGCTCGTCCCCCACCCCTTTTTTTGTGAATGTTCTTTATAAGGGAAATTGTAATTATGTAATTTGAAATAATCTTTTGTTTGATTTTATTTGTTGAATTCTGCTTATCCTTAACCCTCTGAGATTTCCTCTTCAATTTCAGAAGGGAATGTACCTTGTTGAAAGGTGTTGGTGGAGGAACAATTGTTGCATTATTTCATTGATTCAATTCGTTTGCTTCGTCTATTTTCATTTGAGAAGAGTTTGAATTATCAGGCATCAGAATTGGAACAAATGATTTAAAAAGAATCTAAGAAATCAGACGAGGTATTTTGTTGGGAGTTTCTTAATATATAAACTGTTTGTCCTAAGCTGTCATCATATGCCATTTCCATATGCAAATTTTTTACATAATTACCAGAAATAGGATGAAAGAAACTCTTGAACACTCAACAATCACTGAACTATGTAATCTAACAGTGGTTAAAGTTGGATGTCGTTTCTTGAGTCTCATCATCAGGATAGTATTTCTTATTTCGTTCTGAATGAAAAGAGTACGAAGAGAAAATGCTTGATTTCTTTTCCTTCATTCAGATTAAATGTTTTTATTTCTTATATTGCTAATTATAATACTTAATTACAGTATATTAATTTAATTATTTTAATAACTGTATTGCTACTTTCTTTTATTAAGCCTCAATAACTATCCAGTTCATTTCCTCTTAACCTTTTAATGGATGGTTTGTTCTGTTGCTGTTCGTTTTTCTAATTTTCAGGCTCTTTTGGGTGTAGTTTCTGATTCCTTCATTCATCGTCTTCATTTGCTGATTCTCTTAAGATTTATATAAATGTTTTATGCCTTTAATAATTTTATTGTTTATTAGAAGTAAGCGGAACTTCTAATTTTCTTCATGTAGTTCTTTAAATGCATTCATCAAAATCTATCGATTCTCAATCCTTCTGTTTTGATAATCAATAAATTGGACTGTGCTTAAATAAGAAAGTTAAAGTTTTGCTTTATAATTACATTTAGGAAGCCTTTTGCCACCTTATGTCTAACTCCAATTCAGCCAAAAAATATGAATGACGGCGATACAAAAACCTCCTGTGGTCTGAATCAATTGATGTAAACGATGCTTTAATTGTTAGTATAGTTCGTCCATGATAACGTGACGATCGGAAGGAACCCACGTGATTATGACGTATCTGTTTTTCAGCCAATCACAAACAAGCGCGCCTCAACGCACAGCTCTCTTCCCTCAAAATGTCGCCTCAGAGTATTTCGAGAGCAGTGCTCGAAAAAATATTTTACAGGTTGAAGACTATTTCCGAAAGGAATTTAGAAAAAGGAGGACTAAAATTAAAACTAAATTTTAATATTTGTTTTGTTTTAGAGCTGTAACGTAATATTCTTCTGAACCTCTGAGAGAAGTTAGTGCTGATGTCCTGGGGCTAGCGCTGACGTCGAATCATGACGTTATTATGGTCGGACTATACTGGTCTTTAAAACAAAAACTTTTGGATGATAAATCTTGTATCAATTCAATTAATTCTGTATGAATATCTACAGTCACTATTTATAAAATACAACATTATTTGCTTGATAACGTCATTTGACTTGTGCAGTTTCTAGGTCTATAATAGATAATAATAAAAATTTTATTTAATGTATTACGTATATAAGTTGCACTTGAAATTGTACATTCCAGTTTATATTTCGAAAGTAGTGTTTTAACCAAGCTTTACTTTGTGTAATAATAAATTTTAGTTTGAAGGTTGGCAGATCTTGGCGGCTCAATTAAACGGGAATAACTTTTGTGTAAATGAACAAGTATTTAGACAAGTGACAAACAACTCCACTTTTTTTTTTTAAATCTCAACAACAGTATAATTTTTTAAATAGAAATGCAGGGTCAATTAGAGAAAATTTAAGTGTTCATACATATATGTGGAAAGTTCTTAGTCCTTTTGCAGTCGATAATTTTACTAGTAGTTGAAAGGAATTAATGTATTAGCCCAATTAAGTAGAGCAGCTGATTCAAATAACTAAAATAATTTAAAACTGTATTACTTTGGATTTATACATGGACAGGTATCAAACAGATATTATCAAACCATTTTTCGTATTCATTTGGAATCTATACAAAAGAATTATTTGCAACAGTTCGTAAGTTCTTAATTTTGCAGCAAACATCGTGGTATTCTTTCTTCTTTAAATTCAGGAATAAATCCAGTAGAACACAAGCGTTATCTGGGCTTGACCAATGCGTTGCTTATCTGTGTTGTCGCTCTCGGACACTGAATGTTTCATCACTAGTTGGTTTACTTCTGGCAGATACTTTATAAGCCTCTTCAAGAATGATTATTCTCGCTTGATAATTATTAATACTGATTTAAAGACTTTCACCGGATTCATAACGATAAATTTCTTACATACAGTCATCGTTATATGAACGTATATGCATAAATCCTGGTATAGGTTTTCCACTTCACATCTTTTTGTAACACACGCTTTCTGCATTGGGATCAGTACAACGAGCATATCTCGTGCAGCTCTTTGTTATGCTTGCTTTAGCATCTATCACTTTAATTGTTAGCAGTTTTGTTTTAATTTTAATTTGTAATTCATTTGCACATGTGGTAAATTAATCAGTGTATAGTTTACTCACAATACTTCTACACTTAAGCCATTTCTACAGAAGTCATTCACACAAACCATTTTAGGCTTCTACGAGTAGTAGGCAAAGCTAGAAAGAAATCCTATTTGTAGGAATACTTTTCAGTTCATATTAATTAGAAAATATATAAAATATCTGTTTCTGTAATAAAATCAACGACTATAGATTGGGTTAGTAGTTTAATTAAACATTCACGTATATAATCTTATTTATTATTCTGTTAATTATGCTATGATAAGTATCTGACAGAATTTCTATTACTATTACATCCAAAGTTCTTGGATGAATAAAGGATTTCTTAAGCACGAAAGTGAGTGTTTGCATTTTAACGAAGTTCCTCTCTCTCTCTCCCTGCTGTTTCGTGTGGGTGACTATTTAGTCACGAGCGAATAGACCAATCCTTCATGGTAAACTGCTCATTCATCTCCAACGACGAATTGCAGCCATTAACCAAAGTCAGTTCCTTTCAAGGACTCAACGTCGGATCATTCTCATTAACTAGTTATTTTCTCATTATTAATTATGAATGAAGTTTCACGAGGCAATTTTAAAGACACCATGTCTGTCGTTCATCCAAAACATTGAAAATGAATGAAAATGCTTCCGTACAAAAACAAAATGGTCAGATTGGTGAGAAATGAAATTCAGAAAACACTGAAAATTCAAAAAGAGTGTGTATTTTCTTTTTCTTTTCTTTTCTTTAGAGTTCATCTTTAACTAAATTGGGATACATTGCTCGCTTTAAGATGAAAATTGAGAGGTCCAATGACATATGCCAAATCGATAGGGATATTTATATTTTGTTAGGACCAAGCAGATGTGCCGTCTAGTATCCATTAAATATTCTTTACCACATACTTTTACTGTCAATTTAATTAATTAGGAATTGACACAAACTCTTCAAAAGTTGCAATTCTGTAAAAGTTTAATTTTGTGACATAGACCTCTTGATTTCAATTACAGTTTACACATTTTGTACATATATGCCTAGAATAGGTTAGTTTATTAGGTGTGTTTTTTTAAGTGTTTTAACTGCGTCTGCGTCCATGTGCGTCGTACTGTGTATTTTTGCTTTTTTTCTTTAATTAAAAAAAAATACTTCTGATTAAAACACAATGATGGAATTTCAAAATCCAGAGCTACCATTGGAGAACCCTCAAGTTACCTTGCACCCTTTTATGAGCTGCATGATGGTGAAATGAGCCACAGAAGCCTTTCTGTTATAAGTGACTGTTTGGACCATAGTACCGTGACTCTGCACTGCTTTCAAAAACATTTGACTGAAGATATATAACCAAAAATGCTCCTTTAGTAAAAAAAAAATGTTTATTTTATTATTTATTTAGTTTATTAGGTGTGTTTTTTTAAGTGTTTTAACACTTGAGGAGTCAGCGTCAATGTGCGTCGTACTGTGTATTTTTGCTTTTTTCTTTAATTAAAAAAACTACTTCTGATTAAAATACAATGATGAAATTTCATGTGGTTATTACCAGATACTAGAAAAGTATTTTTTGAAAATCTCAGATTTTTTGATTCAGCCCCTATTTGAGATATACCTGTTTGAAAATCGGCAATATTGAACAAATTGCGATATTTGAAGGCCTGTAAAACCTAAAGGCGACATTTAAAAGGTATCAATTTTTTTTTAAGTCTTCTTCTCTATTATATTTTTAAGGGGAAAAAACATTAAAGTTGTGTTTTAATTCCTTCTTGGGAAATAATTCCCTAAATCTTCAATTTATTCTAATCAAAAACACATTTTTCTAGTTAAATTTTAGGTTATTTCCTTACAACTTAACACATTTTTGATCATAACATGATTTGTAGATGGTTTCATTTAAAATAAGGTGGTTTTTATTTCAAGTTGATATCTTAATAAACAAAAAAATTATTTAACTTATCGCTAGCCTCTGAAAACACCAAAAACGGCCGACCCTCATATTCAAAAATGGCCGATAAAAGCCAAAGTAATAATAATAAATTTTTCAAAAAAATCATTTTGTACTCCCAAATGTTTATATAAACAGAAAATGTACTATCAAAAATAAAATAAAATATGTCAGCAACAAATTATTTTTTTATTGGTTGATTTCATATGGATTGACTCGTACGGAAGTCGACGAACACGTGAAGTGAGGCGGCGTGGGCTGCTCCGACTGCTCGGCCACCTAGCGTCGGCGTCTATAAGAGTACTCGTATCTCAAATCTTTACTCGTACCTCAAAGCAAAAATTTGCTCGAAGGCTTGCTCGTATCTCGGAATAGTCGTATGTCGGGACGCTCGTATCTCAAGGTATTACTGTAAAACAGAAAACAGTCACAGATTTGGAATAGACATTCATTATTTTGAAAAAAACTACGTAAGAATGTTTTTCTAATAAATGAATATTTTTGATAATAATAATAATTTATTGCCTTTAACAAAATATTTACATCAATATGTATTGACTATAATTTTGACATCTCAGTTGTCTTAAGGGGGGGATCCCGTCGAGAAGACAAAAGGGTGTCGCCAGCGAAGACAAATAAGCGATAAAAATAAAAAGAAAAGTATTCATGAAGAAAAACAAAAGATTAAGAAACTCAATATGTTTTTACAAATATTTTACAAAGCTATGTACATTTTGAAGGGGAAAAAATAAAAAACATCTATTTCTTCATATTCCGTGGAAATTATATGTCGAGAAATTTATTTTTAAATTAAAATTAGACTCTGATGGCCAAGCGCTTTTCGAGATAGAGGAAGAAGAAAAAAAAAAAAAGAGGAGGGAGGGGAAAGAAAGAAGAAAGATTGCAATCATTATTGGTAGGCTACTATCTGTGAGGATTTAGTAGGATTGAGATGAGTAGATAAGTGTTGTTTTAAGTTTTCTTTTAAATTGGGCCTGAGAAAAATAATCACGAATTCCCTTTAGAATCCAATTTAGAGCAGCTGAATAATTGACTGCTCTTCTTTGATAGTTGGATCTTGTTTTTGGTAGTAGAAGAACAGGATTGAGTCTACTTTTTAAGGATGGGCGGGGTTTTTTTGTATTTATAGTAATTGAAGGACAGTTTTTTGTTGATTGTTTTATAGAAATTGTTTTTATAGAAAAGGGTCAACTGTAGATTTGATTGATTATTTCATATTTTGTCCTGAGGGTGAAAGAGTAGAAACAAAGTTTTTTATTCTAGGAAACTTAGGAATTGCTTTTGCACTTAAGTATCATTTTTTTTCTTGAAATTTGGAATCTGTACCCCAAATGATTACAACATAACACAGGTTTGAATGAATTAGTGGCCAATACAGACTTAGAAGTACTTGTCTAGGAAGAAAATAGTTTCCTAATAATGCCCAAATTTTTTGAAACTTTTTCGATTTTAGCGGTTTGTTGTGCATGACAGATCGTATAGCACCTAAATATCTGAAAGATCGAACTTCTTGTAATAAGGAATTGCTTTAAGTGACAGAGAAATTGTTAATGTTGAGTATTTTATTTCTTATTAGAAAAACATGTATAAGAGGCGTTCAAAAAGAAACGAGCCGGAGTGTGTAATGGGCAAACCGGTGACAGAAGGATAATATCGTTGCATGTGTAACCAAGATTGGTTCCGACACGAGTGAGTGCGAAGTTCACAGCCCGCCGCTAGAGGGTCACGGGTGCAAGTCACGTGACTAAAAGCTAGCAGAAGCATGCGTCAATCGTCCAACGAGGTCATTCACGTTGCAAGCAGTGAAACAGTGCAATGGAGGTGTCTAAAGAAGAGCAAAGAGGTGTTGTTCGTTTTCTGACAGCAGAAGAAGTAGGGGGAATGGACATTCATCGAAGAATGTCACAAGTGTACGGTGAACACTGCATGTCCCTTCACTGCTTAGGCTTCACTGCATAGGCTTCCCATAGGCTTCACTGCTTAGGCTTCACTGCATGTCGGACGACGACGTTGTGAACTGTTTTTTTTTAAATTCACAACGCAGCCCTGGGAATTTTACGAGACAGCCATTCATCGCCTTCTATCGCAGTGGGACAAGTGCCTCAACAGCCAGGGACATACCTGTACTGGTTTCTGTTCCTCGGCTTCCGGCTCGTTTCTTTTTGAACGCCCCTCATAAATCGTTTTGGTTGTATTTAAAGTTAGGTTATTTGAGGATAGCCAAGATTCAAAATAGAGAAGATGTCTTGAGTAAATAACTTATTTCAAAATCGCATCAATTAAATTGAGTAATTTTTCTTTGACTTCTATAACAGGCAATTTTATAATGTCACAAGAATAAAATTCCCTTCAAAAATAAAAGATTCTGAATTTATTCCTAAGATTCCTAACTCTTTTGTAAATTTTTGCTGAAATTCTAAGGGATTTCAAAAAAAATTATTGATGTTTATTTTTAGAATTATTCAATCAATCGTCGCAACCAAATCTCAACAGAGTTAACGGAAAATGTTAAAGAAACAAAAACTAAGCTAGGAATGGGTCATGCTGATATGAAAACCAAATAGCATTACAGGTATTGTCTTTATAGATCGTTTTCAACAACAAATTCATAATCTACAGAGGCATTGCTAGTATAGTTTGTGCCAATTCAATTTAAAAGGAAAATTAACCAGCATCTAAAATTCTTCTGTTAATATTTGTTATGTAGACTCGGGGTCTCAATAGAAAACAGACAACAACCAAATAACACACTTTCATTTCCAAAAAGACCAGCCGTTGGATTTACTCACCTCTCCTGCGACGCTTCCTTGAACCAACGGAAAGGATATCAGCTAACACCGTAATTGGAAGTGTTCAAATATACGTATACTAGGCGGGTTCCGAGCGTGTATAGCATTATAGCGTATAACTTGCATGTATAGCATTAAAAAAAAAAATAACTTTTATTTATTTAGCAAATTAATATGGAGATCGGAGAGTACACGACTTCCCAGCTCGTTGTGGGCTTCTCCGCTTAACTCAGATGTATTGCGCGTTGGCACTCACTCGGGGGGGTGGGGTTGCCGCAAAAACACTTCTTTTTTGCATGTATCTTCCAAACGCAGAAACGTCTGTTAATGACTGATATACCGTTCGATAGAACTTTCAAATACCAACATTTTCTCAATATAATGTTTTCTTCCAACTTTTATACTTTTCAGTTAAATTGAGAAAAAGTCAAAATTTGACCCTTTAAAAGGCGCCATCTTGGAAACAGAAAAACTTTTTTCGAAAGATTTTTGTAGCATTTTGTTTGTCTTAAAAAGCTCTACATTTTATCCATTTACATGACCAATCTATCTCTTACAGTTTGGTCACAAAATTGGAAAAACGTAAAGTCTTATGACAATGACAGACTGAATAACGCTTTTATATAATATAATATTTATTATCAGAATCTCGATACTGTTGATTAAACTTAAATTTATAATCAGAGCATTAAATTTTGAATAAATTAAAATGAAACTTTTTTTTGGACATAACCAAAATAATCGTCTTCATATTTGAAGTTGATTGACAAAATAAGCCTCTCACCAAATGTTTATTAGTGCAGATGTTTTAACCAGAGAATCATTTGAGACATTGAAAGATAACAATAAATATTTTAAGTTGGATCTTTAAATTACCAACATACCAAATTTCATGTAAATCTGTCGATTTGTTTTATATATTACATATAACATATATATGTACTTAACACATATAATACTGTATAATATAACTATTACAGGTATGCAACAATTAAGAAAATAAAAATTATGGTTTAATAATACATTTTTATAAATACAAAACAAAAATTTAACTTCTAGTATAAAAAAGTTAACATAAAGAACCTATTTTTCAGCAAATCTTTACATGATTTCATTAATTGAGAATTTACCTTAAGAGACCTTAGCTGTGCTCAGGTGCAAATATAATTTGGAAATATTTTAAACAATTTGTTCAAATTGAATTTCTGATTATTTGATCAAGTGATTCTTACGAAAATTATGAAATGTATTTACAATGTATCTTATATCGTTATCCTTTTTATCCTGTTGTTCTTTTGTAGTTACAGATACAAAGGTTTATTTTTGAACATTCATATTATAAAAAAAAATCACAAGAATTATATGTTCTACATAAACAGAATGTTTTTTGTTTTCTATTATATGACATCTAGAATTAATTGATTTTTTAATATTTTTTTAACACATAATATTTTTTTAAAATCATAATAATAAATCTTTCCGATTAAGACAATTAGGAAAAAAAAAAGAGAGAAAGAAAAAGAAGATAACTTTCAATGTAAAGAACTCAGTCAAAGGTTATCGACTCTATTGGGGTTTTTTCTAGTTAAAATCTTTTTTTTATAGGTAACACGATTATATCTTTTACCCTAAATTTTTAAGAAATCACTTCACAGGAAAACCATCTCAGTAATAATTGATGAGAGTGGATAAATAATGAGACACACTTTTCATTACCGCTCCCTTTGTTCAGTGATGTTGCTCAGAAGAGGGTCACCCACTTCCAGGGTCAATGTCCAGGTGGATGCTACAAATGATTCAACAGCCATTCTTACGTTTTTCTCGAAAATTGGGTAACCGATTGCAAAGGGGTTGCTTGCGGAGGAGTCATTGGCCTTTTCTACATGTATTTGATTGCGGATGCCAGCTGTGGCTACATCCGGACAAGACGGAGGGGTCCGGAGCTGTTATCCGCGGAGTCATCCATCATTTGGTGCTGGTGACTGGTAAAAACACAGGGGCGGACTGGAACCAAGGATTCTTAGAAACAGCAGCGACACCCGACGGCAAAGTCAAGAACCGTAAAAGATTTTCAAGGCGTTGCGTTATTGTCGAAATTGAAAACGAACTTTTTTATTGCAATGGGAAAAGCCCGGGGATAGTTTTCAAAGAAACACAGTTAAGCTATGGTTCAACAACGAAGTCAGAAATAAATACAATGAAAAGATAAAAAGGTACTTTATTTTGAATTTTAAAAGTATTGTCCTGAAAAGTATTGTTTTAAAAGTCCTGAAAAGTATTGTTTTTAATAATTCCTCATTTTTAATAAATTTATTAAGTCCTGGAGAAGTGTAAATGGAAAATAAAATAAAGTACAGTAAAACCTCTCATTTGAGTGCAAAATTATGAAAATGGGGTTAAATTAATTAAACCTGGCATTATGTCTTCACAAAAATTGAGCTATTGAATTACTTTAAGAACACTCACGGTAGTCCGACTTTTCTGAAATCCGGCCTACTGGGCACCACATTAGGCCGGATTTGAGAGGTTTTATTGTAAATAATCTATTATTTACAAAATGTTAAGTTAAAATTCATGTATGTCGATCTATTCTACTCTAATATTCTAAATACCATTACAGAATAACATATGGATGGAGAAAGAGAACTAGGAAGAAACAAATACATAAATTGAATGAAAAACCCTTTAATATAAAAAAATAATAATAGACTAACAATAACAGAGAAGCGGAGATACAAAGGCGTTGGTCTAATAGGAATGATTTCTCACTTATCCAACGGATTCATAATGCTCATCTTTAAACGGATTCATAATGGTCATCTTTTCTCCGATAGACTGTGTCTATTTGTCCATCGCTAAAGGCTTATAATTTTTTCTTCTTTTTTTTTTTTTACATAGTCTATATATATTAAAAAATGAAATAATAGAAAAGGATCGATGATGAAGTAAGTAATACTCCTTATTTTTAAGAAGAAAAACAAATCTGTAGATATATAATAACAGAGTATAATGGAATAATTGACAAAACCTAAAAAAAAAAACATTCTTCTACTATAAACTGTACTAAACGCTATGTCGTTTCGATTAATATTTTAAGATATTTTCCAATGCTTTGTTGAAAATTATATTAAAATGTTAATCGAAGAAATATAATCTTTCTTGCCTTCAACAGATGTGCAGATAGAAATATAAATAGGGTAATTAAAAAAAAAAAAAAAAATCGATATCTATTATTGAGTATATGGTGTTTATTTATATGTTCTTAGAATAAATAATTCAGATTTATATCTTTAATTAAAGAATCATTTAGGCATTTCTTAATTAGTTGAAGTGAATAAATTCCAGTGGCAAAAATAATTACAATAAGTAGGATTAGTTCCTTCTCTCTTAGTAGCATCTTTTATTTTTTATTATCATTTACTTGAATCTGCAACACAGTCCCGTTAATTTCCCGTAAACAGGTGATGTATTTTAATTGGAATATATATAAGTAAAAATACTGGAAAATATATATTAACTAAAGATAAGATGAATATTTTTGGCTACATTTTTGGCGAAGTGAATAAAATGTGACATTTCTAAATAATCATGAGATAATAAAACTAACATTTAAGTTATGATGATGAGAATATATGTTTATGTTATTAATGTTTATAATATGTTTATATTATAAAGAAAACAATAAGCATATAGTAATAGTTGTAGTTATAAGAAGATAAAACAAGTTATCTACATAAGACGGATATACATTCATACTACATTACAGGTTACTATACTCATACATATCTCTTCTAAAATAAAATATATTTTTATAGATATAAACATAAGAATAAACACCATATATATATCGGTATACATACGAACATGCTATAATTATTTTAATAAAAACCTAAAGTACTAATTGAAAGATTAATTAGATTATATTTAAAGCTGTTCTGCATTTCCCTATTTGGAAATAATAATGTAATGAAAACAAATGTTATTTATCAAAAACTTAAAAGGAAAACAAGTTCACTATAAATATGGATAAATACATCAAAGCAACTTAAGAAATCATTTGCTAAATTACACCTGACCTACCAAAACGTGTAGGTCAGCGTTCAGTAATGAGATTGACCAATCCCTGTTGTGTATCTTCGCAGTTATTTCATATTCTGTCTTTGTTTCATTACCATATTCATTGGATTTGAACAAGCCAATGCACTTGTCACATTATTTGTCACGAGGAGATTAGGTTCCAGATAACCAACTGTCTTCAGATTTAGTTCATCTTCTCAAATGCAGAGGTCAGTGTATTCGAATTCCTTCCCATGACAACAATAACAAAGGCTATGTTTTTAAGAGCTACAGCTAAAGATTAAAACAAAAAAATTCAGAACTTAAACAGATGCTAAGTAATATAATGCTAATATATTTGACATTAAGTACTATACAGACCTTTCGTATCACTTTATGTACATATGTAAACTTTGAGGAGAGGCAATGAATAATCTTAATGCCAACAGTTTATCTAAATAATGGCTATACTTTTAACTTTGCGCTAAACTTAACTTATTTAGATTCTATTGTGTTCTTGCAAAATGACTTGATATATTAATTTCGAACTTAAAAAAATTCTTTTTTATTGAAACTAGGCCATCCCCGTGTGCACATGCTTATTTTTCTATATCCCATAGAATTTGGTTAAGTAAGAATATTATATTTAAAATATTGCAACGTTTCGGCAATTATAGTTCTAATTGTCATTTTCAAATTACAAATAAACAGACGGATCGGAAATAAATAAACAATCTTGAGATTAAAGAAAAAGGTTGAATACATTCATTATTGATGGGGGAAGGAAAGGAAACAGAAGTCAAAAAACAATATAAAGTGAGTTGTAGTCCCCGTGGCCTAATGGATAAGACGTCTGACTTCAAATCAGAAGTTTGTAGGTTCGATTCCCGTCGCGGACGTTTAATTGTAAAAATTATTTCTAATTTCCATTCTCACAGGAAATTGCGAGGGACAGACAGACTGAGAGATAAGATTTTAGTCATATAGATTCCACTTTCATACCTTTATTTCAGTATCAAAGCAATACTAACGGCCGAGTGCACCAAACCTCAATTAACTTTGATGACTGCAGTGTGGACGTAGCTATAATTAGTGGGGGTGCTGCTCCAGAAAAATTTTAGCCTTTGTTTTAAAATTGTGTGAAAGGAAACAAACATGTATAAAAAGAAAATTTATTCAGAAACTTGATAAATTTCTTTTTATACATGTTTTATACATCTTTTCACACAATTTTAAAACAAAGCTGCACCCCCCACTAATTTTAGCTACGTCCTCAAAAGCAGTCATCAAAGTCATCAAAGTTAATTGAGGTTTGGTGCACTCGGCCATATGTAAGTGTCATCAACAATAATCAATACTTGACCAGTGTTCTAATTCTAAATACCACGAGAATGACATCCAAAAAACAAATACTTTACTTCTATCACATGTAGAGTTTTTTCAGACTCTTATTAAAAATGGAACTGTCTGATGTCATGTACGAAGAATTGTAAATCATTTCTTCTCTAGATATAGGTAAAAGATTTACAAAGGATAATATTTTAAAGATATATATATATATAGCCGGACAGTGATATGAAATTTGAAAACGCCAATACAAAGAGCAAATCACTGCCTGGAAATGCCAATACAAAGTTCAGATCACTGTTTCTATGGTGATAAAATAAAATATATATATTATTGGCAATAAATTGAAATTCAATGTAAAACAAGCTGAAAGTATTT
>JAFIDM010012231.1:3176185-3204484 GCA_023159025.1 Thereuonema tuberculata | reverse complement strand
ATATAAAATAATAAAAGCCTGGAAAAATACAAAATGAAAATTTGCGGAAAGCTAAGTAAATTTCTGTACAATAAAAATTCTAGTTCAATGAAATCTATAAGAGCTTAGTAGAAGTTAGTTCTTAATAAGTTCAAATAATATTCACATTTCTTACAATACAGTAAAGTTGAATTCAGCAGAGAAAGTCTTTCTTATAAGGCGAAATCTGATCACTTACATTCGCCTGGAAATTATGACGTCAAACATAGAAATGGTGCCTTTCAAATATAGTTACTATCATTATGCGAGGGAAGAGGTTACAATCCAGATGTATAATTTAGAACATTTTTCAATATTTCAAGAGTCAGAATGATGAAATATGTACTTCTGAAGCGCTAGATAGAACAGCTACAGCAACCACTTTATCCCCTTAGCCAGTTTCAGATAAAAGATCGCGAGTGATGTCAGGCGCAGAAGTCAATTTGTGGTAGCGAGATGGTCTAAGCATCCGTCTTTCATGCTAAGATTCGCTGGATCGATTATTCTACATGTTTTTTATGTTTTGTTCTTTTCTTTCTCCCTCTCCAGTTTTTTGTTTTTGTTTTTCAGTTTTTTTTTTTTGTTTTTTTTGGAATTTAATGCATTTTAAATTATCTTATATTTTAATCTTATTCTCGCCAGTTAAATCACAGGACCATGCAAAGACTGACCTTAACGATTAACTTTACAGTACATTTGAGGAGTCACGTGTGAGCTAGTGGAGGCAGCCATGATGTCAAATAGTTCGACAACTTAATAACCAATAGCATCATTGATTTTTAGTAGCTTGAAAATTACTCACAAAACATAATTTTAAACACTTCATTACATATCAGTACAAACTTAAAGTAATTTCACATCATACAAAATGTTTTGCTTGAAGAACGATATTTTATTTAAAATTATTATTTATCGTTTAAATTGAAGTAATTCTTCTAAAAATATGCTAGTCATAATATTAAAAACTTATTCCTTTAAATTTTATTTTCAATTTAATTTAAACTATAATTACAATAAGAAATATTTTTTTAAGCTTTTGACTTGGAAGATATTTAAACAGAAGCCGTAATGCCTTTCTTTCACTTACAAGAAAACAGAGAATAAATTAAAGCAGCTACTTTTCAATCAGAAAGAAAAAAATCAGAAGCTATTAAATCAATCAATCAATCAATCAATCAATCGACGTTTACAAATTTATTTGAGGTCAAATAATTTTAAACTTGTCACATTACGGTTTGTATAAAATTGAATCTCAGAAAACATTTTTAACCTAAATAAAAAAAATCGTTAACCAGCAGAGCCTCGGAAGAATCAATAATAATTAAGAACTGGATGAAAAACTGATAACAAAGATAAGAAGACAATTCCGGTAAGACCTCATTGAAATAAAACATGAATATTTGTTATCATATTTTACGACAGTCTGATAAAAGTCCAAATTACTTCTTGAAATGGATTTTATTATCGTGTTAATATGGTTCTTGAAAGTCACTTTGACAAAAACAATCCGTTTGACCATATTAGATCGAAATAGGATATTTTGAGTCCATCCATTAACTAAAGGCTTTAAGTTCTCAACTTCTTATATTTTTATTCTTTAACGGATTCATTTATGAAATGTTAGCCTATGACAGGAGATACAGTTTAATTTCTTAAATTAATTTGATGAAAATGCTCGTTAATTAGCTTTGGTTCCTTTTACTTTCTTATTTAAAAAAAAAAAGCTTAAAGTTTACCCTCAATTTTAATATTAATATTTCAAATTTTAATTTCTCAAGAAAAATATCTTTTGGTGATACTATTCCTCAGGACAAAGTCATTTATGGTCGAAATAGA
Source organism: Thereuonema tuberculata (assembly GCA_023159025.1). Taxonomy (NCBI): domain Eukaryota; kingdom Metazoa; phylum Arthropoda; class Chilopoda; order Scutigeromorpha; family Scutigeridae; genus Thereuonema; species Thereuonema tuberculata. The sequence continues at coordinate 3,202,630 of JAFIDM010012231.1, read as the reverse complement.
TCTCAATTGCTCTTGAATAAAAGAGTTTCAAAATGTTAGACTGTCTTCAATTAATTTGTTTGTTTTTAGCTAATAGAATATCATTTCCGGTTAACTGTGACTTTTATTACACCAACAACTTCTAATGAAATCAGTCTTCTGATTACGACATTAATTTATTTCTATTATTATTATTTTCTGTTAATTATTAAAGTAATTTTTGCTAGTTACACAGTTGATATTTCATTGTCCTCATCCACTTGATTAGCATTATTTAATAAATTCCTTACATATAGTTCGAAAACTAACGAAAAGTAATAGTTCTTCAAGATGTCTTGTCATGTTTGATTTCTTGTTTTTTTTTTATTTTTTATTTTTTGATTTTGTAAGGAAGATACAACGGGACTATACCCAGTTACAATATCTCTAAAAAATAAAAAAAGTAAACTAACATAAAAGGATATAAACAAATATAAAAACAAATAAACAATTTAAATAGAAAAAATCATTAAAAAAGCAGAAAACAAATATAAAGAAATACAAAGTATACAAAACATGCAAAAAGAAACACAAGAATAATGGAAAAAAAAAATATATACATAAGAATAGCTACAGCAACATCTAGAGATATTGGGAAAATAAAGAAATAAGGACTGAAGAAGGAAAGAAGGAGGAGAGAGAGGTAGAGGTAGTTGAAAGAAAGATAAATAAAGGGAGGGAAAAGAAACAGTAGGGGAATCAGATGACTCTAAACAAAGGCTAATTTGAAAGACTTAAAATTCATATTAAAAATGTCAAGATTACGACACTGACGATTGTATTCGTCGCACATTCTAATAACAGGCGAATTTTTGTGTCTGTTAGATCGCACAACGGGGTGTGTAGAAAAGGGATCTACTTCGACTCCGTGTGGTAGTTACGTTGAAATTAATTTGACCTAGTAATATAGAATTATGGATCTTATTATTAAGGAGCTTATAAAGAAAAAGCAGAGAGGCACTTCGTCTATGCAACGTTAAAGGTTCAATTTTAAAATAAGATAATAAAGTTTCGTAACTAATAAGGTCAGGATAAAAACCATACGTTTTAAAAAAAAAGGTATTTGAGAAATCTTTTTTGAACATTTTCAATTAATTTGATTGAGTGTTGTTGATGAGGAGACCATACAATTGAAGCATATTCGAGATTAGAGCGGACAAAGGCATTGTAAAGTAAGATTAGTGTAGAGATATTGCGAAAGATGCTTCCTTGACGAATTACAAAGCCAAGTAGTTTATTGACTTTATTTGTTATATGTTCGTAATGATAATGAAATGAAACATTGTAAGTGAAGAAAACACCAAGATCCTTGATATCTCTTTTCCTGGTTAATTTGATGAAATTTAGAGTGTAATTGTAATTAATCATTTATTCTGATAACATTATCGATTAAATAAAATAAATACCTCCAAATTCAAGGGGTGTGATTTCTTTGTATAAAATCAAGAGAGAATTTGGCCATTTTGTTGTGGTCATCTTTTAACCACTACTATTTGATCTAACCACTCACCATTGACTAACAGCCACTAATTTTAAAGTAAAATCTACGCTTCTTTTACTGAAATTCAGATTGCAGAAGAGATTATGGAGAAAAACTGACAAAACTTTAAAAAAACATCGCTAAACTTTATCCCATACTTCCTTCAGTGGGTAGTTTTCATCCCACCTATCCGATTTCTAAAATCCATTCATATCTCTTACATCCACAATTCGCTGACATCTTTTCTGTTCACTCTTCGAATGCATCCACAATCTTAGAAACTGCCTTTATTTCTTTATTTCTGCATTTATTTCTAGTTTCTTTCCTATTTTTTTTTTTTTAACTGGAGAATACTAAACGGGGATAATGTATTAGTTTTATAAATAATATATTCTTTGTTAATGTCTAATTTCTATTGAAAAAATTGTCAATAATATTTCAAGAAAAAAAAAGTTTTATAATTCATCAAGTTAAAAGTTGTAAGGAAAACATTGAACAACACTTTTTTTTCTTCTTGATAACTGCAGTGAATGAAGGTATTTTGTCTGACTGTTTTGTTTTGTTTATTTTTTCATTTATCATTTGTCAGAAAACACTTGTCTGACAAATATTTCCTCCATTTGAGTTCCTATACTGTTGGACAACTAAGCGATTACAAAGAGTTCGAACTCTCTAAAATCTTTTTGGGGTGAGGATTATTATCTTCAATTTGTGCAGCCATCTAATTATTTAAAAACCCATCGCTATTCCTCATTTTTCAAACCTCTTTACTAAGAGTAGGATGTGTTAATAATCGACGAAAATATCAATGGCTCAAAGTAGCAACCACTTCTCACTGGATGATCCTTTGTGTTGGAAATCTTACAATGATTGTGAAAATGATAATTTTAATCACAATCAGAAATCTATAAGAACTTCTTTTTTAATCCTACACCAGTCTTTAACCTTAATACCATAGGAAATAGGACGATTCCATGGATACAAATAGTTTTTAAATTAGGATTCAAGTCACATAATTAAACAACGTAACTGAAATAAAAAAAATAACTTTCAAATTAATCGATCAGGTTCTTACCTTCAGTAACATTTTTCTAGTTGTAAATCATCAATTACTTCAACTGAAAACAAGGATTCTATTTCAGAGAACAAATAAAGACTTCAATAATAAAAACTCATGCAAAAATAATCAAATTTAAATATAAGCAGAACAAAAAATATCAATAAGTATCAAATGGCTGAAATACTCAAAGAATGGTTCCTTAACATCCCTTTCCATTTCTTCTTATAAGACGAGATGTCTTCAGTATGAAAAATTAGCAATGATCGAAAAACATTCCTCTCCTCCCTCTCTTTGGTTTTACCCATTTTTTGGGATAACTTGAGGTTCGAGCAATTGTTTCAGCTTTCTAACTTCGGAGAAGAGAAAAAGATATTTTTTAAATGATATCAAGGTTTCTATCTATGGTTTAAAATAAATCCCTTCCATACAGTACTTTTATTTTTGGTTTCAATGTTTTCTTGAGAACTGAAGCAATTCATGGGAGCCATTTCTGCTTTACAATCCGGAAGATCATTACAAAATTGGAAGAAGAAATAATATCATTATGATTATATAAAAGACTAAATAAAACTAAAACAACAGCTTCGAAAACTTTCTAATCTCTTCAAAATTTCCTTTTCGCCTACTTTTTTCATCCAAAACAAATTACCTTCTATTAATTTGTTTTTGATGAAAAATTTGTCCTAAGCTTTTGCCAAATTTAAAACAAAGATATAATGGTACCTTCGTTAACGACGGCCTCAGTTAACGACGTACTTTGTTAACGACGAGTTGGTGTAAGCAAAAAAAGTCTTGGGTAAAGACGCAGGCTTTGGTTTACGACGCCTCGTCTATTGGTGGCGGATTTCAATGAAACATGACCCCCTGATCAGAAATATCTGATTATAGGCAAAGTCGGGCAATAGTGTTTGAGAAAGTCGCATTTAAATTTTGCAAAATATTCATACCTACGTTATTTATATTGTTTTTACACACACAATTTGTATTAAATGGTATATATTCTGTTTATACACTGAAATTACAGTGTCGTGGTTGGTGCTCTAATGTAACGTAACGTGCTTGATTGCGATATCAACGATTGGTGGTCTACAATAATCCTTTTGCTGTATGTACTGCATCGTTACATGCGAAGAGCTCCTTTTTTTTCCGGAAGAAGAAAAACCAGGAAGAAGAGGAAGAAGCAAACAACCCTAGTCATGTTTTTCACAGGTCCATCAATTAAAAAACTCCGGGGTGAGCCAAATTGTCCTTCTGGTGAAGATTGACATTTAAAAACTGTATTCATGGACTATTCATTTTATTAATGATAAATTTTTGTATCAAGTATAAATGAATAAATGATATGTGCCATATTTTTATGACATTTAAATTAATTTTATCTGCATATTTTACCACTATGGTTGTGGGGAGGAGTTGGAAAGAATGAATCGATTACCATTACTTTACTTCTGGGAAATCGTGCCTTGGATAACAACGGTTTTAGTTAACGACGATAACGGATGATCATCGTTAACCAAGGTACCACTATAATTTAAGTATTTTTCATTATATGTTATGGTTTTTGTTTTTTGTTAACCATATATATGTCACATAGATAAAACATTAAACAAACTTAATAAAAGTTAAGAAAAAAAAGTAATAAAAGAAATTATTAAAAATCTGTATTAATAGAAATGGCTAAAATAAACAGTTGATAATAAATACAGATTTCGCTGATCTTGCTTATATTCAGATTTACAAATCTAGAATTCAAAATACATAACTGCATATAGAAAAGTAAAGAATCTGTATCATTAAAAAAAAAATGCGCGCACGCGTACATCAGTCAACAATTGAATTTCGCAACAATTGGCATGCGCCCTACCAGGCAAACAAATTTCATAAGCGGAATTTCAGCATTTTTATTGGGGAGCAAACTTCACGATTGGGAGGGGGGGGGGGGAGTGCAAAAAAATCAATCATTCGCAAATCTTAAAGTATTTTCAGTTGCCACTGAAGGTAACTTGTAGATAATTTAATTCCTGAGAAATTTGTTAGTTAAACGTGAATAATGCTTGTCCACTTATATTTATTTTTTTCCCTCAAAATGTTGGGGGGGGGGGGGAGACCCCAAATTCAGCCTATGACTGTTACAAATGGATTCAATACTCAATACTTGACGTATTTTTTAGAATTTAAACTTTAATTTATTTTTAAATTTAGTTTAAGTTTTAGTTTAATTGATGTAAGTTAATACGGTATGCGCCAAAATATACAGTACTGAAACTCGCGCATCTCGAACACGTGGTTGCGTTTGTCGACGGGGTATAGCTGCAGCTGCACGCAGTAGTGAAAAGGAAGTTGTGTTGTGCAGTTGTTGTTGGAAATGGGTCTCTCGACGGAGGAAAAAGTATTCATAGTTGAGCATTATTTCCGCTCATACGGAAGCGGTTGAGTTTGAAAAAGGTGGCAGAACAATTCAAAGAGGAGTTTAGTAAGACGGCACCAAGTAATACAGTTATGCTGTCTATTGTTATGAAATTTCGCCGTTCTGGTAGTGTACTGTGAACGCTACAGGGGTTTAGTGATCGAGCCATTTTTTCAGGATTTGAGAAGGTTCTGTCTTGCCAGGAGCATTCAGATGAATAGACAGTGATGGCGGGGCGACCAGCCATACCGTTCGGGCATCTCTAGCCATGCTGCAGGAAAACTTTCCAGGACGAATCATTTCACGTGGTACTGACTTCCCATATCCGTCCCATTCCCCCGATCTTAGAAAACCTGATGCCTACTTGTGGGGAATGTTAAAGGAGAGTGTGTTCAACTGTGAAGATCCACCAAGAACTGTGCCTGCATTACGTGAGCAAATCATCTCCTTTTGCAGGAGTCTGCAACAACCTTTGTTTCAGGATATGTTTGAGAATCTGCGTGAACGATATGAACACTGTCTACAGCGAGGCGGTGCACACTTTGAACACTTACATTACGCATACCGTGGTAAATCAACACGCTAATAGTGTGTGTATGTATGTATGTAGTGTGTATGTTAATTTATTTTGAGGAGAAATAAACTCACAGATGATAATAATGTAATTTTGTTCATCTTTTCATTTCAGTACTGTATATTTTGGTGCATACTGTATGTTTTTTGAGAGTACATGAAATGGCGTCAGTTACGATTAGTTTAAAACTAACAAACTTACTACTTAATTAGTTAGTCTTTTTTTTTTTTTTTCGTTGCATACCGTATGAGAGCAGCCATCTGGTAAAATAGCCGTCTTCAAGTGAAGTAAGTCATTTTTTAGCCAGGTTCTATTTATTTTTCTTAATATTTTCTATGATTTTTTTTTCTAATCATTATCTACTAGGTCATCTCGAGGAAAGGTTATGCTTTTCAATCTGTAATATTGCAATTAACATCACTATTATTCTTTTAAAATTGATAAATTCGAAAAATAAACTGATCATTTTTTTTTATCTAATTGTAAATCTAATTTCTTTTTTTATCTACATAAACAATGTGGGTCTATTTGAGTGATTTTCTATTAATCAATCTTTGAAGAAAGGTTGATTAATAGAAATTGAAGGTTTTCTTTTTTTCACTCTAGAGGAAAACCCTGAGCACCTGCGTCATCCAGCAAGTAAACAACTGGTTTTGTTTCCTTCGTGACTCAAGAACTCTCCCGTAAATTAACTCCACCCTCCCTCCTTCAGGGGGTTGTTATGAATCAGCAGATCCAGGAACCACACGCCCTCCCTCTGTGGTCAAATACCTCCACCAATAGATTTAAGACAAACTAGTTAAAAGCAAATTTAAATTATTATTAGAAGTAATTCTAAAAAATATAATAAAAAAAAGATAAGAAATTTATAAAGTTTTAACGAACAATAAAAACTTTTCGTTTTAGTACAAGGAAATCTTATTAGAATTAAAATGTGTGGATGTAAAGTAAATGGCGTTGGGTTGTAGCTTTCGGGTGTTCAAAAGAAATAAGCGTTCTCAAATTGGGGGAGCAGAATTTTCTTTCTTTATTTTCATTAATGATATATTTTGATGTTTCGGGTTCGTTTTCTTTTTCAATGCCTTTTATAATGCTAAATTCCTAATAGTCTTAGTAATAAAGATACAATGTTTAGCAAACCACTAACTCTTTAGAAGGCATAAAACAGCTACACATTAACCAAATACCTAAGATTGTGCTAACCTTGGACACTTTTTTATCCCTTCTGGGTTTTTTTTTGTTTTACGTCAGAGCTTTTCAGCTGGTGTGCCGTAAGGATGCTTTTGGTGTGCCGCGAGAAAATTCTGAATGTGTATCTGTAATCATCATTTAGCTACACACGCCAAATGTTCATACGTAGAATAACATCCAGACGTCAAATAACCTAAATAAAAAAACAAACAAACTCGTATGAACTGAATTCTGTTTTGTTCTAACAATTAAGATTACTTGATTAAATCATATTCAAATCAAAATAAATTCATTAAAATCTCCAGTATTTATAATCAACTTAAAATATTTCAGGTATCTTTAAATGTTTGAAAATAAGATATATTCATTTGTATTTTTCAAATGATTATTTTTTGTTATTACGTAATAAAAACAAGGAAAAAGTTTGGTGTGCCTCGGGATTTCTGCAAATATAAAATTATGTCCATAAGCTCATTGGAAACTCAAAATGGTTGAGAAGCACTGGGATTATATCTAGGAAGGTGACCCCATGTCACAAATTCAAAAAAAAAAACACAAAACAATGTGGTTCGTTTGTATTGGGTTTGTTCGGAAAAATAATAACCAAAAAATCCAATTAAATTTGAGGAAGATGCTACTTTTTGCTAGTCCCCCTTCCAATTAGAAAATAATTTGTAATGGCTTGTTGTGGAAAAACAATACCAAAAAAAATAAAAAAATAAAATAAAATTCAACTAAATTTTGTGTGTGTATGTGTGTGTGTGTGTGGGGGTGTGCTAGCTTCCCATTTGCCCTCCCTTAAAGTTAGAAATCGAGAAAACGGACAACGTGGTTCGTATTTGATGTCTTTGTTCCGAATTAACAAAACCTAATAGCAATTGAAATGTTGGGGGTTGGAGAACCTAACTGCGAGCTAACTGTCAAATCAGAAATCGAAAAAAACAGATAATGTAATTTCTTTTCTTTTTTCCTTTTTTTGATTCTGAATTTTCTTTTAAATAATAATTTTGAAATATTAGTTACATTCTTAGGTAAGAAGTTGGAGAGGGATTAATTTCATGCACTTAAGGATAAAGAATTAAATAAAACAAGCTAAAACAAAAAGGAAGTTAACTTGGAATCTGATCTACATTTTGAATTGTGATTATTTATTTATTTCTTTATATATTAATGCAATATAAGTTATTTGTTTTTGTATATCAACTTGAAACTGACTAAATATTTTAATATACAGTAAAACCCCGTTATTACGCTCCCGCTTATAGCACTATCCCGTTCTTTACGCTCCTTTCATACGGTCCCTGGAATTTTCTATATATCTCTGTATACTTTTACCCTCTTATAACGCTTCAAATCCCGCTTGTAGCGCTTTTTTTATATCGGAAATTTTATATCGAAAAGAAATGTAACATTGTAAAGATTCTTTTCTTTCCCTGGTAGGAGGGAATCTTTGAACTCTTTGAAGTGCGGGTCTGTGATACAGTAAGTTAGTGCAAAATGTCGAAGCGGAAATCCTATAAGTGAAAAATTGCAAATTCTCCATAAATACGACGAGAATTCTACACTAAGTCAGAAGGATTTCGCAGAATCTCTAGGAATTCCCTCATCCAGTCTGAGAACAATAATAAAAAATAAGAATGGAATTACCAATGCAGCGAAGGGTGGTTGCAAACGTAAAAAAGTAAAGTGTGGAAAATATCAAGATGCCGAGGAAATTCTAATTGAATGGATTCATCTGTCCCGTGCATCAGTGCCATTAAGTGGCCCAATCATTCAAAAAAAGGGGCGTGAAATAGCGGACAGTGCAATAAATCTGCTCCGAAAATATATTAGTGTTGCTCCTAGTGGTGTATCAATTGATGTTAATAGTTATTTGAATCGCATTGAAAATGTCATAATTCATAACAGTAGCGCACACACACGGCAAACCACAATCAAAGATTTGTTTAATAGGAAATAAGCTCACATTTGCACTATATCTATTCCAGAATCAAGTATCTTTCCTGTAAAATGGTGTCTAAATGTTTCCCCATCTCCTAAATCATTTCCCGTCTATAGCGCTATCCCGCTTATTACGCTTATAGGTCATAGTCCCTTGACGAGCGTAATAACGGGGTTTTACTGTAAGAAGAATAGAAAAAAGATTTTGGACTCTTTAAAACAATTAACGAAGCTAATTTCTAAAACTTTCTTAAAATTTATTTTAATGCTAATGATTTACATTCCGATATAAAAGTCATCGCAAAGAAAAACTGTAAAAAAAAAAAATTAAAGAAATCCCCATGGTACGATTTCGATAAAAACTAAGAAATACATTAGAAACTGAAAACTTTTGAGATGTATTTGCAAAAAGAAAAAAATTAATAAAAATAATTAATTAAAAAAAGAAAAAAAAAATGTTCATTTTCCTCATCACAGATTTGCCAATATCAAGGGAATTGATGCTCGCGCGCATCTGTGTGTGTGTGTGTGTGTGTGTGTGTGGGGGGGGGGGGGGAAGAATGAAAAAAATAAATAAAAATAACAAAATTTTATTCTATGTACGCATGTTTCAATTTCCTTTCCTGTTTTGTCAGCCTCTTCTTCACTTTCTCTTCGGTCTGATGTCATTCCGTAATGGCGTCCTGGAGAAGGCAACGGGAATCCACTTAAGTATCTATTCCCTTGTACAGCTACGGCTTCTTTTAGGGGTCGCCCTTCGGGGGTCACTAGGGTTGCGGAGACTTGAACCAATCTCCGGATATGGTATGCACTTTGCTAACTTTTAAATTATTAAGCTTTTTATAATGAAATTTATCTGTTAAATACTCGTAAATACAAACAATTTGATAATGATATAATTTTTTTAGGAAGGAATATTTCCTAACTTTTCAATAACCGCAAGGTATAAACGTTATTAAAAAGAACAGTTATTCATGCATGGTTTTTGGCGCTAGTTCCTTATTAAGTCTCTACTTTCTACCAAAAGTTTTAGGAATTTTCATATCAAATTCTACTTTTATCTCTAAAATTTAATGTAGGTGAATTTTGAGTCTTTTGACTTATAAATAATAATAATAATAATAATAATAATTTATTTGCCTTAAAAAAGTTTGATAATACATAATAGATATGAGTGTGACTTCCCTGTGCCTTAAGGGTAGTCCCGTCGAGAAGGCAGGCAGGGAGTCAATTACAGGCAAGAAAAATAAAATCAAAAAAATAAAATACAAAGAGCATTACTGGTTACATATAATGGAGAAAACAAAACAGAGCATAACACAAAAACATTGAAACTAATAAAATATAATGGGGATAAAAGAAATAGTAAATCTTCTTTATGAAAAAGAATTACACAATTGTGGAGTTTAGATCTGGTGATATATACAATCTTCGTAAAATAATTAAGATAATGAAATATATAATTAAAAAATGTCAATTCGTGACAGAAATTTTCGGATAAGAGGGTTAAGCCTAGCTCAAATAGATGGAAAGTAAAGAGAATACAAAGAGAAATAGCGGAATAAGGGAGAGAAGAGGAAAGGTTGGAAGATATCTGATGAGAGTAGACGTTTGCGACTTGATAACGGATTGATTAGGTATTAATTTACGAATTGAAGAGAAGAGAAGGTAAGAATGATAATTGTAAAAGGTTATGTTAGTGCAGGCAGATGATGTTTTAGTTTTCTTTTGAACTGTTTTAAAATTGGGACTTTCACGAATATTGGGGGGAATTTTATTCCACAGATAAGGAGCAGAGTAGTTAACAGCTCTTTTTTGATAATTTGATGCGATTCTTGGAGTGAATAGAGTTGAGGAGGTTCTTGTATTGTAAAGATGTGACTGTGGCTAAGTAGTATGATAGAAGAGATATTTTTATTAGGTAATTTATAGTACCTGTAGTGATTATTCTTTTAAGCATATTTTAGATGCTGTTCTAAAAAAACTTACGGTGAGGGAACTTAATAAATGAGTAAAGTTAATTTAAACCTTACTTTTAATATCACATAAATAGTATACAAAAAAACTATTTATTTTTAATTATAACTAAGTACAACCGTTGCTCGAAGATTGTAGTAATTCTCCATTTCTTAAGAAAAGTTTAAGAGAATATTGCTACCGAACTTTTTACACACGTTCAGTGGCACTGGGGGATAAAAGTGCGACTAGAGCAATTTTAAATTAAAGTCAGAGAATTTATTCAATAAGAAAAAGTAGGACAGTTACAGATCTCAAATTAACGAATTGAAGATTCGCTCGGGTTCTGGCGAACATGTGTCCCAGCAATATCCTCCTCGTAGCCTTCTGTTTCCAGACGATACTTCTTCCCAGGTAATTCTTCAACTTCTTCCCGGTAATTGGATAGAGTTGTGCGGCCCAGCTCTGTCTTCCACGTAGTCTTCTGTATCGTGACGGTCCTTGTTAACTTCTCCCGGTAATTGGATCGACTTCCACAGCTTATGAGCTGGAGACCTTCTCTGTGACACTTAGCAACCAAACCCCACTGACTCTTCCAGTCTCTGCGTTCCATTATATACCTGATTTCTGCCTCCCTTTCATCATGGAAGAGTCTACTATCAGAGGGAAGAATGGGTCAGCCGAACCTATTCTTATCATAGGGGAGTCAGAGTCAGTCGAATCCATAGAAAATAGGGGGGGTTGAACAATTCCACAGGTAACAATATTATAAAAAGTGCTGAAAAAGTTTTCATAAAAATAAATAACTTTTGTGATTATTTCATTATTTTCAAAGAAATCTTTTGAAAAATCCCGAATTTTAAAAATAAATTTCAAAAATTTTATTCGTTTTAATTTAAAAGAAATACTTTTTTTAAAAATAAGCTTTTATTCTACTGAATTACCATTATTTTATTATATCATTCCTCATGGTAATGATTCGTTCCAACTCATAATTGGTTACATAAATGAGGTTTTCGTTCAAATAAGACTGAACTGCTCTTTCAATTAGGTTAAGAAAAATCGCCATAATGAGAAAGCGTGTTACTAGAGTGACTTTGAACTTTGGGTCAGGTGTCTCTTTCCAGCTGCAGTTGTTCTGGGATTTTCATAAGCTACAAGTTTCAAGGAGTAAACGAAAATGGTTTAACCAAAAACATTAACAAAAAACCTCCAGTGATCGTCGATCCTATGGAAGAAAACTCCTTGAGTAAAAGAGGATGATGGCAGGAATCGTCAAAGAACCCATCCGCAAATTCACATCAGAATCATACCTTACATCATCTCCAAATACATTACATCTCGTAACTTGTCCCATATAAGCTACAATGTCAGGTTCTGATGTTAATCTGCGAAGAACAATAAAGCGCGAGGGGTTCCCGTAGGATTTTATTTCGGGGGTGGGGGGAAGCAAGTAAGAGACTAACCATCAGAAATATTTCGTGGTTTTCGTGGTTTTCAAAATTTCGAGAGGAGGAGGTCAAGATCCCAACAATTTGCTATCAAAATCAAAAAACTAGAAAAAGACATAAAATTCTTTTATCACATCATTTTCTCCATCCTATCCTAATAGTAATTATTTTCTAATCTAAATTATTAGTAAATGTTGCATCTCATTCACCTGACCAAAATTTGTTACATTTTCGTTAATTCCTATTCAATGTTTTACATATACACGAGATTTCTAACATAAGCAATTCAAAGACTTCAGACAACTCAAAGAAGAATGGAAAGATGTATGGGCGAGAGAGCAAACCAGTGATGTTATTATCACTGTAAAAAATCTTAAATGGAATTGGACTGGTCATGTAGCACGACGTAATGATAGCCAACAGAAATTCTCAACTGGATTCCGAGAAATGAACGGAGACCTAGAAAGCTTCTACAAGGAGCTGGTGGATGAAATTAAAAGTTTTGTTGGATTCGATTGGAAGAGGTAAGCTTTTGGCAGAAAGAACTGGAAAAAATTTGGAGAGACCTTCATTCTGCAGTGAATTGAAAATAGTTGATAATGATGATAAGTCCAGTGCACTCATCTCTTGTCAAACTCGTTATTTAGTACTCTCGGACAGAATTAGCATGATTCAAAAAGAAAACTTACCTCTCCAGAAAACCTCCAATGCATTCAGTCTCACTGAAACCAATGTAACCCTATTTATGTCTGTGAAGTTGACTCCCCCCCCCCCCACAAGTCACACATGCAAAAAATAGACAATGTGATTCATTTGTGTTACGTTTGGTCTGGTTTATTCCCACAAAAAAATCGTTTGTTCTAGAAAAATAATATATAAAAAAAAAAATCCAACAAAAGTTGTGGATGGCTAGCTTTACAATTGCCTTCTATTCCTCAAAGTTAGAAATTAAAAAAGGGACAATAGGGTTCGTTTGTGATGGATTTGTTCCGGTTTGTTCCGAAAAAAAATCAAAATCGTTAGTATTTATTTTCTTTTCCTTTTGTTATTGCCAGGAGATCATTAGCAGCATAAAGGAGAATGGGCAGATCTGCCCCACTACTGTATAGCAATACGATATTGTAATGTTGTGTTTGTGGGTTCAAAGGACGAAAGGACGGCAACTCAGACTGAATGGAGTGCTTGGAAGTTCTATATATCTTTATTTAAAAACAGGGGTTTTTATACAAAAATGAACAAAGAAATCACCTGCCATTGGTAGGTTTGAAAAACAAAGAGGAAAGTTAGAAAAGTAGGTAAAGGGTTAGAAGGTGAAGGGGCGTGGTTAAGGTAGTTGACCTGACCTCTCATAAAACTAACGGTTATTTTAAGGGAAAAAAATAAAGAGAATAGATTTTAGTTAAAAATACAAATAATAAATAAATAAATAAATAAATAAATACAAAAATAAATCATTACAATTACTCCCCCCAACAGAATTTTCGCCTCGAAAATTGTAAAAAAAAAATACATGAGTAAATGAATACGACACGCGGTGCATGTCGGGAGTACGTATATGTTTCGACTTCCGGTTCCGAGAGTTGTCATGGCCGCCATTGGAAGAATAGTGCGTATGTCTGCCCGGGATATTGGGCTTTGCGGATGTGGAATCGTCGTAACGAGTAAGTGAATTAATATTTTCAAGTTGTAGAAGGTCTGATCGTAGAAGCGTCCCTTCTTCATGGTGGTTCTTTAGCTCCGTATTGGCTTGTTGTTCGTCACATGTGCGTTCCTTGGTTTGAGCGGGAAAATTATCCGTTCCTGATTGTTGGGTACTCGGCAGATCTGTCATTTCGTGTGTGATATATGGTTTTAGTCGAGCAATGTGGACTACTTGGGGCGGACATCGGCTGGGATAATCGTCAGTTGGGGATATTTCATATGACACCGGGGATGTGCGTCGAATGATTCGAAATAGACCGAACCAAGAGCACAATAGTTTTTCTGATAGGCCTACTTTCCTGTTAGGCTTATGAAGCCAAACGAGATCGCCATCGTTATACAATGTTGGGCGGTGTGTGGCGTCGTAGGTACGGCGGTTCGTCTGTTGGGCCTGCGTCATGTTAATTCGTGCAATTTGATGCGCTTCGTCCAGTATTGATTTGAGGAAAACCGGATAATCCTGCTGTGGTTCAATTACGGGGCTTAACAGTGTGTCCAATGTTGTGTGGGGGTTCCGGCCGTGAACGAGATAGAATGGGGTATAGCCTGTACTTTCCTGGCGGGCGATGTTGTATGCGAAGGTGATGAAGGGCAAAATGACGTCCCAGTTGGCATGTTCGATGTCAACATACATTGACATCATGTCAACTATCGTCCTATTAAGCCTCTCCGTCAATCCGTTCGTCTGAGGATGGTATGGTGACGACTTGTGATGAATCGTTCTGCAGAGTTTGAGGGTTTCCTCAACGGTGGCTGATAAAAATTGTGTTCCCCGGTCGGACAGCAGGACTTGGGGTGAGCCAAGTTTCAGCAGGACTTTTTCCTTAAAAAATTTTACTATTTCCGTTGCTGTCGCATTGGGCAATGCACGGGTTATTGCATATTTTGTGAAATGATCAATTACGACGATCACCCATTTGTTCCCGGAATTTGAAATAGGGAAACCTCCCAGGAGATCGATGCCCACTCGGTAGAAGGGGGACTCGGCTACCTGAAGCGGCTGGAGGACTCCCAGCGGTCCTTGATTCGGTGTCTTCCGGCGTTGACACTGCAGACATCGGGCTAAAACCGCAGTACGGATTTAATTTATGCGGTCCGAGCTTTATCGGACACGTGCGTATGTTTTTGCAGTTCCCAAGTGAGCTGCGACGGGGTCGTCATGGCAACTAGCGATGATTTCGTTGTGTAGGTGGGACGGGATGACAAGTAACAGCTGGGCAGATGTGGCTTCGTAGCTTCGTTTGTAGAGTGTATTGTTATGGATTTCGAATCCACGTGGGTCTGGTTGTCGACTAGTTTCTAGCTGAGTGATTTGTTGTCTCAACTTCGGCTCTTTCCTCTGCTCCGCTGCCATGTCGAGTCGGGCGTTCACAACTGCGATGCCGGCGGTGGTTTCCATTGGTCGGGTGGGATAGCGAGACAGGCAGTCGGCGTTGAGGTGCTTTTTGCCGGATTTGTAAGCGACAGTCAAGTCGTACTCCTGCAGGCGTAGCGCCTATCTCGCTAGTCGTCCGGAAGGATCTTTCAGGTTTAGAAGCCAACAAAGTGCGTGATGGTCGGTTATAACGGTGAACGGTCGGCCGTAGAGGTACGGACGGAATTTCTGTACTGCCCAACCCACAGCAAGTAATTCTTTGTGCGTAGTTGCATAATTAATCTCTGGCTTCGACAATGTGCGACTGGCATACCCGATGACATGTTGTCCGTCACTGTGGGTCTGTACGAGGACTGCGTCTATTCCGGCGTCCGAGGCGTCAGTGTGGAGTTCCGTGGGTGATTGTTCGTCGAAATGGGCTAAGATTGGCTGCGATGTTAGGGCGTGTTTTAGCTGTTCGAAGGCCGTTTGCTGATTTTCTCCCCATGTGAATGATGTTGATTTCTGCATTAGAAGTGATAAAGGACGAGCTACCATTGCGAAGTTCTTGATAAATCGTCGATAATATGAGCATAAGCCGTAAAAGCTAAGTACTTGTTTAGGGTTTGTGGGCGGCGGGAAAGCGGCAACTGCTTGTGTGTTCGCGGGGTCTGGACGAACGCCGTTTCAGTCAATGATGTGGCCTAGGATTGTGATGGATCGTGCGGCGAACGTGCATTTTTTTGGGTTAAGTCGAAGGTTGGCGGCGTTGAGGCATCCGAGTATCGTGTCGAGCCTTGCTAGATGTTCCTCAAAGTCTCTTGAATAAATAACAATGTCATCGAGATAACACAGGCAAATTGTCCATTTTAATCCTTTCAATTATCATCGATCAGGCGTTCGAAGGTAGCGGGGGCGTTGCAGAGTCCGAAGGGCATGACTTTGAATTCATATAGATCGTCTGGTGTCACGAATGCGGTCTTCTCCCTATCTTTCTCGTCTATTTGGATTTGCCAATAGCCGGTGCGGAGATCGACGCTTGAAAGTAATTGGCATTTCGAACGGAATCCAAGGCATCGTCCAGGCGTGGCAGAGGGTATACGTTCTTCTTCGTGATTGCGTTAAGGCGGCGGAAATCGACACAAAATCTCCAGGTGCCATCCTTCTTTCTAATTAGTACTACGGGTGAAGACCAGGGACTGTTCGACGGTTCAATGACACCTTGTTTCAGCATCTTTGTCACTTCATCTTGAATGACTTCCCTCTCCTTGAATGATACAAGGTATGGTTTTTGTTTTATCGGCGGATGTGTGCCTGTGTTGATGATATGCTTTGTGCGGTCATGGGGGGCCATTGCGGGACTTGGTGGTTCGAAGACGGCATGGTATCGATGGAGGAGGGCGAGAGTGCGTTCCGCTTCGCTGCTAGGCGCTAGTGTGTCGATCATACTTTTGAATTCGGCTGCGCCTATTCTTAGTTCCTCCTTTTGTGTGGGCTGTAGTAACAATTCTGTGTTTGTACTTGTGGGGAAGCAATTAAATATTCTATATATATATCGGGTAGCAGAGTAAATTGTGTGCTCTAAACTAATTACTTAAATGATACCATTACAGGAAAACATTAAACACATTTAATGAACAAGTAACATATGTACAAATAGCTTTATAAGCTCAGTATTTTATCTATTTAATGTTTTCAATCTTCTTATATGGATTGACTTCCTTCTCATGGGACGGCTTGCTTCAGTGGACAGTCTTCAAACGCTAAGCTTCTATTTCCCAAACAGGATCTGACTTCTTTTTGCTAAAGTCTTAGACAGTTCCTTTATCGAATCTATCTTAAGATTCCCTATTCGAATTGTCCTTTCAATTCCTATAAACTGAGTCGCTTTGCGCTACTTTTACTATTTAGCTACTTCTAAATTCCTTTACTTCTAAGGGTTTCTCTACGCAACATCCGCTATAATCGTAGTTAGCTAAATTTCCTGGTCTCTCCTTGAATGATGATCTGACTACTTGAATAATACTTCTGAACGCTAGAGATACTCTATCAATAACTTTACGTTGCTAATTTCTGTCCTAACTTGAATAGTTTAATTCCTAAGATCCTAATTCTAAGAATTCATTTATCTATCCCTAGCTTGTTTCTAAGCCTCCTATCAGCTGAGAGAGATTTTAAGTAAAAACTTTACTTACAATAAATACTGGAACTCCCTTGGATGAATGATAATTTCAATCCCTTTACTTCCGTTGTCGATGCGATGAGATATCCCGAACTCCTTCTGGATTCGCCGCTTCGAAGTAATGTTCCGATTAGGCCTATTTACCGAGCCGTCGTCTCTCGTGCGATGTATGATGAATTCGATGAGGATCGTTTACTCCAAAATTAGCTATAGTTATTCCCTCTATATTGCGTTCTTCTAAATAGGCTTTTTCACTCGTATGAATCCTATTCTTCTGTCATCATCAAGCTTCCCGGCGGTAGCTGTGTCTTGTCCCGACGAATAATACTTCCGTCTTCGGTTCCAATCAATCGTCACGGCTTCTTGCTTCAGCTTATGGGAGAAATGCTCCGTCCGCTTTCCGTCTAGGCTGTTACTAGAATCGGCTCCGGCCAACTGCTTCTGGCTTCAATTTGTCTCCAGACAAATTCGTATCGTCTCGGTTCGTTGAGGTTGATACACGATTCTTATTCCGCTCAGGGACGCCTACTGTAGAAACCTTCTTATATTTAGTATCTGGACGCACTATTTTGGAATCCACCAAAATTTCCCGGTGATTGAAATGGTACAGCTCCTTTGCTTTCGTCCAAGCAAACTCTTGAATCCCACGGATTCTTCCGGGCGAATTCTCTTTTTATTATCGGAGAATCTGAGACCTTTCTCACTCCTATTCGTTGGTGAGAATCATTACGTAGCCGCAATTTATCCTCTGCATCTATTCTGGATGAGTGGACCAACTTCTATTCATTCCGATAACTGGGCAATGAATATTTCCTCCATGGTTATTACCGCTGGCAGGAACAAAGCGAACTCCGCTGCCAAACTCGGCAGCTCCTTAATTCCACATCTGTACTCGTGGAAGGCTGGAAACGAACTGTGTCTGAGATGCGTTTACAATGCTGTCTCGCTTCGAGTTAATTACCTCGCGTCACGAGAAACAATGACTTTGGTCCGCGACTGAATTGTTTCCCCGAGTCTTTTCAATTATCTCAATTGCGTTATCAGAACATGAAAAAATAGCAAACCTTCCATGCTAATCTAATTATCACTGCCACAAGCAAATTAAATTTGCCATCACGAATATTTAGGCCTAGAAATTTTCAACTTAGAAATTCTAGATATTGAATTTCTACAGTACTAACAGCTGTAACAGTTTCATCCTCGATCCTTTGGAATTGCCCGATTTTCTTTCCGGCGGGGATAGTGGTGGGAACTGCTGAACCATTCGTGATCCATATTGTTGTTTCGTTGTGAATAAGTTCTGCAACGGTGGCCGGAAGTAGACAATTGATAATGGGCTGTTCCTGTTTTAGTGATTCAATAACAATGGGACCATCGGTAATTTGCATGGTGTGAACCTGTATCGGAGCGGCTGAGTGGGGCGGAATGACCGTTGTGCTGCTTGTGTAGAGGTACGGTAATTTCGGGGCTTGGGGCTGCGGTTGAGTGTCGTCGATCAGGACTAATCCCTTGGAGAATTCGATCTGCGCCTTCGTTGTGGGAAGGAAATCCCAGCCGAGGATGATATCAAAGTTGCATGGATCAACAATGTAGAAATTAAACGGCAGGACAAAACCGTTAATTTCTACTCTGGCGGTGCATTCTCCAAGTACAGTAAGCTGGTTTCCGCTGACGTTTCGGAGGAGTGGGGCGGATGTGGGCGTCATGACCTTGTGGTGCTTGCGACGGAGGTGTTCTGCCATAACGGAAACTGAAGCTCCAGTGTCGATCAATGCGGTGGTCGGGCGGCCGTCGAGCAGAAGTGTTACCGTATTTCTGTCCAGTTCTGCGCATGTCAAAGCGACCAAGCCGTTGTCCTTTACAGAGGTCACTGGGAGCAGTTTTCCGACGAGGATGAGCGGAGGGATTGGCGGCTGATCTCTACTGGGGATGGGCTCTGTTCTGTGCGGTGTCTGTAGGCTGTTTGCGGGGAGTTTGGGCGGCGGGTGGCTGCTGCTGGACTCGGTGAGCGGTGAGGGCTTTGTCTACCTCTAACAGTTGTTGAATAAACTGCTGAATCGTAGATGGGCTGTGGGCGGGTTCGACTCTGACGTTGCTCGGTGTAGTTTGTTTGTACGTCCCGTCTCGTCTGCTCTCTATTGTTGCGTAGGCGTGTTCTGCAATGCTTGATAATGTGACCCACTCGCTGACAGTAAAAGCATATGGGGCGATCCTCCGGTGTCCTCCATTGTTGAGCTTCATTGTTTGAACGGTAGGCATCATTAATGGGTGGGCTGTTTGGGCGGGAGATTGGTGGTGACCGGGCTTCTCGATATGTTTGATGGCCGTCGAATGGGCGCTGCGTTGATGCGATAGGGGCGATGAGGTATCTCAGCTGTCCCTGGAGGTCATTGATTTGCTGTTGCAACGTCTGTATCGTAGTGTCAGTTGTTGATGCAAACTGTGTGGCAGGAGCGAGACCAATTGATGACACGTTCGGCAGTCGTCTGAAGTTACAGCCTTCTTTCAATCGTTGTGCCTTCATAGCTTCTATGCGGCGGCACTCGGGGAGGAAAGAGTCAGTCGTGTTGATTCGCAGGGCTGGTAGAAGGGTGAATGCATCGTCTGCGACGCCTTTCATTAAATGCTGCAGCTTTGTTTGATCTGTCATGTTGGGGTCGATGGTGCGGCAGAGGTTGATTACGTCCTGCGCCTACTGCTCAAATGATTCATCCGGTCTTTGTGCTCTGTGTTCCAGGGCTTCTTTAGCCTGCTGCGACCTGTCGCAAGGGGCGATGAAGGTTGCGGCAAACAGTGTTTCAAATGCGGGCCATGTTGTCATCTGATCTTCGTTATTTTCAAACCATTGGCGAGCTGTTCCGGCGAGGGCGAAGTAAACGTTAGCGAGCTGGCTTGAATGGTCCCAACTGTTGTATTTGGCGATGCGGTTGAAGTCTTGTAGCCATCAACAAGATCTTCATCTTGTAGTCTTGTAGCCGGTGAGAGGCCCTGGATGCGGCGACTTCTTCGAGTGATGATTGCGGGAGAGTCCTGGCTCGGGACGGGATGATGTAGAGACAGCTTCGGTCGGGTTTCTGGCACCAATTGTAATGTTGTGTTTGTGGGTTCAAAGGACGAAAGGACGGCAAATCAGACTGAATGGAGTGCTTGGAAGTTCTATACATCTTTATTTAAAAACAGGGGTTTTTATACAAAAATGAACAAAGAAATCACCTGCCATTGGTAGGTTTGAAAAACAAAGAGGAAAGTTAGAAAAGTAGGTAAAGGGTTAGAAGGTGAAGGGGCGTGGTTAAGGTAGTTGACCTGACCTCTCATAAAACTAACGGTTATTTTAAGGGAAAAAAATAAAGAGAATAGATTTTAGTTAAAAATACAAATAATAAATAAATAAATAAATAAATAAATAAATAAATACAAAAATAAATCATTACAATATATACATAAGGAAAGATCTCCATCAATAGAACATTTTGTATCATTATGACTTGTCTCATTTATTAGTTCGTTCGGAATTATACACGTCTAGATATGACGTTTGAGTCATTGATTTTCTTATGTGTGTGTGGCAGGCGGGGCGTGCTTGGCTGTAGGTGGTTGGCTTCTCTGCCACACATAAGATAATCCATGACTCAAACGTCATATCTAGACGTATATAACTCCGAAAGGACTAATAATTGAGACAAGTCGTAATAATAACATATGTTCTATGTAAGGAGATCTATCTATAGGTATATATCACTATACTGGGTGGGCAAATTCCCATAGGGTTTGCCCATTCTCCTTTTTAAAAAAAAGTAACTGCACATCTTATGAATTTAAAAAAAAAAAATCTTTAATTGAGTAAAACAATATTAGTAAAAGAATCATTCAAATAAATAATAATAATAATATTTCTAAATTCGTAAAATTAACTATTATAAAAAATAAGTATTTACTTCTAGTATCAAATAGTATTCAATTAACTTGCCAAAAATAGTTCACTTAAGGCAAATTAAACTATGTGTTTTCCAAAATTATTATTATTGATATTTTTATTACAGAAAAACAGAAATTTAAAATTAAATAAAGTAATGTATTTTTTAATAAGTAAAAAAGAATTTACATAATCCATAATAATACTTATGTATTTTTTATATTTGCTTGAAAGCATAGGCAATAAAAAAAAGCTATATTTGTTCTAAAGTTCTTACATTTGGATAAATATTAACTTATATAAAAGAGCTATGCTAATGTAATTAAGGTTGGTTGCCTGCACCAATTACAACTCTATTTGTAAAATGGCTTATATAACTGCAATTGTAATACTAAACTCTAAATTATTATCCTAGTTATATTTTCATATTTTATTATTGACCAATTGTAAAATCAGTATTAATCAGATAAACATTCAAATCAAATTTTAACCGATTTTGTTTTGATTCTGCTCCAGTGATTGGTTTGATGGAAGTTACCATGTGACATTATAAATCCCGTCACTAATGATTAACCAATCATAATTGTTGTAAATTTAGCCTTTAAATTCATGTATTTTCGAAAATAGAATCACTTCGATTTAAGTATTTGAAAGTTTCTGCTGATTCTTTTGCAGTGAAAATGTAGATCAGTGCTTTGTTCTTGAATTCTTAGACAAATAATTAAAATTCCAATTTAATACTAATCTTACTACCTTTAAGATACGTCTATAAACAGCAATATTTAGAGAATTATCAATTACTGTAAACATTCGAAATCACAATCTTATTAATTTGTTTAACTTTTTAATGAATGTTCAGATTTAGTTTGATAATTATCTCAATTATTTATTTATTCATATTTATTAATTTTTAAATAAGTTATATAAACTAATAATCTCATCCACGTTAGTCAACTAATATTTATTTTTCACTATTTAATATTCAAATCTTGTGAAATTTTATTCCAATTGATTTCAATATTATCTGGCATAACATTCCATTGCATTACTACAGATTTACGCTTAAGGTTTCTAACTCGATAATTTAATTATTATGATAAGAAGGATAATTGCATTAAGCACTGATCATTAGGTAATCTCGTGATGTTCTCACCAATAGTGTTTAAGATAGAAGATTTAATTAAAAAAGAAGAGAAGAAGCTCCGACATAATAAGGAGGTGTTATTCCATTGCTCCGCTCTTCGGAGGGAAGAGATGAAGAAGAGGAAAAAACAGAAGGAGTTCCGTTGTAGGTGACGGACGAGTTGATCTGCTCTTCTTAATAGACTGAATAGAAAAGGGTGTGAAGTCGATGATTGACAGGACTAAACCATAGGATATTTAAAAAAGGAATCATTTAGACTTGACTTGTCCTATTAGCAGGACAGCCACTATTATTGATGTTTGGGTGAAGGCTGTGTCATCCACGAAGTAATAGTGGAGTTTTGTTGCATCCAGTGTCATATAAGAAGAGTTCTCGTAAACCTCTGGTATATCCAAAGGATTTAGAAGTTTCGCAAACGGATTATCTCTCTGTCTTTTAGGTTAGTGGACTCGACAAGTTGATTGTTAACTCCGAAAGATGTACTCCGAGAGATGTTCATCTCCGGAATAAAGTAAGAAGATGATTTATGTGAACGTCCAGCAGCAACTCGATAAGTTGATCTTCCGAACCCATTGAACATTTTTGAAATGGATGCTTCGACCAACACAATGGAATCTACCTTTCCAAGGAACTATACCAGTGGTTTATTATGATGATACTGATTACGAGGAATTTAATTTATATTTCGAGTTCGAGTGTCATTTGATGCCGTAAGTCTACTTACAGTGACTGATATGACAGATCATCCAATGGAAACACTTAAAAATCAGCAACATCAGAGAACTGAGGATTAGTGAATAACTTTGGTTCCTGTGCTACAAGGTCAAGCTTTGTAACATAACGCACACACTATAGTCAGTTTCAGAAAAAGATCGGGAGTGACGTCAAGTATCTCTATTCTGTGGTGGCGAGATGGTCTAAGCATCCGTCTTTCATGCTAAGGTTCGCTGGATCGATTCTCCTACTTATCTTTTTTTTTTTGTTTGTTTGTAATTTTTTTTTCTCCCTCTCCAGTTTTTTTTTTATTTTTTAATTAATCCTGTTTAAATTACAGATATTTCAATTTTATTCTCGCTAGTCAAATCACATGACCATGCAAATACTGGCCTTTACGATTAACTTTAAAGTACCGAGTGGGCATAAAATAAACGTCAGATGTTCAGAGCCCTCTAGCTAAAGAATGTATTGGACGAATCGTAACAACATTCGGTGGACATACAGAGTGGAATATGCGGTTTCGATTTCTATAAAAAAAAAAACTTAGTACCAAAGTCGCCAACAGGGGAAAATGTGACGCTGCAAAGGTTGTGGTACATATGAGTAATGAATGAGTAATTGCCAAATGAGACAGCACACATCAAGTTTCGTAACAATATAGACAGCGTTTATTAGTAATTAAAAATAAGACCACCATTGTGATGTTCCACGGCTGCATGCGGTGCACGACATGTTCCACGGCGGCTCGCACATATCGGAATGGATTTGTCGTACCTGTAATGTAATTCGATCTTTCAACGTCGGGATATCGGCGACATATCCTTGATACACAATGCGTTTAAGAAATCCCCTCAGCCAAAAGTCACCGGATTGAAATCAGGCGACCTCGGTGGCCGTGCTGTGGCAAATGCACGACTAATGATTCTGGAGTCAGAGAAATGTTGCCGCAACACGATGTGGGGTGGTGCACCATCTTGCAAGAAGATGGTCGGATCGAGACATCCTCTTTGCTGCAGTTGTGGAACCAAAACGTTCTTTAGCATATCGGAATACCGAGCAGCAATGACGGAACAGGTCACTGGTCCACTTCGGTGAGTTTCCTCATAAAAGTAAGGATTGATGATAAATGATGACATAAAGCCGCACCACACTGTGACTTTCGGCGAGTGGAAAGGCATCTGCAGACCCACGTGTGGATTAGTCGCAGCCCTTCGTGCGCTTCGTCACTCCATAAAATCCGCCACGACCATGCTTCATCCACTTCCATGCGCGCTAAGAATCTTAATGCAAACTCAATGCGGGTGGTCGCATAGCCAGGGCGCAATTCTTGAACAGGACAGATATTAAAGGGGTAAAACTTCAACACTGATGCAGGATTTTCCGCACCGTTGAGTATGGGATATCCGTTTGCCGGGATATTGCCCGTGTATGGTACCCTGATGGTACCCTGAACTTTCGTCATCTCTTGTTCCACAACAGCAGTTGCAACTTCTTCAATGTGTTGGTGACTGATAGATTTACGTCCCCGGCCTCGTTGCACTGCTAGAGTTCCAGTAGTTTCAAAGCGTTGAATCATTTTTCGTAAATTTGTTATGCTCATCGGTCCTCTTCGTAGCGTCTTCAACCGCCGAAATTCCCAAAGGGCAGCACTGGCATTTTCGTCCCGCTGATAATACAGCTTCACTAACAATGCACGGTCATGTAAGGTAAGAGCCATCGAAAGGCAGTTCGTTGCCGAATGATGTGAATTCTCCAAGCCTTTTTTTATCATGATCGCTCTTCACCTAACGCGGTTAAGGAAATTAGTGCGCTAAAAGTGCCACATTTTCCCCTGCTGGTGACTTTTGGTACTAATTTTTTTTTTAAGAAATCGAAACCCCATGTTCCACTCTGTATGCCCAACGAATTTTGTTCCGTCCAATACATTCCTCGCTAGAGGGCTCTGAATACCACACGTTATTTTATGCTCACCTGATACATTTGAAGAGACACGTGCGAGCTAGTGGAGGCAGTCATGATGTCAAGTAGTTCGACAATTTAATAACCAATAGCATGATTATTGGTTAGTAGTTTGAAAATTTCCCCCAAAAATAATTCTAAACACTTTACTGCATATCACTACAAACTTAAAGTAATTTCACATCATGCAAAATCTTTTGCTTGCAGAACGGATGACGGATATTGTGTAACTTGGTTCAATGGCGTGATTCCCGATCTGTTTCTGAAATTGGTTAAAGGTGGTGATATCGACAATTGTCATATAGACGAACAATATAATGTCAGTTATCAGTCTTCCCGGAATAAATATTGTTGGTTAAGCATTTATGATTTTTCTTGTAGAATCTTTCTGTAATCACAACACATGGTGGGAAATTTAGGATCCCAGGAAATGGAAAAAAAAAAAGTCAGATCCCGATTTTTCGACGACTAAGTATTTTTTTTTCCGAATGCGGGTGATTCAGCTGACTGTGGAAACGATAAGTTATGTGACTTTTATTTTGTGCATGGAAGAGAAATGACATGTGTTAATCAAAGTGGATTTGCATCGCTGAACAATTTAATTTTTTAAAATGTAAAGATTTCAACGATATATGAAGATTTTCACGATACAGACTTAAGTAAATCAACAGTTAGTGAACAGATGAGTACATTAATTTATTGCGTGGGTGATTAAGCAGTCATATTTATTAACGTCAAAACTACTTCCTGATCAATGGAGAAATTTGAGGCTGTAGTAAAGGCGTTTGACGATAATTTTATCGTTAGACGTAACATAATTTATGAACGAGCAGTATTTAACCAGCTTATACAAAATGAAGGTGAAGCAGTAGATGATTTCTATTATATCATTTATCTGCATTAGCAGAATGTTGTGAATATGGACAGCATTAAGATGAATTCATGAGGGATAGAATCGTTGTTGGAATTCAAGACAAGACTCCAAAAGAATGCAATTGATGCTGACCTTACATTAGAGAAAGCAATAACAACGGCAAAACAAAGCGAGTTATTGAAGAAAGAAATTCCACAGATGACAAATAATCCGAAGCAAATTAATGGTAGATCGTGTAAAATCTTGTAAACAAAGAAGTTTTGGACGAACAAAGAATTTAGTTTCCAAGAAAATTGTTCCTCTGCATTCTAATGATGACAGGCAACGGAGTAGCAAATTACATAAGGTTCAGAGAGGATAACTGTTATCCTGCAACTAGGCAAGATGTAACTGCTATCAATTAATAGGTCACTATGCTATTAACCTGGAGATGTCAAGAAAACTGATGTGTGAGAAATCCGTGGAAAGTATTTTGGTTTGAAATTGATTTTACGTGTGTTAAAAACATTTTTTGATAAAAATT
>JAFIDM010012231.1:3140323-3159911 GCA_023159025.1 Thereuonema tuberculata | reverse complement strand
AATGAACCGTGGAATATAAATATATATATATTTTTTCCAGTGGTTGAGCAAACATGTCTTTTGAAGGAAGAGTTTCTTTGTACATTTGCTAGAGGCCATCGACAACAACAGTTCTTTCATTTACTCATTGCGAAATGCATTGTGGGAAAGAAAATATTTACAGTTGAAAAAGATTTGGCGCTCCTCAGTTGAGAGAGGACTTCACAAACCAATTAAAAAAGACAAAGAAATATATATTATTGAAGTTGAAATAAAATCAGTCCATGCACGCGAATATCTGTCATTCTTTAGATCAGTGTGCTAATGAAAATCAAATATACAGTTAAGAAATAAAAAGAAATGAAGTAAATATAAGATACAAAAAAATGAAATAATGAATAATATTGGATTAGGAGCAAAAAAGAAGAAGAATTCGGTAGAAAGTGACTTTAGACATTTTTAAAGGGTATGAAAATAAAATCTAATTGAGAATAAATGTAATTTTTTTTGTATCAAATATCCCACCAAATTCAAAGCTCCCAATCACCACGCCCCCAATATTCAAAGCTTGTTAATACAACGGTTAATATAACACTGAAAGTAGCTCAAGCAAAACTTATCTTCAAAATTTGCTTTTGAGATAAAGCAAATAAAATACTGTACCTCAAAGTAACTTCTCATACTGAGGAGAAGGATGAGGACGACGGTGAAGCATTTGTACAGCACAGATGAATGTCACGAAACACACTCTTAGAAATCACTGTATATCACAAGGATTTAGCCACCTGACAGCAAGAATGGCTAATATTCACACTTTTGTAGTTCAACTTATCTCCTTTACCAAATATATGATGAAAGTCAATTTTTAAAATACATTTGTTCCTGTCTGTTTGTAGCCCCCAAAAGGTTACAGCCTATAGAGAAAGTGCCTCCTTACGGTGCGATTGTACTAGAAAGGGACAAATGAAAACACTTCTGTCTTTTATGAGGGTCTTTCTTATGTTTGACGCACCCATTGTTAAAGATAAAATTTATTTATCCATCTTGTCATTATTCTATTTTTTGGTGATATTCTAGCACGTCCACCACACATGGTCCCATTTCCATTATTTTGGAATGAGATACATTGATTGCAGATTTAAATCCCGTCTTTCTCTTAAGAAGGATTATTGAGCTACATTTCTACAACAAACACAACAGAGCTGTTCAACAGGACTTCTGATGAGAACCTATTCAGATGTGTTATTCATTATTTGCTACTTTTTGATTTTATTTAAAAATCACAAACGCTTACAGCTAACTATCATGAAGTTCGGAAACTCAACATTGTCATCGTAACAAATAAATGATTTTTAACTCTCAATTCAGTAAATAAAAAGTGAAGTCATTTGGTTTCTCGTCGAAATCGCGGTGGAGCCTCCAAAGCTTAAATAAACAATAAAAAAACTCATTAAATATATTTTGCGAGAAAATTCATGCGCCAGCCTCATTCCGCCGCCGGCCTCCATGAATCTTTTTAGCGCTTTGGAAAACAGCTCATTTAAATAATAATAAACATCAATGGATGAGAACAAGTATTTACTAAGTGATATCCTACAACAGCTGTTTCACGCTCTTTGGCGATCATCAACAAGTAGTCACCAGTTTCTGGAGTCTCGTTTCCTAGCTGATGATCGCCAAAGAACGTGAAACAGCTCTTTGGCGATAATCAAGTGCTTATTAGGATATCACTTTAATGCACACTTGGTCTTATCCATTGATATTTATTATCATTTGTTCTGTTGCTTGTGTGGAAATGACGACAGAATATTTACTATACGAATATGAAAGAGAAAGAACAAAAAGTAGAACAATCTGGAAACTTCTTATAAATTACTTTTAAGCAATTAAAAAAAAATAATAAATAAAATGTAAACATTGAAACATTATTTTTTCCTTCTAACTCTTTTACACATTACTGCTTATTTCATTCACTCCAGTTAACCAGAGAAAATAAATATTTATTTGGTTTCATTTTTCTTAAACAACAAATTTATTCAAATAAGTTATCAATGAAGTTTCTTTCTCTTTTCATGAAATCTAAAGGAAAACTGTGATTTTTAAGAAATATGGGCATGAATGCATAAAATATTAAATTTACATTTGGCAAAGAAAAATGCATTGGAATAACGAAAAATTAAGTTGGAATCCACTCTATCATGTTGTCGATTAGGAATAATGGTTGTCGATTAGGAACGCCATAGTTCAACATTCCAATCTTGTATTCATCTAAGAGATTGTTCAATTCAACAGGTGTGCCCCGCGGTTTCACCCGCGTTAAATTTTGATTGTACATATCTGTTTCATACACATCATGAGTACATAACTAAGTGCATCTCATTAACTATAAATACCATCTGGAAATTATGTGGAAACATAAAAGGACCAATCACTACAAAATAAACCGACTTCACAGAAAGAACAACAGAAAGCACTCTTCCCAGCGCCCACCCGACAGTTTGTCAGATTGGTTAACATCCACTCCTATTGGTCGTAGCGTGATGTTATGTAGCCTATAACCTTCCTCAATGAATGGGCTATCTAACGCAAAAAGAATTTTTCAAATCTGAGATTTGAAGTTCCTGAGATTAGCGCGTTCAAACATACAAACTCTTCTTCTTTATGTATTAGTAAAGATAGATAGATAATAAAAAACAGTCGTGTTTATTCCAAACTTCCTATTTAATTTCTACGGTTGTCCTGTTTTTCAATTAAAAAAAAAAATAGCAAAATAACTGGAAAGAGGCGGCAAAAAACAATTTTTGCACAAAGGCCCTTTACAGTTCTGTGGAGTTCCTGCATTTTACTACTTGAATTTTCGAAATTGCGATGATACGTTCCATCATTTCTGATTTCAAAGCATTGCATTTGAGAAAAATATAGCATACATGACGTCATATTCGAATTAAAAAACAAAAAAGTTAGAGGACTTAAAAAGAAACACATTGAGAAATAAAACTATCATCAACTGGTTCTACAATTTCATTTATTACCGTACTATTCTTAATTTTCATTTTATGAGAAGCTATACTTTTCAACATTTGTTTTTCTTGCCCATTTAGAAAGGGTGAAACTCATTTTGTGAGCAACATTTCAGGTCTCTAACATTTCTGCAAAGAATTTAAAACATAAAAACGAAAGATCACCGGGGAAACCAAATGAAAGGAAAAGTAAGGATCCTTTACATAAAATAATAATAATAAAAACAAACTAAGTGAATCGAACGAAGTACCTTCAATGAATAGAACAGAAAAACACTTCAAAACAAAATTCAAAATATTCAATTAAAATTAGTTATTTTTTTTCTCAAATGAATTCAAACTTACAAACTTGTAACTTTCTTCAATCTTTCAAGATGGAAACAGTTTCAATTCATTCTTAAACTTTCAGGATAATCTCAGTTGGGATAAGATCTTTGGGATTTTTTTTTTAACTATTTATTCAGTTGCCTTCAGAAGTCTCAAATCAAAGCAAATAAGCTACAATATCAATAATTAGACAATTTTAAATCTTCAATTGATTCTGCGTTATTAAAGAATGGTCTGGAAAATAGTTGCCACTTTTATAGCTCAAGTTGCTTTCTTTTTTTAGAAAGATTTTACAGTTTATAGTTCTACTTTTTTGCTTTGGAACTCCTGCAGAATGTTAGGGATTGTAGATATAATCTTAATTATCGCTTTGGCACTTTATTTTGAAATAATGAGGATTAAATGTGAAGTTCTTCGTATTCTAATTTGAAAACCAATATTTAATGCTTGTCAATGGATACAGAAAATACAACATCTTATTCGAATTTAACCTTGACTCAACTTGTATGGGTTTTGTTTTGTTTTTTAACTTTTATGTTTTTGAACAAGCAAATAGCTTTCTATTTTTTAATGTTTCGTGAGCACTAAGAAATTTATTTTAATTTTATATTAAATTTTATTCCCGTAACTTAAATGATAAATTGTAAGATAAATGCAATAACCTTTTGTTTCATAAGAAACAAGTCTAATACAAATGATCAAAATTATTAATTTTACAATTTTATTAGGCTATTTTCGTCTGAAAGTGAGGCTTATTAAATCGCTCAGTCTGTGTGAGTGCGTTCCGCCATCCCTAATAACTTCTTAGCCAATGGTTGGATCTTGTTGAAGCTTGGAATGCATATTATAGACGATCTAACTTTCCTTTCTGAAGTATCTTCTAAGTGGGTTGTTATCAAGAAATTCCTGTAAAAAAAAAAAAAAAAAAAAAAGGGGTAAGATCTGAGAATCTTTTATTCTAGCTAATTTTGCTTTAATAAAGCGACTTAAACATAATGGAGATTTACTTGAGATAAAAAAGTAAATATATATTTACTTGAGATCTCTGCAATACAATAAAATTCATTCCAAATGTAAGAAATTTTAGAATTTAAGCAACTTTTCTTACAATATTCACCTTATTTTATTAACTTTCTCTTATTTAGTAACTTTCTTTTTTTTTTATTTTTACCAGAGTAGATATTTTAATTTAAGCGTTTATTTTCATTTATATCATTTGCATGCAAACAAACAAAAGATATGCTTTAAGGAAAGTTGCTTAAGTTTTTGAACATCTTATTTTTAGAATGAATGTTATTGTTATAATGAAAAGTAGAGAAAAAGATAAACTCTAATTAAATTATTAATTAAATAAGATCCAGAGATCACTTCAGAGTTGGATGACGGAAAATTATATTTTTTATTAACCAATAAGTAGAAACTGCAAAATATTTTGTATTAAAAACATTGTTATTTGGTTTGTCTACATTGGATCACAAGTAACGCGAGCTAAGAAAAACCGGTTGCAGAGAAAACATTCCGATGAGGACGAATTCCCAAGCTCATTAGCATAATGACTCAACACCATAGCATAGAATACTTTTTATTGAGTTTTTTGTTTTCATCAACAAATAATAATACTTTACTATTACTTCGTAATATTAATGTTTAATCATATGTAAGTTAAATAGTTACAGAATCATCAAATGATATCCACATCATTGATCACTTGTACGCGTTTCTGAATGTAGTTAATAGATAGATAGTAAATAGATGGATATCTTCCATCAACTAAACAAAATTAAGTCACTGAAGATCTTGTTCAAAGTACAAAAAAGGAAATGTTTATCAGTGTGATAATAAAGAATTTCAAAGTGATTACTTCTGCTATAGAGATTCAATTCTATCCATTGAAATCAAGACTTTCCTATTCTTCCAAATATTTGTTTCCTTCTTCTTTAATTTAATTTCTTCAAAAAGAAAAATATTGGGCAGCAAAATATTTTATCCAACTAATAAAGAAAGAACGAAATCAAATCCTACTGAAAGAAATTCCTAGACACTGACCTTTTCGAAACTGCTAAAATCTTAAAATTTGAAAGAAAAATATTTTTTATTTTTATTTCTGAAAGACGTTAAATGAAAAAAAAAAATAAGCTTAGCATTCTTATTATATCAGAGCTTTTAATTTTTTTTAGTTATTATGACAAAAAATTAATATTTTAATTATCATTAGAACTTATCAATAGAATTCCTGAAGACTTTGTTCTATCGACATGTCTCCAAATCTACAAAAGCCTTAAATATTAATTTAAATTCGTTATCGTAAAGGCCTTTTTCCTCTTATTGATCCGATATCTTGAAATTCCCTTTGCTGTTCTATTTCGAACTGTTTTAGCTTAAAATTTTAATTGTTTATTCTTGAAATAGTAGTTTCCACTCTAAGAAATAGAACTTCTTATATTTAGCCCAGGAATCATCCAAATCAGTTCTAAATTGACTCACTTTAGAGTTTTCTAACCTAAACGTTCATTAAATAAAATTAAATTTGGAGACAAAGGGTTGGGATCTTATTGTGTTTTACGCCCCTGTCACATTTTAGAAGTAGGACAGTTTTGTATTTAATTTAATAAGTTTCTATTCTTTTTCTCCCCTCTTAAGCCTCGCAGGTAGGACTATTACCAAAACAACACTGAGGAGAATCCCTGTGCGTTCCGGGAAATAATTATCTTGGCAATGTTACATCACCGCATCTTCCCGCACTGATTGTTACCTTCCTGCTTCAAACCCTCGCAGGTGGTGGGTCTTCTCTTTCCCCCCCTAGTAGTCCATTACTTCAGAGAAGGGGAGAGGAAAGGCAGAAAAAAAAAAACCTTTCACGAATCTACAATATATCGTCCATGTATTAAGTTAACCATAATCATCGTTACGTTGCCAACACAATAGTTAATGTTAGCCATTCAAAAAAGAAAAAGAAAAATATAAATAAATAAATAAAGAAAGAGATTAAAGTTATCTGAAAGAATGGAGTAATGTAAATGAGTTTTTCTTTTATTATCGAATTTAATTTTTTTCTTTTTTAAAGTATGTATGCATGTGTGCCTGTATTATTAAAATTATAAAATTTTAAACATATTATAATTATAAAATTTTAAGTAAATATTCCTGTTTTTGTTTTAGTATTTCTTATAATAAAAGAATCAAAAGAGTTGAAGAATCTATTAAATCGGATTTGGGTTTATAATCTTTAATGTTTAAGTGTAGTGATGTTTTCATTCAAAGAAGATCAGTGAACTCTCAGTCTTGTGCGTTTTATTCTTATTTATTTATTATTATTTTTTTCATTCAAAGGATAGGAGATTTTATATTTCTGAATTAAGTATGAAGCTATTTTGTTTTTGTCGTTTTTTCTTTCTTAAAGTTTTTAATAGCATTTCAATTTTAAATTGAAACCCCTCAATTTGTGGTTTGCTTTAAAGAAATGTAGAATGCTCAAAAAAAAAAATCTCGAAAATTGAAACTGTTGGTGATGAACATCTGTTTGATGTTTCTTCTCAACTGAACCTCATTAAGATTTAACCTCAACATAGGAAGAAAAAAAAAAAAAGATTCACGAGAAAGATTGAGGAAGCGTCTGCACTGACCACCCTTTGGTGCCACTAATGGTAGAGGGTCCTTTTACAAATCACTCAAGCAAAATGATAGAAGCACCTGTGAACTCATTGGCCCAAGAACCACAGCCTCCAATGTCAATGCGTTCATTTGAAGACCAGATTAGAAACAGCGAAACTAGGTATTTATTTATTTATTTATTTTTAAGCACCGAAGCTGAATAATATTGAGAATATAAATAGACAATGTATCATACATTGATTAATCACTGTCCTTCTTTAATACAATAGTTAAATTTAAACTAATTAGAAGGAAATTATTTCAAATCTAAGGAAAAGTTTTTCTTAATTTAAAAAAAAATTGCCAAAAATAAAAATTAAATGATAAGGGAATAAGAGTAAAGAGATAGAAGAAGAGATAGAAGAAGAGATGGAAGAAGAGATGGTAGAAGAAATGGAACAATAAGTATAGAGTTAATAAAGATTGCTGAAACAAATAATGGTATACGTTCAAAAAATATAATTTTGAAGGTTTGTAATTTCCTTATTAAACAAATAGAGGGGTTTTTCTTTTTGTTAATTCATTCTTTGGCTCAGGTGTCCAATAGTAACAGCGTCACTAACCTCAAATAGGAAAAGGATTTGTGAAAATTAAAAATATATTATCTGAAAAAACTTTCAAATATAAATTGAATAACAAGTAGAGACTTAAAACTTTCTTACGACGAAGATTAAATAATTGTTCTTGGGCTTCCAGCCAAGTAAGAATTTTGAAGTGGTCCAAGCTTTCACACGCCGTCATGGCGTCCATCTTCACCACGTCAGACGTTAGATGTCATGGCGTCTGAAAACTTGGACACTCTTACTTGGCTGGAAACCCAAGAACAATTCTTTAAGTAAAGCTCAGCTCAGAAAGTAATCTTACAAGGAAATAGTGATAAATTGCATCAAAAAACAGAAAAAAAAAAGAAATAAAACGGAAATTCAACATTTTAAAACCAGAAATGGGCCATTGGAAAAAGAACTTACCAGTTAACTTTATGAAATAAAAGTTTTTATATCTCAAAAGCATTAACTCTTCATTGAGATGAATACCAACCACGAAGTAAAGCATAAACATAAACGGTATTATTATATTGTTAACAATAAATACTTTTTTTTTCTAATATCTGATTCCAGTACTTCAAAATAATCCAATCTACCTCTCCTTCTCGAAGAATTTTATGAATGAAACAAATCTCTTCATTCTATTTATTGAATAAAATATCCGATCTCGTAAACATTTCCACCGCTTCTTGTGCTACACATTCCTTCTTTTCGTTAATTCCTTCTGACCTACACGAGTGTTGCTCACTGGATCAATGTGCATTTCAATTGAAACTGAAAGATTTAGTCTACAATAGTAGAGCGGTGCTCACTGGAAACGAGCGAATTTGAATTGAAAGTGAAAGATGCACTTTACACTAGTAGGGCGTTGCTCACTGGAAGTGAGGGTATTTCAATATAAAGTGATAGATGCAGTCTATACTAGTACAGCATTGCTCACTGGAAATGAGAGCATTTTAAAATGAAAGTGAAAGATTCAGTCTAAACTGGTGAAGCGCTGCTCACCGAAACCGAGCATATTTCAACGTAAAGTGAAAGATGGAGTCTACACTATTAGAGCTTAGCTCACTGTAACCGAGAGTATTTCAATTTAAAGTGAAAAATGCAGAGTACACTATTAGAGCGTTGCTCATTTGAACCGAGCATAGTTCGGTTGGAAAGTGAAAGATGTAAGAGTCAATAATTGGAATTCAGCATATTTCAATTCAAAGTCAAACCTGCAGTCTCCACTAGTAGAGCGCTGCTCATTGGAATTGAGGGTATTTCAATGGAAATGAAAGATGCATTCTACACTAGTAGAGCACTATTCACCGAGCGTATTTCATTGAAAAATGAAAGATGCATGAATCACTAATTGGAATTGAGCGTTTTTCAATTTAAAGTGAAACATGCAGTCTATACTAATAAAGCGTTGCTGACTGGAACCGAGCGTATTTCAATGGAAATTGAACGATGCAGTGTATACACTAATAGAGCATTCCTCACTGTATCCGAGCCTATTTCAATTTAAAGGGAAACATGCAGGCTACAGTAGTATAGCGTTGCTCACTGGAACCGAGAATATTTCAATGGAAAGTGAAAGACGGAGTCTACATTAGTGGAGCGTTGCCTACTGGAACCCAGCATATATCAATTTAAAGTGAAAGATGGAGTCTAAACTAGTAGAAATATGCTAACTGGAAATCAGCGTTTTTCAATTTAAAGTGAAAAATACAGTCTACACTCGTGGAGCGTTAATTCCTGGAACAGCGCCTATTTAGATAGAAAGTGAAAGAGGCAGTCTACAATATTAGAGCGTTGCTCACTGGCACCGAGCGTATTTCAATTTGAACAAAAGATGGAGTCTTCTGAAGATACTTCTGAAGACTGGTACGTTTTAAGTTTTGCTCACTGGTACCGATCGTATTTCAATGGAAGTGAAAGACGTAGTCTACACTAATGGACCATTGCTCACAGGAACCCAGCATATTTCAATTTAAAGTGATAAATGCAGAGTACACTAGTCTAGCGTTGCGCACTGGAACGAAGCGTATTTCAATAGAAAGTGAAATATGCAGTATACACTAGTAGAACATTATCCGTTGGAACCGAGCGTATTTCAATGGAAAGTGAAAGATGAATGAATCCCTATTTGGGATTGAGTGTATTTCAATTTAAAGTGAAACATATAGTTAACATTGGTAGAGCTTTGCTCACTGGAACGAAGCGCATTTCAATGGAAAGTGAAAGATGCACTCTAAACTCGTACAGCTTTGCTCAATGTATCCGAGCCTATTTAAATTTAAAAAGAAAAATGCAGTCTACACTAGTACAGCATTGGTCATGCTGTTTTGAAACCGAGCGTATTTCAATGAAAAGTGAAATACTGAGTTTACACAAATGGAGCGTTGCTCACTGGAACCGAGCGTATTTCAATTTTAAGTGAAAAATGGTCCTTTCACCAGTAGAGCTTTGCTAACTGGAACCGAGGGTATTTTATTTTTAAGTGAAAATGTACACTAGTAGAGCATTGTGCACTGCAACCGAGCGTATTTCAATGGAAAGCGAAAAATACAGTCTACAGTTGTAGAGCGTTATTCACTGGAACCGAGCGTATTTCATTGTAAAATAAAAGATGCATGAATCACTAATTGGAATTGAGGGTATTTGAATTTAAAGTGAAACATGCAGTCTACACTAATACAGCGCTGACTGGAACCGAGCAAATTTCCATGAAAATTGAAAGATGCAGTCTACACTAGTGGAGTATCACAGTATCCGAGCCTATTTCAATTTAAAGTGAAACATGCAGGCTACAGTAGTACAACGTTGCTCACTGGCACCGAGAATATTTCAATGGTAAGTGAACGATACAGTCTATACTAGTAGCGCGCTGCGCACTGGAATTGAGCGCATTTCATTGAAAAATAAAAGATGCATGAATCACTAATTGGAATTGAAGATATTTCAATTTAAAGTGAAACATGCAGTCTACACTAATACAGCGCTGACTGGAACCGAGCATATTTCTAAGGAGATTGAACGATGCAGTCTACACTTGTAGAGTATCACTGTATCCAAGCCTATTTCAATTTAAAGTGAACCATGCAGGCTACAGTAGTAGAGCGTTGCTCACTGGAACTGAGCGTATTTCAATTTAAAGTGAAAGATGGAGTCTAAACTAGTAGAGATTTGCTAACTGGAACCCAGTGTATTTCAATTTAAAGGGAAAAATGCATAGTACATTAGTAGAGCGTTGCGCACTTGAACCGAGCGTATTTGAAAGGAAATTAAATGATGCAGCCTACACTATTGTCCTCCAAATGAAAGGTGGCCGGCGGAAGTTTGAACTGCGCAGCCCTTCCGGTAGCTGATCAATTATGTTTTCCTGTCACAATGGATGAAGGGGTCTGTTTTCACTGAGAAAGACATGTTGATAACGCCAAATTAAAACTTCTCTCGACTATTTAGCGTTGTTTCAATACCAGTTGCTAACAATAAGTATTTATATAAATAAATAAATATATATTATTTATAAATACAATGCTCTTTTGCAAAGTAACAAGCGATTACCGTAATGGCGGCGTCCTGTCATAAAATCAGACGGAAGTGCCTGACCAGACTAATCGATCATACATGCGCAGATCTCACAAAAACAGGGCGGCCATCTCTCATTTGGAGGACAATAGTAGATCATTGCTCACTGTATCCAAGCCTATTTAAATTTAAAGTGAAAGATGCAGAGCGTCGAAAGTGTAGAGCGTCGCTCACTGGAACCGAGCATATTTTAATGGAAAGTGAAAGAAGGAGTCTACACAAATGGAGCGCTGCTCACTGGAACCGAGCGTATTTCAATTCAAAATGAAAAAGGTACAGTACAGTAGTAGAGCGTTGCGCAATGGAGCCCAGAGTATTTCAATGGAAAGTGAAATATGCAGTCTACACTAGAAGAGCGTTATTCACAGAAGCCGAGCGTATTTCAATTGAAAGGGAAAGATGTATGAATCCCTAATTGGAATTGAGCGTATTTCAATTTAAAATGAAACATGGAGTCAACACTAACGGAGCGTTGCTCACTGGAATTAAGCGTAATTCAATGGAAATTGAGACATGAAGTCCACATTGATAGAGTATTGCTCACTGGAACCGAGCGAATTTCAATGGAAACTGAAAGATTCAATCTATACTAATAGGGCGTTGCTCACTGGAGAACTGCAGAACCCAGCATATTTTCAGTGAAAGTGAAATATGCAGTCTAATCAAGTAGAGCGTTATTCAATGGAACCGAGCGTATTTCAATTGAAAGTGAAAGATGTATGAATCACTAATTGGAATTGAGGATATTTCAATTTAAAGTGAAACATGCAGTCTACAGTAGTAGAGTGCTGCTCACTGAAATTGAGCGTATTTCAATGGCGTTGCTCACTGATACCGAGCTTATTTTAATTTAAAGTTAAAGATGCAGTCTTCACTAATAGAGCGTTGCTCACTGCCAACCTAGTGTATATGAATGTCAAGTGAAAAATGCAGCCAATTTTTGGTAGATTGTTGATCACTGGAACCGAGCATACTTCAATGGAAACTAAAAGATGCAGTCATCACTAGTAGAGGGTTGCTCACTGGTATTGAGCGTATTTTAATTTAAAGTGAAAGATGCAGACTACACTATAACAGCTTTGCTCACTGGAACCGTGTGTATTTCAATGGAAAGTGAAAGATGCAATCTACATTAGTAGAGCGTCGCTCACTGGAACCAAGCATATCTCAATGGAAA
Organism: Thereuonema tuberculata; assembly: GCA_023159025.1. Classification (NCBI taxonomy): domain Eukaryota; kingdom Metazoa; phylum Arthropoda; class Chilopoda; order Scutigeromorpha; family Scutigeridae; genus Thereuonema; species Thereuonema tuberculata. The sequence continues at coordinate 3,147,636 of JAFIDM010012231.1, read as the reverse complement.
GTGAAAGATGATGAGTCAATAACTGGAATTCAGCATATTTCAATTCAAAGTCAAACGCAGTCTCCACTAGTAGACCGTTGTTCACTGGAATTGAGCGTAATTCAATGGAAAGTGCAACATGAAGTCTACATTGGTAGACCGTTGCTCACAGGAACCGAGCACATTTCAATGGAAAGTGAAAGATGCAGTCTATACTAATAGAGCGTTGCTTACTGGAACGGAGTGTATTTCAATTTAAAGTGAAAGATGGAGTTTACACTAGTACAGCTTTGCTCAATGGAACGGAGCTTTCTTCAATGGAAATTGAACGATGCAGTCTACACTAGAAGAGCATTGCTGACTGGAACCGAGTGTATTTCAATTTAAAGTGCAAAATGCAGAGTACACTAATAAAGCGATGCGCACTCGAACCGAGCGTATTTCAATGGAAAGTGAAAGATGAAGTCTACACTAGTAGAGCATTGCTCACTGTTTCCAAGTGTGTCTCAATGGAAAGTAAAAGGTGTAGTCTACACTGGTAGAGCGTTGTTGTTTGGAACCGATCGTATTTCAATGAAAAAGTTAAAGATACAGTTAACACTAGTAGAGCGTCGCTCACTAGAACCGAACGTATTTCATTGGAAAGTGAAAGATGCATTCTACACTAGTAGAGCTTTGCTCACTGGAACCGAGCTTATTTCAATGGAAAGTGAAGGATGCAGTCTACATTAATACAGTGTCGCTCACTAGAACAGAGCGTATTTCAATCGAAATAGATATATGCAGTCTACACGAGTGAGCGTTATTCACAGGAACTGATTGTATTTTAATTGAAAGTGAAAGATGTATGAAGCACTTATTGGAATTGAGTGTATTTCAATTAAAAGTGAAACATGCAATCGGCAATAGTAGAGCGTTGCTCAATGGAACCGAGCGTATATCGTTGTAAAGTAAAACATTCAATCTATACAAATAGAGCATTGCTCACTGAAATTGAGCGTAATTCAATGGAAACTGGCACCGAGCGTATTTCAATTTAAATTCGAAAATGCAGAATAAACTAATAGAGGGATGCTCACTCGAACCGAGAATATTTGAAATTATGTTTGAAGAACGTTATTCACAGGAGCCGAGCATATTTCAATTGAAAGGGAAAGATATATGAATCACTAATTGGAATTGAGCGTATTTCAATTTAAAATAAAACATGGAGTCTACACTAACGGAGCGTTGCTTACTGGAATTAAGCGTAATTCAATTGAAATTGAAACATGCAGTCGACATTGGTAGAGCGTTGCTCACTCGAACCGAGCGTATTTCAATTTAAAGTGAAAGATGGAGTCTACAGTAGTAAAGCTTTGCTCACTCAAACTTAGCTTATTTCAATTTAAAGTGTAAAATGCAGAGTACACTATTAGAGCATTGCACACCGGAAACTAGTCTATTTCAATGGAAAGTGAAAATTCAGTCTACATTAATGGAGCATTGCTCACTGGAACCGAGCGTACTGCAATGGAAAGTGAAAGATGGAGTTTACGCTAGTAGAGCATTGCTTTGTGGAACCGAGCGTATTTCCATATAAGTGAAAAATACAGAGTATACTAATGGAGCGTTGCTCACTGGAACCGAGAGAATTTCAATTTAAAGTGAAAGATTGAGTCTACAGTAGGAGAGTATCACTTTATCCGAGTCTATTTCAATTTAAAGAGAAACATGCAGGCTACAGTAGTAGAGCGTTGCTCACTGGAACCGAGCGTATTTCAATGGAAAGTGAAAGACGGAGTCTACACTAGTGGAGCGTTGCTCACTGGAACCGAGCATATTTCAATTTAAAGTGAAAGATGGAGTCTAAACTAGGAGAGATTTGCTAACTGGAACCCAGCGTATTTCAATTTGAAGGGAAAAATGCATAGTACATTAGTAGAGCGTTGCGCACTTTAACCGAGCGTATTTCAATTTAAAGTGAAAGATGGAGTCTACAGTAGTAGAGTTTTGCTCCCTCAAACCTAGCTTATTTCAATTTAAAGTGTAAAATGCAGAGTACACTATTAGAGCATTGCACACAGGAAACTAGTCTATTTCATTTGAAAGTGAAAAATGCAGTCCACAGTAATGGAGCATTGCTCACTGGAACCGAGCATAAAAAGTGAGAGACGGAATTTACACTAGTGGAGCGTTCCTTTCTGAAACCGAGCGTATTTCAATTTAAAGTGAAAAATGCAGAGTACTCTTGTACGGCGTTGCGCTCTGGAACCGAGCGTATTTCAATGGAAAGTGAAAGACGGAGTCTACACTACTGGAGCGTTGCTCAGTGGAACAGAGCGTATTTTGATGGAAAGTGAAAAACTGTGTTTACATTTGTGGAGCGTTGCTCACTGCAACTGAGCGTATTTCAATGGAAAGTGAAAGAAGAAGTCTACACTAGTGGAGCGTTGGTCAGTGGAACCGAGAGAATTTCAGTTTAATGTGAAAGATGGAGTCTACATTAGGAAAGCTTTGCTCACTGGAACCGAGTATATTTAAAGTGAAAAACGATGGAGTCTACAGTAGTAAAGCGTTGTGCACTATAACCTAGCTATTTTCAATGGAAATTAAACGCTGCAGTCTACACTAGGAGATTATTGCTCACTATAGCCAAGCGTATTTCAATTTAAAGTAAAAGATGAAGTCTACACTAGTATAGCGCTGCTCACTTGAACTGAGCGTTTTTCAATTTAAAATGAAAGATCGAGTCCACAGTAGTAGAACTTTGCTCACTCGAACCGAGCCTATTTCAATTAAAAGTGAAAATGCAAAGTACACTAGTAAAGCGTTGCTCACTGGTACCGATCGCGTTTCAATGGATTGGGAAAGACGGAGTCCACACTAATGGTACGTTTCTCACTGGAACCAAGCGTATTTCAATTTAAAGTGAAATATGGAGTCTACACTAGTAGAGCGTTGCTCACTCGAACCGAGCGTAATTCAATTTAAAGTGAAAAAAGCAGAGTACACTAGTAGAGCATTGTGCACTGTAATCTAGCGTTTTTCAATCGAAATTGAACAATGCAGTGTACACTAGTAGAGCATTGCTCACTATATCCAAGCTTATTTCAATTTAAAGTGAAAGATAGACTCTGCAGTAGTAGAGCTTTGCTCACTCGAACCGAGCCTATTTCAATTTAAAGTGAAGCATGCTGTCTACACTAGTACAGCATTGCTCACCGGAACCGAGAGTATTTCAATTTAAAGTGAAAGATGCTGTCTGCACTATTAGAGCGTTGCTCGCGTTAACCGAGCGTATTTCAATTGAAAGTGAAGCATGCTGTCTACAGTAGTAGACCGTTGCTCACTGGAGTTGAGCGTTTTTCAATAGAAAGTGTACGATACAGTCCACATTACTAGAGCGTTGCTCAATGAAACCCAGCGTATTTTATATTTACGTGAAGCATGCTTTTTACTTCAGTAGAGCGTTGCTCACTGGAGTTGAGCGTATTTCAATGGCAAGTGAAAGATATAGTCCACCTTAGGAGAGCGTTGCTTACTGGAACGGAGCCTATTTCAATTAAAAGTGAAAAATATACTATTACAGCTTTGCTCACTAGAATTAAGCTTAATAAAATGGAAAGTAAAAGGTGCAGTCTACACTAGAAGAGCGTTGCTCACTATATCAGAGCGAATTACAATGGATAATGAAAGATGCGATCCACACTAATCGAGCGTTGCTATCTAGCACCAAGAGTATTTCAAAGGAAAGTGAACGATGCAGTCTACAGTAGTAGAGGGTTGCTAACTGTAGTCGAGCAGAATGCAATGGAAAGTGAAAGTGTTTCTCACTAGAACCGAGGGTAATTCAATGGAGAGTGCAAGATACAATCTACCCTAGTAGCGCGGTGCTCATTCGAATTCAACGGATTTCAATTTAAAATGAAGCATGCTGTCTACACTTGTTGATGGTTCCTCACTGGAATTGAGTGTATTTCAATGGAAATGAAAGATGCAGTCTACACTAGTAGAGCGTTGCTCAATGAAACCCCGTGTATTTTATATTTAAGTAAAGCATGCTTTTTACTTTAGTAGAGCGTTGCTCACTGGAGTTGAGCGTATTTCAATGGCAAGTGAAAGATACAGTCCACCTTAATAGAGCGTTGCTCACTGGAATTGAGCGTATTTCAATGGAAAGTGAAAGAAGCAGTCTTCATTAATAGAGCGTTGCTCACTGGAACCGAGCGTATAACTTAATTTAAAGTTAAAAATGCGGTGTGCACTGGTATAGCGTTGCCCACTGGAACCGAGCGTATTTCAATGGAAAGTGAAAGAAGCAGTCTACATTAATAGAGCGTTGCTCACTGGAACCGAGGGTATGTATATGTAAATTGAAAGATGCAGTGTACACTTTAGAGCATTGCTCACTGTTTCGGAGCCTATTTTAATTTAAAGTGAAAGATGCAGTTGTAATGGATTTTCACTCAGTTTAATCAGAGACGATTAGTTGTATTTGGTAATGATTTGTAATGGGTCTCGGGGAAATGTATATTATTTTACTGTATAATCTTATATTTGAGTTTCTGTTAATTTCTATTTTTTTGAATGTATTTGTAATGGCTGGGCCAGGTGGCGATAATCTTTTAATTACTAAGGAGTGGATGGTGAGCACCTGGTGACATTGGGAGTTTTTTTGTTTTGAAAAGCGGAGGGGATGAGCGCAATTGACCTACGACTTTGGGGTCTTCTAGGAATGAGCGCAATTAGACCTGATTGCTATTGTTTTTGGTGCTAGTGTCGTGGCAGGGGTAAACGATATTTGACCTCGGCCAAGTGTGCTATGATTCAGGGGTCAATGTGCAAAGGGTTACGAAAAGTATAAAAACGAGTATTTGTGGGGGAGTCCCTCTCTGATTTCCCTGGGCCGATCGGGTAAGGTACGGCGGTTTCGGTGGCGAGATGTAGGCTCTCAGATTGTCCCTTGCTGGTCGGAGGGAGGACATCGGCGGTAGTGCGAGAAATGTAAATCTTTTTTGGCGGATGAAGGTTTGTCCAGCCGTGGACGATGTGGTGCCGGTCGTGGTGCGAAGCTTCTTCAAATGTGATGAGAAATGCCGGGCAGATTTGTGGTTCCTCATCGGACGTTGTAATACGAAAGGATGGAAGGACGTTTGGTATTTGGGACATGTGGTTCAGCGAATTGTGATAGTGTGACACCCCCCTGCCACTACGCCAAATCGACGAACAGTGAAGTGAGTGTTATTTTTATTACATTTCGAGAAGAGCTCTCGAAATAATTCTTCTAGAAAAATAATTCTTCTAGAAATATAAAGCCAGGTCTATTGTTGCTCACCCCGCGGTCAGAATTTAGTACTGAACGTTTTTTTTTTTTTTAACTTTGGGTAATCTTCTGAGTTTAGTCCATATAATTTAAAAATAAGAAGGGAATGGTTAATTTGTGACATTTTGAATTTTGTTTTATGAAGTGTGGGATTATTTGGGGTATTTGTTTTGGGAATAATTGTGTAATTTTTGAGGGAAATTAAATATAATGATGTATAGGGCTATCGACAATAGCTAATTGTTGATTGTCCGGGTCTCTAGAGAGGAAGAGGGTATATTTTTTTTTTTTTGGGGGGGGGGGGATTGTATATGAATCATGTTGCCTTATGAGTACCTTGTTATTGTTACGAAAATAAAATTGTTTATATTTTTTTAATGTTAACTGGCCTTGTTAGTGTTGATTTTATTCGCCTGTAGTGAAGAGTGAAAAAGATTTAAGGATCTCGCTCTATTTATCTTAAGAGCACCCCCGTCCTTTCAGATATTTTAGAAAATTTCCCTAGGTAGGAGGACAAGCCAGTTATGCAGAGTTCGATCGGAAAATTATTTTTTTTTCCCTCTCTATGAGGCTAGTGAAGTTCTTATTCAGCTATCTTATAAATTTTTTAGTTAGTTAATTGATGGAAGTTAATTTTTTTTAATTATAAATTAATTATATATTTCTTTAGTTATATAAGAACTTCGCTACACAGTGTACACTAGTAGAGCGTTGCTCACTGGAACCGAGCAAATTTCAATGGAAAGTGAAAAGATGCAATCTACACTAATACAGCGTTGCTCACTGGAATTCAGCGTATTTCATTCAGCGTATAAGTGAAGCATGCTGTCTACATTAGTAGAGCGGTGCTGACTGGAGTTGACCGTATTTCAATGGAAAGTGAAAGATACAGTCCACATTAGTGGAGTGTTGCTCACTGGAATTGAGCGTAGTTCAATGGAAAGTGAAAGATGCAGTCTACACTTGTAGTGCGTTGCTCACTGGAACCAAGCGTATTTGAATGGAAATTGAAAGATATAGTCTACAGTAGTAGAGCATTGCTCACTGGAAATGAGCATATTTCAATGGAAAGTGAAAAATGAAGTCTTCATTGGTAGAGCGTGGCTTACTGGAACCGAATATATTTCAATGGAAAGTGAAAGATGCAGTCTACACTACTGGAACATTACTGACTGGAAGCGAGCGTATTTCAATGGAAAGTGAAAGATGTAGCTTTGGTCTTTGGAATTGAGCATATTTCTTCTAGAAACTTCAGAAACAGTCTTATCTGCCATATCACCAAATCTTCACTATGTCCATACAGTTCATTATAAGATTTTTCAACACACTTCTTAAATTCCTCACCATTTCTAATACTAATGCCAGCAACATTTCTCAGAGCCGTTATGAACTTCTTGTTACGGAACTCTTACTAGTTTCTGTTTTTCCTGCTTGATGTTGGGGTGTAATTTGCCCCTTACAAAAATCCCAAATCACACCATCATATTTTTCAACATTGTTTTCATCATTGAACCTATCATTGATAGTCTATGATCGTGTAATTTGCATCTGTTGACCATTTTCATCACTGATCCCATCATTGACAAAATTTAGAAACTGTTCAAAAAGTAATGTTGTTTTCAATGATGACTGTCAGTGAGCTGCAATCAGAACCGACCAGCAAAGAGACCACAGAAGTCGACCGGCGCCATTTTAGCCACCACTTCGATTGAATCACTTCGTTTCAGATGTCGTTGCTGATTGGTCCACGGCTCTAAAAGGCTTTAAAATGCTCGCGCCTTGTCGAGACTAATGGAAAAAGCACCAGAGCCCGTATTAGAAATAAAAAAACAACATTTCGACGATCATTTAATTTGGGATAATAATTTAATAAATAATGCATTATTCAGTATTGTTAATTAGAAATAAGAATCACATAGAACTTACTTTTTATTTAGAATTAGGGTAATGAGGATTGGCTACATTAAACAATTAAAAGAAAATAAAATAATTATTTTGGACACATCGTTTTGTTTTTTTGTGGATGATT
>JAFIDM010012231.1:3068681-3095525 GCA_023159025.1 Thereuonema tuberculata | reverse complement strand
AATAAATATTCTGGAGCTTAAGTTTACGTAAACTTCTTTACTACAAACAATAATTTAATAATGAATGAATATTATGTAAAGGCAATGTTTCCCGTTGCAGCCTTCCTTTTTTTTATCTTTGTTGTTTGGTACAAAAGGCACATTAACCCTTTGATCATCTCTTGACATTATATCACCGATGTCCTTGGACTGGAAGAAGAGTTTCAAGGACGATTCGAAGCAAGGAAGAAGAACGCTCTAATTTGCAGTTGTAATTCCATTTTACAAGTTTCCTCTTCCGAAAGTAATGGTTAAAACGCTGACCTTCACGAAGAAAAGAAGAATTCAAAGAACAGCATCCGCAGTTTTCGGAAGTTCCTGCCTTATAAAAGAAATAGAAATAGTAAATACAGCAATTAATTTGCCAGGATTTAAAGTTAACATAGAGTAAAACATAAAGGTTGTCTTGTGCTGGCAAAAATGCTATTTATTGAAATTTCTTACATAAGAAAACTTAAAAAATTCTTTTTTTGTTAACGTTGCTTAATATATTTGTATAGTATTTTAGTTATTGGGCATATAGTTATTGCCATTCTTTTTTTGTTTGTTACTGGTACAGAAAGCTGTAAACAAGTTACAAAAGCTGGTAATCTGTTCAGCTATTAGAATAGAGCAAAAAAAATATTTTGTATATTATATGACTGCATAATTTATTGAGTGGATTATATCAGTCGAAAGATCTGATGTTTGAAGACAGAAAATAGGAATCGTTCATCATATTATCTTACGAATCTATACCTGCAGCAAATCTCATACAAGAGCACGGATGTCAGGGAAAGTTATGATGTTTGGCGTGATATTGTATTTTGTATTTTGATAAAAATATAATTATCTACATTATCATTGTTATCATTTCAGTTTTTTTCCCCTCTAGCTCCTAACGACAGGTAACCATTTCAATGTGATCGTTACAATCAATCAATTCTTTTAAATATTTTATATTTGAAGCTATTTCATTTTTAGAAAATTTTTTTTTGCTGGTATCTACCATGTAATTAATGTTTGTTATTGCTGCGCGATCTTAAAAGATTTTAAATGAAGAAGCTGTAGTATTTCACAAATCCTACATCCATGATCTTATTTATACTTATTTATCCTATTTTGGAAAGCTAGTCTGATAAATGGCAAAGGTTGATTGTCAATTGTCATCCATGCTTTCATTTTTAACTAAATCTTTTTTCTTACCATTGGATGATTCTGACTTGATGAATTAAAGATATTTCTTCTGATTCATGAATGAATATTCTAAGATCAGAGAGTAAACAAAGGAGGTCAATAGAATGGATAAAAAGATAACTGTTGTTTCTGTCGTATACATTTAGACCCCTTAAAAGATATTTCTGCACGATATTTTTTTTTTTTTTTTGACAGAGAAGAAATATTGTAAGACTGTGGTTTGTAGTTCTGGTGCAAAGCTATTGGTCTGACCAATACTCCATTTTTGTTTGACTATGACATCTTCTCTATATGTCTGATTTGAAAAGATGTCATTTTTGTTTGTTTTGTTTTTTCCTTCATAATAAAACATGAAATGTTTTTAAGTCTTTATTTCAATTTTGATAAACTCGAAGAAACAAATCCGCAAATGGACCTTTAATAAATCAATTTGAAAAGTTGAACTTCATTATTTACTTTATTCAAACCAAGAGCATCAATTGCTTCACCTATAGAAGACTGAGGGTATTCAAATAATACTATTTAATACTTTACCGATGTAAAGGCGAGTTCGAGTCTTATTACTGTTTTCTTATTGGATGCCTAAGGTGTAGTAAAAGAAAGACTAGGTGATATTTATTGCTGTAAACTGAAGAAAGATTGATTAGAATGCTTCTAAGACTATAATTTGTGGTTTAATAACAAGACGACATTATGTTTACGTTGTTATTCAAGAATAAGTAGTGAAATTTAATATTTAAAAATTTAATAGATATCTATTTAGTAATTTATTATTTATTACTTTCACTATTATTTTGGAAAGTACAAGGAAAATGATAAGTTCATTGACTGATTAATGAGTTGCAATTTCAATTTATTATAAACACAATTAAAAAGAAACGCATTAATTAAAAGAAAAAGTATTTTTCTAAAAGACAAAAAAGGGTAATTTCAGTGCTCCATCAATTTTCTCAGTCTTCTGTAATGGAAATCTGTCTTTTATTTCTCCACTGCTGCTTTGATGTAATATTATAATCCGTTGTGGATTTTGTAGGATTATAAATTGTTGTTTTTTTTTACAGAGAATATTTATCAGGGAACGAACTGAATAAATAATTATAGTTTTTTTTTGAAAAAAAATAGAGAGAGATTTAGGAAATAAGTATTCTTAAAAAAAGAATCAGAAACCCTTCTTCATTATTTGTCACTGTACAGGACTGGCCATGATATTTTACATGGGACGCAACAAAATCAATTCAAAAACTTTACGAAACTGAACAGATACATTAAGTCACGACAATAAAGACGTCCCTAAAGACTGGTGTCATGGCGGCCCTCAATCGTCTCCGTATGTTAACCGTTTATTTCCGGCAACAGTCAGGACTTGACAATGGCCACTTGAGAGGTGCGTCTCGTACATCCATATTGGTAACTGGGTATCTACCGTATTTCTTCCTAATCTCCTCTCTTTTAGAAGTTTTAAGCATCAACATAATTAACATAAATAAATACATTTATGGAAAACGCAAATTTTCGAAGAGAAAAAATCGTCTCTTTTTTTTCAAGCCTACATGAATACAAGTTACGAAAAGAATTTAGCAACAAACTAAGGAAGATTACGTGAGAATTACATAATACAGATTGTTGAAACAATCAACTTTCCAACAAAATTATAATAATATAATAGCAGAGTAAAGATTCAACAATCAAAAACATCAAATTAACAATGTGGACATTTTTTATCAATCATATTACATCTGTGTTCGGAGTTGTAATTAGCACTGGGTTACAAATTTGAAATGAACTACGAGTTATTCCTTCTAGAACACAGTTTTTTAGGAAATTCTCGTGTTCTTCCACTTCAAATTTGTAACCCAGTGCTAATTACAACTCCGAACACAGATGTAATATGATTGATAAAAAATGTTCACATTGTAAAAACAAGGTTAAATTTGATGATATTGATTGTTGAATCTTTACGTTGCTATTTTGTTGTAAAGTTGATTGTTTCAACAAACTGTAATCACGTAATCTTCCTTAGTTTGTTGCTAAAATTCTTTTCGTAACTTGTATTCATGTAGGCTTGAAAAAGAAGAGACGATTTTTTTTCTCTTCGAAAATTTGCGTTTTCAATAAATGTATTATGTATTTATTAAATTTAGTTGTGTTGATTATGTTGATGCTTAAATATTAAAACTGGGAATCTAGTCATTCCCGAACGGGAGTCCTGGGAGAATGGCGGAAGACCCGGGATGACGATATTAAGAAAACCAACTCTGTCAAGTTGTGGGAGCAGCTTTATGCAACAGCAAGTCGAAGTACGATCACCAGTCGCAGAAATCTTGAAAAGAAAATGGCCAGTGATAATCACAGCCCATATCGTAATGTAAAAAGGATGTTGTTTATCAAAGTAATGAGGATTATTCTTGGCCCAAAAATAAATATTCCGAGAACGGAAGATATACCACACATTCATCTGCCATCATAACTCTTATGAATGAGATGGGAAAGCAGGCAGTAAGGTTCCACAAGCCTCACCTGCACATCCATATTATGGTCCCTTCATGTATAAAACTGTGTCGATGTACATGGCAACCTGCTTTATTCATTTAAACACGCGTTCCAGGTTCTTAGAATCCTCATGTCCGCCCATCATTTCCCGTCGATTTCTTGGTGAATGAAGAACTAATTCATCTAAACTGTTGCTGACATTATCATCAACATATTTTGATTTGGCATCCAAGATAACATCACCAGACAAAAGTTTCCTCTAAATTAGACAAAAAAAAAATATCAGCAACAAAAACACTTGGCAAACACACACTTCACTGAATGCTGACTCAACTGCAATCTATCAGAAACAGAACCAACTATTAACTCCTCTGAACAATTCCTTTTCTCACTTGCAACAAATGTCCTTCCTGCAGCCTATAATCCTTTACCTCGCCCAGTACAAAGATGAGCTTCTATCAAATACTTTAAGGTAACAACCACTATTTTCTGATATAAAAGAAATTAATTTTAGGAATGAATTAGTACCAATAGCAATTTATAAAATAATCTGAAAATAACATAAAATTTACGAAATGAGTAAATAAATGTTCCATGGATTTATGAATTTGTTGAATGATTCTATTTCTTCTGTTTCACCAAAAGTGTTAAAGATACGCGGTTGGAGATAAGAACAGGAAATTTTCATTTATTTATTTATTCTTCTTAATTCGTAAACAAAGTAAAATGATTAAAAAAAAAACAACACAAATAGAAGAAGAAATATTAGAGTTTTATGTTTGGAAGAAAAAAAAAATGAAAAACAGTAAAATTGGATGAGAATTTGAAGAGATGATTCGAAGGAGCGTTCGAGTAGAGGCTCATTGAACTTAATAGATCTTGATGATAGGTGGTGTGAATAGCAATAAAAAATACAAAACTCAAAATGCAAAATGTTCATTCATGCGTCTCAATCTGATTGGATGGTTAGACTGAAATCTTGTTTGGCGGTCACAACAGTTGATTGCATATTTTGCTGCCTACAAAATTACGCGGGCATTAGAAATAGAGAATTCACGTGACTCTGACTGTGGGAAAATATTGAGTGAATTGGGAAATAATTAGGAAGTTCAATTGCAACATTAAACAAGTTGGATCTGGTTTTTTTTTCTTTGATTTCTCAAGTGAAGAGAAGGTCATTCAACAAAAACTAAGCAGCAAAGGAAAATTCAACCAAACTTTATAGAGTTTTTAATTAGATACTAGGATTAAGAAATAAAAGATACTGAGAGGAAAACACTTGAAGTGAAATTGACATTTAATCTAGTTTTGGGGACTTTGGCTTCCGTACGAATGAAATCTATTCTAATTTCTATTTTACTTAATAATGAAATTAAGTTTTATAATCAAATCCATCAAAATAAATCTGATACAAATGAACGTACATTTGAAAAAGGATTTAATTGTAAAATAGTTATTGGAAGGATACCGAAAAAAAAACGGTAATTTATAATTCAATTTTAAAAAATTAATAATTTTATTAATTTTATTAATTTCTTTATTATAAGTATTTATTTGCTCAGAATAAAATAAAACTTTCATATTCGCAGATTAATAAATAAGCTCAAGTTGAACTTTGAACTGATAAAAATCTAATATAATATAAAAGTCTAATATCAATGAATAAGAATAAATTAATTTTATGAATCAAAGTAAATCAATGAGGTACATCCTCTATTTTCTATTTTTAGATTAAGTTTTCGTAAAGTTACTTTTTTTTTATATGTTGCTATTTGAAGCAAAAATCTTTATTTTTTAATATCTTTATTTATTTCATTAATATTGTTTTTAATAACAAAATAAATATTTTATAAATACACAGTCATTGTATAATAGATGACTTGTTTCTTTTATCTTGTTCACATTTTCATCGTCTCCTAATCGCAGTTTTATTTTGTTTTTTTCATCTGAGTTATTAATAAATGTCATCTGATCAAAAATTTCTTTTATATCCTATTTCAGTGGCACATCCCCGGGGGGGGGGGAGAGATTATGAGGGCTGCAGCTCCCCCCTCCCATCCAAAAATAAAGAAAAAGATAAGAAAAAAGAAAGAAAGAACGAGAAGAAAAACCTTTCTTAAAGCACTGACGTATCTTATTATTTTGGAAAGTGATCATTGAAACAATTTTTTTTTAAATAGGCCTATATCAGATTGGACTTTTTACAACAACCTCAGCCCCCCCCCCCCCAACTTTAATCCTGTGTGCGCCACTGTCCTCTTTAATACAAATTTTAATTTTTCTTTAGATATGTATATTGCATTTAAATAAAAGTTAATATCTGCTAGCAGGAGGTATTACTAACAAAGTTGTATTTGTAAATTCAAGTAAATGATCAATAAAAAGGAGATTTATAAATAACAATAATTAAATATCATTCAGAAATAATAGCGACTATTTAAAAATATTAGTAATATAATTGATTGATTGATTTATAAATGCTATGTTAATAGTAATATATATATAAATAGCCTATTTCTGCTGATCTATGTGACTTCATAAGTTCGTGTCCTTCTTATAAAAACGCTTGCTTTACTGTCCTTTGAGACAATTTAGTCATCACAAAAATTACAATAGACAATCGACCAAAACTTGCTATAAAACAGCCAAGCAACAAAAAATCACCAAAGCCTGAAGTGTCTTAAACTATTTCTCATCAGTGACTTCAACATCTTTAACTTTTTATCCGTGAGGGTTTTTATTTAGATTATTATCATTGGAAAACTGATGATGATGTTGTCGAGTGTTCCATATTCTATGTCATATCGAAAGCAAATCTAGAATAGAAGTTTAATTATTCATTTATAACATTTAGATTTCCAATTGATTTATCTTTGATTTTGCATTCCATTATGTTAATTTGTTACCTGAGAAAGAGTCACTTAAACTACTTCGGAACCTTAGCCTAACTTTAACATTTTTTTACTACCATACAATTTAAGCTGAAGTTTGTTCCTTGCAACTTATAGGTATTACCCTATTATGATTTTCTTGTGATTTTTCTTTATTTTAGATTGTATTTCGAATTTTAAATTAGGAAGCCAACCTCGAACGCCTAGGATAAAAAAAAGGTCCTCTTCAAAATTTCGGGGGAGGCAAGGCTTTTTTTTCCTCAACCGGCTTCCAATCAAAATAAAAGGAAATAAAATAGGATCTATTCTACATATTTCGAGATATGGGTGGGAAGGCAGACCATGCCTTTGGTTCTTTGAATATACATTACTCTGATCTTTCTGAAATTACGACATCATATTCAGAATCATTGAATCCTTTCTCAATGCAAATCTTTTCAATAATATCGATTATGACATTCCAACAGCTACACTACACGCACAAGTTAGGACTGGGTGGAAACACATGATTTTGGACGCGGCTACGGCATACCATGGGCAATTCGTGTTATGACGTAACCCATGGAGCCATGCCCCAAAGAAGAAGCATAATTTCCTGAACATTCAAGATCTATTTAATTACTTTACTAGCAATTATTGCGGAATAATTAGAATAAAACAAATAATTCAGTGGCGTTGACAAATTTACATGGAATTCATTTCGAAGTTACAAGATCCACTTGGTTCGTTTTTAATTATTTATTAACCTTAATATTCTCTTTATTAAATCTATTAGGAAGTTTCCAGGTAAGTATTTTAAGATACCAAATATTTGAAAAGTTTACTTGCAAATAATACATTGCGTTTTTGAGAATTAACAAAAATATCAAAAGAATAGAAGGAAAAAAAATATCAAGTGCAATTACTGCGATTTGTAAAATAACTCAAAATAAAATAAATAAATATAATACAAATATTGCAAAAGCTTAAATAAAAAAGTTAAAAATGTGGTTTATTATAAACATTATAACATTTTAATTTTTCCAGAATTTAGTTTTACAAAATTACTTAATGTATATACTTAAAATTTAATTATAACTAATTTTAATAGTTTTCTTTGATTTGCTACAAAAATGTTAAGAGAGCCATTTATTAAATCATACATATATAATAATAATATTATTAATATATTCAAAATTGACGAAGAAAAAGATAGGTTCAGAATAGAATCATGTATCATCAACACCTTCCCCTGCATAAATAAAGACAAATTTCTAAAGGTTAACAGTTGCACATTACACAAATTTAAAAAAAGCATTAGAAACACTGATAAATTCCTCTAAAACAAAACAAAAAATATTAGTAAAGAAGTTATTGTATTTTAATCAGGTTGTAACATTTTGGATAAATATTTATCAACAATACTCAATAATAATGAGGTAGTCTTTCCCATTGTTTTTGTTCCCATCAATCTTATTGTATCTCAATAATATTGTAACATTTTGGATGTATTACACTTGGCTTTCTACATGTACTATACCTTTGTAAGCCGTATTATTGTTATGTATTCTGTGTATTAGAGAAGGAGTTTTTTAAACGTCCGAAGAAGCAGATTTGAATAAAATTTGCGAAATATCACGAATAAAGGATTTCTGAAAGTTAACGTGTAGTTATGGAGAATTTTCTATAATATTATGAAGTATTTTGTTATGGGAATAATTCCTTATTTAAAAACACAGTGATTTGGTTTATTTAATTTCTTTAATAATTATATTTTTTTGGATTTTTTTAAATCTTTGACGTGGTTAATTCAATGATTGAAAACAAATGAAAAGGGAGTAGAAATATGTAGGCATTGGATATTAAGTTTTACTGATCCCTCTATAAAAATTAAGTCACTAAACTTTATTCTAGAAATTCAGTGAATTCTTGTAAAATGTTTTAATTTCTTCTTTACAAATATGAAATCTCAAAATGTATAGATAAAAAGTATTTTCTTTCTTTTTGTTTGGTTGGAATAGCGAGTTGATCTTGTCTCCACCCACCCATTCCTCGAAATTTTGAAAGCGATGCTTTTTGGGGGTCAGATTGGCTCACTTCCCTAACTTGCCCCAAATGAATATATATTTTTGCCACAATATTTCAATTATTTACCTTAATAATTTCCAAATATTTCAGTTGTAATATTTTAATTTTTTTTTATAATCGTATTATTTACCTACAAAAAATTTAAATCCTATTAAATTCTTAGTTTTAACTAAGAAAAATCACTCCCACATATTCTTGCTGGATAAATTTTAGATATTCGTTATTTATTCCTTTATTAATATTTTTTCTTTTTTCAAAAAGTTTCTTCTTGTAATATCTATTTTTTGTCTCTTCAATTCTAATTATTTCTGAATAATTATTAAAAACTATAAATCGAATTGAATCGAATTACTTTAACCTATTTTTGTAAGAAGTAGGAAGTTAATTTACTTAATTTACTTAATCTTGCCAAAAAATTTTTTTCTTTTTGGTTTTGTTATCTATGAATGGTTTTGTTACTTACGACAATTTTTTCTGTTGTTCCTTTTTGTTTACTTATGAGAAATGAATGAATCAGATGTTACTTTGGAATGATATAGATTTCAATTATTTTATTGTTTACGTTTCTCAAATAGTAGAAAATTCCGGATTATTTTCCTGATTTTCATTAAATACATATTAGAACAGGAAAAAGCATAGAAATATCTTAAAGTTTCGTAAGTAATAGTTTCAATTTATCTTAACAGAGAATAGTTAATGAAACTAAATCTTATTTGTATAAAAATAAATAAATAAATAAATAAATAAATAAACAAACAAATAAATCATTATTAACTTAAAATTCAGATCAAATTAGCAAATACAAAGATTATTATTATTATTATTATGTAAAAGTTTCAAACCATGGGATTCCCCAGCTAAGACAATATGGCGGGTCAAGGACCAAAGCACATATTGCCAAGTGTAAAGACGTGTGCAAGAATGATTAGGGATGTGTGGTTGTGTCCATACATTTCCTAACTATGCGTATTGTGTTGAGTATCATAGTCTTCTGGAGTTGTGCATAAGTGTTTTTGTGAAGTCCTTGTGTGCTGAGACTGTGGTGCAATGTGTGAGGCATCAGATCAGTGGCAGACAGAACGATGGGTACAACACGTACTCCACTGCCTCCACTGCTTCTGGAGCTCGTGTGCTAGATCAGTGTATTTACTGATCTTGTCTGCGTAAATTTTGTGCATGTTCTTGCTGTCAGGCACTGCAATATCAATCAGATAGGTCTGTTTGTTAACCTTATCAACAACTGTGATATCAGGTCTGTTGTGAAATATGGTTTTGTCTGTGTGAATGAGGCGGTAACAGTACAGCTTATGTGAGAGTGACTCTAGTACGCTTTGTAGTACGGAACCGTGTTCTTAACAAGTGTTTGTGTGCTGGCTGTTGCTGAACGATCGACGCTACTTGATTGTGTCGGTGGAGGTAGTCTGTTTGGGAGAGAAGGGGACAGTCTGATATTACGTGGTCGATCGTCTCATGCATAGTGTGGCATTTCCTGCATGTGTCGTCATTTGAGTTTGCGTCGTGTAGAATGTGTTTCTAGTAGTTACATGTGGGGATGACTTAGCCCTGTATCGCGATTATGAACCCTTCGATCTCCCCAAACAGCTCACCACTCGTCAGCCATCTGTTCGACGCTTTCATGTCGACATGAGGCTGGCTGAGTTCTTGGTTATGTCTGCCATGGATTCCTTACGAGCCCATGATTCACGCCGCTGCTGAGTGTGGGTGTCAGGGGTGGTGAGTGTAGGAAAAGGGTTTT
Organism: Thereuonema tuberculata; assembly: GCA_023159025.1. Classification (NCBI taxonomy): domain Eukaryota; kingdom Metazoa; phylum Arthropoda; class Chilopoda; order Scutigeromorpha; family Scutigeridae; genus Thereuonema; species Thereuonema tuberculata. The sequence goes on along the minus strand of JAFIDM010012231.1, from coordinate 3,085,106 downwards.
CGAGGTCCAGGGGTGTGATGTGTGTGTCAGCCTTGACAATTGTTGAGTGTAGTGCGGAGTGTTGTGCTCTTTGGTGGAAGTGTTCCCTAAGTGTATATACTTGTTTTTCGTGTAGGGTGATGAGATTGATGAGTCTTCAGCCTCCCTCCAAGTGTAACACATATTGCCAAGTGTAAAGACGTGTGCAAGAATGATTAGGGATGTGTGGTTATGTCCATAAATTTCCTAACTATGCGTGTTTTGCTGAGTACCACATTCTTCTGGAATTGTGCAAAACTGTTTTCGTGAAGTCCAAGTGTGCTGAGGCTGTGGTGCAATGTGTGAGGCACCAGACCAGTGGCGGACAAGACGATGGATACAACACGTAATCGGTCCTGCCTCCACTGGTTCTGGAGCTCGTCTGCTAGGTCAGTATATTTACTGATCTTGTCTGCGTGAGGTTTCTGCACTTTCTTGCTGATAGGCACTGCAATATCAATGAGATAGGTCTGTTTGTTGGCGTTATCAACAAGTGTGATGTCAGATCTTTTGTGATATATGGTTTTGTCTGTATGAATGGTGCGGTCCCAGTACAGCTTATGTGAGGATGACTCTAATATGCGTTGTGGTGTGTACTTGTAGACGGGACCGTGTTCTTAATAAGTGAGTGTTTGTGTGCTAGCTGTTGATGAACGATCGACGCTATCTGATTGTGTCGGTGGAGGTAGTCTGTTTGGGAGAGAAGGGAGCAGCCTGATATTATGTAGTTGATCGTCTCATGTGTAGTGTGGCATTTCCTGCATCTGTCATCATGCGTATTTGCGTCGTGTAGAATGTGTTTCTTGTAGTTGAGTGTGGGGATGACTTGGTCCTGTATCGCGATCATGAACCCTTCGGTCTCCCCAAACAGCTTACCACTCGTCAGCCATCTGCTCGACGCTTTCATGTCGACATGAGGCTGGCTGAGTTCGTGGTGATGTCTGCCGTGGATGTCCTTACGAATCCATGATTCACGAAGTTGCTGAGTGTGGGTGTCGGGGGTGGTGAGTGTTAGAATACAAAAATTAAGTACTTTTAATATAATTAGTACTTTGTATAAAAAAAAACAAATCAATATAAAATATGAAATAATTTACAATATACTGTATGTACAGTATATATTATTTTATACCATATTAGTAAGAAAGTCTTGATTCATTAACGTAATAATTTTTTTTTTAATCAATCCATTTAATTTTTCACGTGGTTTCATATAACAAATATTTTAAAGTAGATATTTTTTTCAATTTTTGTCATCTCTAAAGTAAATTGATCAAATATTTTATTAATTAATCTATTATCTATTCTTAATCCAAAATTATTTTTGTATTATTTTTTATACAGTTTATTACTTCGTGTTGAATTTATATTTCTTTCAAAGTTATTATAATATATTTTTATAATAGTTTTTTTTTATGATTAGAATGTAAATCACTTTTTCTGAGGAAACAAAAGTTTGTTAGAAATCCTAATCTGCTTTTGTTGATTGTTTGGTAAATTTTTAAAATTGTAGAAAATTAAGTTTAATATTTTCTTTAAAATCTATTGATGTTTGTTATTTCATTTTTATTCAAATAAATCCAATTTCCAATATCATAAATAAATAGCGAATGAACATAAGCTTTGTATAACATAATTTTTGTTTTATTTGGAAAAATATCTTTAGAATGGTAAAAAAATATAATTTAAACTGTTTAATCTTTTTAAAATATGAATATAGTGAGAATGCCAAGAAAGTTATTATTGATATATAAACCAAGCTATTTATAATTGTTTATTATTTCTAAGTTTTCGCTATTACAATTTATAATATTATCATGGTTATTGTGCAAGCATTTAAAATCATTGTATTTTATTTGAGGTAATGTATTTTTATTATTTTTTTATTTTTCGACTTAATAATCATATATTTAGTTTTGCTTTTATTAATAGCTAATTTATAATCATGTGTACACTTAATAATATTTACAAAATCTGATCAAAGTTGTTCTTGTGCTAAGAAAAAATTTTTTATTTGTATTTACTAATAAAAGATCATCTGCGAAAACAGTAGAATATTTTAAACTTTTGAAGATTGTGTTAAAAATAATATTGGACCCAAAATAGAGCCTTCTAGTACATTTTTTTTAAACTGTATATCTTGCTTAGTTTATCTTCTAGTTTTATTTTAAATTTTATTTGTTTTAAGTAGTTTTTTAGTAAAACGAGCATTGGACTTCTTATTCCGAAGAATAAGAAAACAAAATTAAAAATAAAAATCTCATTTTCTAAAAGCATATCAAAAAGATAGGAATGAATTTATAGGAAATCATTTCTCAAACAACGACAACAACAAAAAAAGAAACAGACTCTGCTTAAGGAAGTTTCCAAAAGGTGGCAGCACCGTCTAAAGCCAAAGCAATCCTAGCTTTATTACTGAGTTGAAAATTTTGTTTTAACTGTTTGTGGATAACAAAAACATTCATAGAAGATTTAAAATAAGCTGAAAGGAAACACACCTGCAAGAAATCACAAAATTCTTATTAATAAAGGAAGAATTTAACTGAAATTGAAAATTCTTGTGTCTTTTGTTGGAACAGCATTGCCTATATTTTTTGTATTTAATTTCATAACTCAGTTGTTGATAGTTGTTATGAATAGATATAAACTCTAAATAATTATTATTTCTTCATTATCGTAATTAATTCTGGGAGTTTATTAGTTTTTGTCTTCTTCTTGTTCATTTCTACTTTTTAAGACGCTATTGTTGAGTTATTTCTAAAAATAATTTTTTGTTGATAGTTTTTTACGTAACTAGAATCAAGTTTTTATTGAATCTTTTTCAGAATGTAATTTTATAAAGAGAAGAATTTCGCTTGAGATTAAGGATAGGAACTTATATATTGATTACTTCCAAATTTTAAACTTTTTCATTTCATTAAAAAAAAAAATAACTTTTTAAGTAAAACTTCTAAAATAAAACTCTTTTTTATTCATCCACTCAGTTCTCTCAATCTCCTACTTATAAAAAAAAAAGCAAAAATGTTTTCCGTAGTGAAAGAAATAATTGTTGCGAATTAAACCTTTAAAAGTTTATCTTTTTTAATGCATTATTTTTTTTTTCTGCCTGAGTTCTTCCGCTATTTAGTCTCAACAAGAAGTGAATTCGATTTGTTTTCATCAAGAAATTCTTTGAATCATTGGGCACGTTAAATTTCTTTTCACGCCTTAAAGTGTTCATAAATTTTAGATCTGCGCTGAAAAGAACTATTTTAGTTTCATCATTACTCAGTAGATGGCAGCATCTCGCAGAACAGCTTAGTTCGCAATTCGGGGGCGTTTTCAATTGTGGTCAATGGAGATCAAGATCAATAAAATAAAGAGTGGCTTAAACCAATCCTTTATGTATAAGAATTTCTTGAAACTGTGCGCTATTAACAATAGTTTAAAAGTAATATTTCAAATATTCTGCTAATATTGGTTAATATTGGTTAATAATGTTTACCAAATTATTACTGAAATTCACTTGAATTAAAAGCAAGATTTAAAAACAAGCACGAATTAAAAACAAGGCTTCTTTTTCTACCAAAAAATGCATTTGTCTAAAACTTTCCAATAATTAAAAAAAATCAATCACAAATTAAAACAAATCGTTCAGTTTTAAGTGTTTTTTTTTCCTTCTTCATTTCTTTTCCGATGTTTCTTATCATTAACATTGATTTATTCTTATTTGAATTAATTGATTTATTCCATTTCAAATATCTTCAATTTTTTTTTCCAAAATTTTTTTTGTGAATTAACTTTTGTGTATCTGAAAATAAAAACAGTCAAATAATAATAAAAATATTCTTTTAATTTAAGTGTTCCTCAAATGCTAATTTTTGTGATATATTATTTTGAAAGAAAGTATTCAAATTACTGAGAAAATCACATCTTTTTTAAAAAAATTTCGTGAACTTTCCTTTTATTTCTGTACTTGGTGTAAATACTGTTGGTTCTTAAGTGATTTTGATTAACTATTTAAAGGAAATACAGAATGGCATTCAAATACTCATGATTGGAATAAAAACTAAAAAAATCTAATGTTTCATTAATTTCAAAATTAGACTAATAAAGTTCTACATAAGCCAGTAATAGTGAATCTGTTTTTGTTCAGATACTGTCACGTATAATTAATTTTAACTATGCACCTTCAAGGTTTTTGGTGCATTATTCCATTTAACTAAATATAAAGAAAATTCGAGAGCATAATACAATACATTACAAAGCTAGTGGTGCCTCTTGCGGTTGTTGCGCCAACTAATCTCTCCAAAGCCGCTACAACCTTGACTTTCGCCGTAAAATGCTCTCACAAGTTCTACACCAAAGTACGAGTGGCAGATAAAATTGAAACCAGTATCAGAGTAAACAAACGAAACTATTTCTTCAAAATAAAATAAAAGAGAATAAGATGGAAAAATAAAATAATAAAATAAAATCTCTCCTGCCTCAACAAGTTATCTTTTCAAAAAAAGATTTTGAATTAGTGCATTGGCAGTTTTTTTGTTGTTGTTTTTTCCTATTAACCCCTTAGATGTCTTCTCATAGGAGTAAGAGATCTACTCCCGGTTGAATATATCCTTCTATATAACTCAGGTGTGCCAAATGAATTTGTTTAGCCACATTATTTTAAAAAGCACTTATCACTCAAACATACATAAACTATATCAATACATAAACAGAAAATATATATATATGAATGTAGGAAATATGCACACATAAGTAAATATAGTGCGTATAAAAACGTTTTTTCATATTTATCTGTTTTGTATTTGTTACATACCTAAGCTGTTATTTATGTATTCCATCTGTGATATTCATATATATTTTTTATCCATTTACTACTTGGATTCTATTACAAAAACACCTCCTAAATGATATACGTACTTTAATAAATTATGAATTCCATTTGCCCAAAGTTAACTTTTACTGCCTAGATTTGTCAATTTGACAAAAATTTTGAGTAGATATTTACTTTAAGCCAGTGGCTTTCAAGTTTATTTTAGTTTATTCAAGTCTAAAAATCTCGACTTTAAGGTGAGAGAAGTTAGTTTTGTTATTTTTAATAAGAAAAAAAAAGATTTATTATTTATATATTTTTTGAATGTAATCGGTTGCAGTCGAAACCCTCTTTTCTTACCTCATGATGCTGTTTTCTTTTTTTCTGATCAAATTCTTTTCTGAGGTGAATTATATCTGATAACATTTCAAAACAAAAAGCATTCCATCCGTAAATGACGAAGAACAAGCATTGGAAGTCCCCCTCGATTAAAAAATGACCCGAATTTGATTTCACTGCTTTAAATAGACCTTCAAAAAATTAATGCAAAATAAAAATCACTAATTTGTACAATTATATAACTTCAAAAAATATGTAATTCATGTACTAATATTCACTAAATGAATTAAATGTTAATTAAAAGTTATAGAAACAAAAACGATTAAATATTATCAATAAATGTACCTTACGACATCTTAAGACAGTTGTTTCGTTCTAATTAGTGTTCATCATTCAGATCTTCCATCTTAAGTTACTCACCCCAGATAGGCCTTTACTTTTATAAGTGTTAGTTTTGTTTTTTGTCTAGAATTTGAGGGAATGTTTCTTTAACCGCCTTGAAGGTTAACACACGAAATAGTTGACTCTCTTTCCTAGTGAGTTTTATTTTTTCTTAAAGTCAAAAATTAAAAAGAGAGTTAACGGGCCTGAAAATTTAAAGAAATGGATAAGAAACGAAGGAATAAGAGAAACAATTCGCACCTTGAGCTGTCACCGGGAAGAGACTGGGATGGACCGTTTCCTCCTTTTTAGGACATGACAGACTCAGAAAGTGCGAGAGGTTAAGATCCCGAGAACAGGACTTCCCCCGAAGAAATCCTAACCAAAAATAAACAAAAATATTTTCCTTTTGTGCCTAGCGGATTGCAAGGAACATTTATATTTTATATTTTTGTTTATTTTTGGTTAGGATTTCTTCGGGGGGAAGGTCCCGTTCTCGGGAGCGAGACCCGGAATCTTAACCTCGCGCACCTTCTGAGCTTGTCATCGGTGGAGTTTGGCTGGCTGATGAGTCCTAAAAAGGACGAAACGTCCCAGTCTCTTCCCGGTGACAGCTCAGGGTGCGAATTTTTTCTCTTCGCGCTGTGCCTTCGTTTGTTGCCCACTTCTTAAAGTAGTTCATCAAAAAAAAAAAAAAAAAAATCAAATATTATAAATTTGATATACTAATAGTTCCGATATGTATTTCTGTAGAGCATTTAAATAAAAATTAGATTTTGGAGAAACATAAAATATAATAATAAATATAATCTCACAATGCAGTTATTACCTATCATTTTACTTATCATTTTATACTAATTTTAATACTTACAAAAAAAAAATATATATAATACAATGTAATATAATATAATATAATAATATAATGTAAATAACCTACTGTAACATAATCCAAATGTAGTATGATAGAAATATTTCTTTAATAAAAAATACTTAAAAACATTTTAAATTATATATATATAATGTGGTTTTTTTTTAAATTACATAAAAAAGAAGAGTTTAGTTTTATTTCATTTTCCTTGGATGTCTTATAATAAATTGTAACAAACGCATTTCCCTCCTTTCATTGTTGTTTCTGAAACTAAAAAATACGGAAATCAGGTGAAAAAAAAAAAAAAAAGGGTTTTAGTAAATCCTGCAAAAATTAGATCAACCGGTATTTAGTTATCATAAGGAACTCCAATAAATTGGCGCTCTTGTTACTGGACTCCTCCTTTCAATTCCTACTTCCTTCTCAGCAACGAATAAAAATTCGAGCAATTGACATCTAATTCCTTCTGCTTTTAAAGGTTATTCAGAATTAAAGAAAGAACTCGATAGATGGCAGCACCGTCTTCTTAAGTCCTGATGTCATCTGATGTTAAATTCCGTGGCTTCTGAGAACACAGTTCTATTTGTCATATTACTTTGAATCATAAAGAATTAATTTCATTTAAAGAATTTGGTTTTAAATTTTGGCTTTTCATTGAATTATTCCAATTATCATTATTAATAAAAATCTCATTTTCATCATTTGGTCTTGCTTTAATTTAATGCTTTAATGTGCTTCAACTTTTCTATGAATTACTTTAAATTATTAAAAAAAAAATTGCTTGTTTTGTCATCTGAAAAAACTGTTACTATTTCAGAGAAGAAATGATTTCAAACTATTTTAAATTAAATATTTACTACTTCTGTTTCTCATTTTACTTTTGATAAAGATTTCATAATGATAAAAAAAAGGCACTTTTATGTTTTTCTTTTTCATTATTTTCTTTGAATCTGATTCAGTTCTGATTTCATCAATTTTTTTTTAATCGAATTCTTTTCTAATCTTTTTATCAATTAATATACAAAAGATATTTATTCCACTCTTTTATTTCAGTTGCATTTAGAGAAGGGTAGAAAATTTCATCAATTAGTTTTGTACAACTAATTTCAAACCCTTTTTGAAAGAATCTCGAATCTGTTAATTTTTGATCACCTGTACATGCAAGGGAATTGAGGGGGTTAATGAAAGGAGTCCGGAAGAGAGGTAGCGTGTAATTACGATGCACGGGTTCTCTTATGCACCTGAAACATCTCTGTAACGCCGGCACGCAACCAGGGTGCTCGAATGCCACCTGCCGCGTTCATTCAAGAGAACAATCAGGTAAGCATCACTTCATTCGCCCCAAGCGCTACACCAAGGTTTATTTATCTTAGAAACCTGTTTTAATTAAGAGGAAAAATTAGAATCAAACTGAAAATAAATATTAATTCTTTAGTTCTCTGATCGTTTTCATTTTTAAATTACCCTGATAATATTGAACAGAATATTAATAAACACTCATAACGAACTGTGTCCCTATTAATATTTCATTACAATAAACAGAATGATTTACAATATCAACATCATTAATAACGAGAAAAATGATTAGCAAAACTAGACTTTATTCTTCTACGTACGTTCAACCTATTGCTATTCAAACGAATATAATGAAAAAACAAAACAGTTTCAAAACAATTCAAAATTATCACAACCGATTTGTGTAATGGAGAAGATATGAAGGATTTTGTTTTTACTTGCATTATTTCATATTTGTAATAAAAATCTTAAATTTCTATTGCTATTTCTATTCAATGCGTTAAAAGCAAACAATTCTAACGAATTAGTGCATTTTATAGATTTTTCTTCCCTTTTCAAATTTCTATTGGCAAAACTCTTATACAAATAGCTTTTTTAATAAATAAAAAATAGTAACTATGTTCCTAGTTACTAATTAATAAAGACATAGACAATTTTTCACAAACCACTCCAATGTCTTCCTCCACATTAATGAGACATGAACTTACAAAAACTTCTCTCATAACGAAATCCAATGTCCTTTTTATTTTACTTGTTCATATTAGTTTTAACAGAATCATGTTAGGTCATGTTAGTGCCTAGGACTAAAGAATTCAAAGTGAAGGTTGAAGATTTTTTTTTCCTCTTGAACTGTTTCTAAACAACCCTAAGATTCACTCAAACCTCTATCAAATCAGGTTTCTTCCTTAGATCGACGCAATTGGATTTCAGACTGCGTTAATTTGGTTGCCTAAGATGTTTATCCTTGTCCGAGAATGTTGTTAAGTTACTTATCATTATTAATTATGGCAAGTGGTAAAGATTAAAAATATATTTATTTGTTTATTTCAATCCGCAAAAAAATATTTGGTAGTTTGTTAAAATAGTGATTTTTCAAACTTTATTCTGAATATTTAACAATATTTTTTTAAAACATTGAGTTGATAACAAATCATGTACATTAATCAGTATTAGAATTTTAAATAAAAAATAAAAGCTGAAAAAACAGCAACTCAATTCAAGCAAAGAGAATTAGGCGATATATCTTGTACCGATATACAAGAAAGGAATGTTTTTGTCATCGACTGTTTTTTATACAGACTAGTAGATATACTTATTTTACTGAGATTTTTTTAAAGGAATAACTCTTTACTCTTGTAACTGGGGAAATGAGATCCAACATTGAATTGATCATTTCTTTTAAATACTAACATTGTTTCTCCATAATTGAAGTCTAAAGTAAGATTCTGATCTCGAATTTTAAAGAAAAAGCATTTCATGCAAGGAAATAACAATTAAAATCAAAACTAAAATTTACAAAAATACTTACCTGTGTTTTCTTTCTTTCTTTATTATTTTCTCTTCTGCCACGGAATAGATCAAACAGGATTATATTTATTTGTTTAATTAATAATAATAAGAAATAATTCTCCTTTCCTTTATTATTCTAATGAGTCTCTATTCCATTGTAAGTTCATCTCTACTACATTTCTATGAATGCGTTGTAGTCACATGTATCTGTCTCCATGACAACAGATGTGGCAACTACTTAATTATCAAAAACCCTTAAATAAATAAATAATAATAAAAAAAAAAGATATTTTACTGAAAACATTAAATGAGAAGAAATTTTTTATATTTACGGGAGCATCAAATGGTAAAAAACACATGATTGGTAAGAAATCTTGTAGATCCTGTGTAAGTGTTTAGTCTTAGCTCGAGGATCTCTTTCTAATGAGTGTCTTTAATACGATCAAAGTTCTTATTGATGGATTGTAAATAGAAACTAACGAAGCTTCATCAGAACATATTTGTTTAAGTTTGTTTGTTTTGTTTTAATAATTCTATTTAAACAGAATTATATTTTTCTACATTCAATCATTGAAAAAATCAATTCATATTTATTATCTCGAATCAATTTTTCTAGAGACTTCCACAGAATTTCCTTCTAAATAGAGCAAATAACTTTTATGTCTTTATCCAAACCAACCTTTAGTGATGAATTCCTCATTGATTGTGATTGATGAAATTCCATTGAATTCTTAAAAGGAATTCTTTCAATTCTTTTGCAACAAATGGAAATGTTGTTTGGAAACTTCATTAACGTCGAAGATGACTTAACAGACTCTAAGAATCGTTTGGTTCCAAACCTTTTAAGAACAGCGCAGAGAAAAATTAATCTCCCTTTGGATACGAGTAACAGAGAAGACAGAGCTTGTAGTTCCAGAGAGAAGCAGGCTCTGGATTCATAGTTTCTGATTTTTCTAAAGTTTCTAGAGTTTATCTAAAAGAGATTATAAATGTTTAAAGATCAGTATTGAAGAAGGGAAGGAATTAATAGGTTTCTAAGTCTTTCATATAGTGAATTTTTCATTTAAATTTAAGTGAATTTTTTTTTTAAAAATTAATGGTTTACTTTGGATTTTTTTTTATGTCCAAATCCTACGATTACAGTTTTTCCAATCATTGATTCTTTTTGATTTGTTTGTGTCAACACTGTTTTCATCATTGAATAATCTCAAGAAGTTACTCTAAAAGTCAGTAAAAGATCATTAGTGAAAACCAATCAGAGGCAACGACACTCAGTGAACGAAAGAGTCAACAACGAAGCAGCAATGGTTTGATTCGATTGAATCCAAGGTTGTTAGGAATTAAGTGTGATAGTCAGGAGATTGAACTTTCGGAAATAAACAACATTTTTACTGAAATAAATTAATGCTATTCATTAGAATAGTAAAATGTCTATTTCTTAAAGAAATATTTCTTTTCTTATTGAAGAGACACCGGGTTCGCAAAAGGCTGGGAGAGTATTTTTCGCTGTTCAAAAACAACTTGAATTCACGTACACACCCGCTTTCCCTTACATTTAGAAATCTTATGATAAACAGGCCCTTTCGAATAGATTCACAATTTGGTAAAATTAATTTAATATTCTACGGAAATTGAATTTCACAAAAGCGGTCGTTTCTGTGACGAAAACTGAAAATCGAAACTTTCAGAGTTCGCAGCTGACTGATTCTTGGCTCTGAAGGCTTAACCAATCACAGGAAGCCTTTTCTTCACATTCTATGAATGTTTGGAAGCAACCAAATCAAATGATTGAAAAAAATTGATTATCAAAAACAATGACTATTTCAGAGATGACAGCATCAACGAAAACTTTGACCACCTAACAGGAATTAGTACTTTATAAAGTCCTGTACGAATTCATTAGTTGCAACCAAATGAACGTTAATTGTCTTTTGGAAACCACATATATTACGTTATTTTATTAATTAACATATTACTTTAATAATTGTAAATAATAAATGGATATTTTAAAATTCTCTTTTTCATTCAGCGTTCTTTTACCCTAGGGCCTGAAAAGTGTAACAGAAGGAGAAGTGTAATATTTTGTTTTTATTCTTATTCATCAATGACTTCTTTTCGAAATGATTCTCCCAGGTTCTGCAAAATATACAGGGATTTATATGTTTTCTAAAATTCTATTAAAATTGAAGAAAATAGATTTCAGAAGTACAGATTTTAGTCAATGTTTCGTAATAGTAAATTATCATAATAGTAATATAGTAAAATCAATACCTACCTTGTTATATTTCTTATAATATTATTTTGTTTTTATTTAATCTATAAAACTGTTTTGCTTCACTCAAAAATAAATAAATAAATAACACAACTGAGACTTAAGTGAAGGGATTACAACGTAATCCAATGAATTAGATTAAAAAAGGAAATAAAGATTTTTTTTTTTGTTTCATCTTATAATGAAAACATTTGATTTATGATAGTGAGTTCATGTGACTTTTCAAATAAAAAAAAATCTACAAAGGACAAAGAAAGAAGGTTTTATTTGGAATTAAAGGATTGAAAGAAAAACAAACATCACATTAAGTAAAGAAGGACAGAAGAAAGGATTTAGAAGAGAAAGGATTTTTTTAATCAATTATCAGAAAAGGACTTGAATCTTTTGTTTTGAATATTCAAAGGTTAATTGAGTTTTTTCTTTAAGCTTATAATAAATAGATTTTAATAATCAATCAGTTTTTGTTTGAGCTACTTTGATAAAAGATAGAATTAATCAATAGAGAACTTAGATATCTTTCAATTTTATTGAATTATAAACAATGATTTCTTATTGAAAGAAACTAGCAAGAAAGAAAGAAGATAAGTCAAACAAAAGCTACACTAATATCAAGTTGTTTAAACTAAGCTCATTCTCTTTTAGTTATTTTTAAAAACTTGTTATTTTAGTTATTTTTAAAGTTATTTTTAAAAAACTCTTTTAGTTATTTTTAAAAACTCATTTCTTTTAGTTTTTGAAACTTCTTTCAAAATACTTCAAAAATTTAAAATCAATGGAAATGAATTGAAAAGATTAAATCAAAAGCGGAAGAAGTGATGGGATTTCCCTTGATTCAAACCTAAATTATATAAACCCAGCTTTTTACTTGACTAATAGCCATTAGTGGATGCTTTGAGGCGATCTATTGGTTGCCTCCCCCTCCTTCAGTCCAGTAGTGAATCCCTCACCTGTTCTGTGACCACAGACGCACGAAAAAAGGAAGTGACTGATCAAAGGAATAATAATACCCACCTGCAGAAGAGGGGAATGGAAATTATCCCTACTGTTGGACAATAAATCCTCCTTTGGACAACCTTAGGACAAATAATTTTCATTTTCTAATTATTAATTAAAAAACAAAAATGGAAAGCAAGAATTTTTAAATCTCTAATTAAAATTAAAAATCAAATTTCTTAATATGAATAAAATTTAAAAATAAATTAAAGAATCAAAAAAAAAAAAAATCCTGAAATTTACCAGAATATTTACTTCTAAGATAAGTTATTTATTGATTTAAGTAAAGATCCGATGACGTCACTGATTTTATTTTCTAAGCCATCTTCAGTCTCCTACGACAGTCTTTGAACCTTTGGAGATTGAAAAACACTTGGTATAATAAGGAACTATCTAATTTTACCTTTTGTAATCATCTTCAATTGAATCTTCGTTCAGAAATAAGAAACCAACAAAAACTCTGTTAGAATGGATTTGTCTTAAACAGTTGAGATTCATTTCTGAATGTTTTAATAGGATTACAACTTAATCAATTACTCTATTTAAGTAAATTAGGCGAAAATTAATTAACTTATTTGTTTCTTTCAGGAAATGGATATTTTCTACTGTTCTGTTGTAAACAGATTCACGCCTAGAATTTAAACCCAGTAGAATTTCGTTCACGACTTTAAATAAATAAAGTTAGTGAATCAGCGCCATTTTTTCAATAAACTTCCCTTTTGTAAACGAATGCTTTTTTATTATCTTAAAAATTCATTCCTAAATGAGGCGTTAAAAGTGGACTAAACCTTCTGAATAATTTGTTGAGAAAGTCAACACGAAAGTTAAATACTTTAGAAAAATCTGGACTGGTCACTTTGATTTTGCTATTTTGGCGGTAATAGCTTAGTCCATTTTATCCCAAAGGTCTTTCATACCATATATTGGTTCAAACAATTTAAAATCTCGGGATTTCAGGGTTAGTCCATTCTGCCTCTTAACGCTTCAAATGTTTTTAAGTCTGAAAACGTAAAATAGAATAAATCTAGCTCCATTGGAAAAGCATTCCAAAACTCAGCAATGGCAAGAAATTGTAAGTCTTTTTTTTTTTTTCTTAAAACAAATTTGATGATATATTTCATTACGAACGAATTAGATTATTTTTTTTTCTCTCAAATATCTAAATACTTCAAATTTCTTTACTTATAATTTTCTATGTTGCATGGGTATTAAAGAATTATACACATAAGAAGATTAATGTAAACTTTGATATTTTTTTTAATATATGTTTTAGTAATTACAAAGAAAATATCAACTAAGAAAAAAATCTTGTACAAAGTTTTGGAAAAAGAATGACAAAATATACTTTCAAATGCTTATGTGTCTGATTCATAGAATTATTTTATATCCAATGACCTAACAAACATAATAATCAACGACATTAAATAAAGAAAGAAAGAAAACATAAGAACAGAAAAAAAGCTTATTTCAAAACCTTATTTCAACATGACGATTAGGAAATTATAAAATAAACAAACAAATAAACAGTCATTTCTATTTAAGATTGGTTACAGCAATAATAATGAATGATAAATCCGTAGTCTTGTTCTTTACTGCAGTAACATTTACAGTGAAAGATATTGGATATAAAACTCAGAGGGTTTTAACATTAACAATAACAAAACTCAGTAACATTTTAATTTGTAACTTCATCTTTAAATTGTATGTTTCTTTTGGACGCCATTGTCCATTCTACTAGGTTTTATGCCTCTTTATTTACCGAATATTATCTGAACCTAATCTTTCTACAACAACAGGGCTTCATCATTTAATTATGAATTGACTAACTGTTTGTGTTTAACAATTATTTATGAAAAACAATTTTTTTAATCAAATAGACACTGTCGTACGTTATCAAGACAAGAATTTTTACAATATCTTTGTCCAAATGATGGCATAATAAGAAATTCCTAAATTATTAGGCAAATGAACAGCCGTATGTTACTATTATTTATCTGCTATTTATATATTATATTTCATCTAACATGTTAATTTATAATAATGCTGCGGTCATTAATCAAAGACTGTTCCCGCTTTCGTAAATAAATATTTAAATTTTTAACCACTAAAATTATTACTAAAATATCCACTGAAAAAGTTTTTCCAAAATTGTTTTCAGTTAATAAATGTAGTTTATGACATTTATTTTCGGGTGGATGATGTTTAATAATATTTATTATAAAAGAAAAGATTTAAGGAAGAAGTATGGTTTGTTTGTATATTGTTTTCATTCATTCTTTTCTTATGAGTTTTAAATTTTTAGTGGATTTTGAAAGGAAATAAGGTTTAATCATTCTGTTATTATATCCACAGAAAATAACGCATGAATTAAGTTAACGTATGGTCTTTAAGGCAGTATCACGTGTTTTTCTTTAGCTCATGAGGAAGAAGCCATCAATAGAAAGATGATTATCTTTGAATGCAACAAATAAACCACCATCAAATTTCATGATAATTTGTAAGCAAACAAAAGAGAAAACTACGTCTGCCAACGAATAATAAGGAACCAACCATTGACGGTTAATAAAACACGATAATGGCGCAGCATAAGATGGAGAAAAAAAAAGCGACACTGATTATAAAGAATGGATTTGAACACAGGTGCAATATTCAGAAGCACAGGTGAGATTCGAGGGTCATCCAACCACGACCAAGATTTAAAAAAAAAAAAAAAGAAAAGAAAAAAAAAAAACCTGTTTCTCCTTCATCAGCATTGTCAAAGCTTCTACAATTATGTGGATTAGTTTTGGTGGAGGACGAATATAGTTAGAGATGATAATCAAAAAGAAACACAAGACAAAAAAAAAGAATCTGATGAAAATTATCTCAGAAATAAAACGTTCGATTCGAAATTAAGAGTTCGCTTCGAAAAATACATTAAATAGAAATAAGATAAAAGTTTCAATTCAAGAGATGACTTTATTTTCTAAGTTCGATTATCATTTTTATTTTTTTTAATGTCTTTTCTGTCTGAAAAAACAAATGACTATCAAATAAAAATCAACTGAAGTTTTTCTATCTTCAAAAAAGAAACCAACTATTTTTTTTGAGAAATGGTTCAAAATCTATAGAAGACCAAAATAATAAGAAAACGGGATTTGATATAAAGTAAATTCCTCCTACGGCCACCCATCAAGAAGGAGGTTGATGATAGTTGATAACATTGTTCACAACCGAAGACGAAACTGTGAAAGTCAGGGGAAAAAAAACTGCACTCTGCAAATTGCTACCTTTCAACAACAACTTCGGTGGAAGCTCACCTCTGACCAGGAAAAGGTTACGACCCTAACAAATTGTCGAAGAAAAGCAGGTGAATGGATTTGGGTCAAAATCAAGTGTTCATTCACCTACAAGGTGATTTTGTTTTTGTACGACTTCAATTGACCCCTTTGCTAAAAGTATTTCTCTAAAGGTGATGAGACGTAAAACAATATACGTTCTTAACCACTTTTAGGAACTCAGATAATAAGTTAAATCAACAGAAATCAAAACTAACGTCAGTCTAAAAAAAAAACAACGTTCTTTTGGGAACCACAATTCTTTGTTTGAAAAATTAAGGAAAATTAAATATCTCGTCCCAATCAGCCCCACCATCGATACAATATCAATCCATAACATTCAATAAATTTCATTCTATTTTAATCATATCTGAAGAAATGGAATAAAAAAATAACATTCTTGAATAATCACAATAATATTCAAATTCTTTTTATTTCTTATACAATTGTTTAAAGTTATAAACTTTATTTATCACCGTACATATGTAAACAGAAGACAGAACTCAAATTGTTCAAAGAAAACTGAAATCATCAAAGAGATTAGTTTTTTATTTCTTCCTTCATTGACTTCACTGATGGTTCCTGCTTCGACCTCTCTCTCTCTCTCTCTCTATCTATCTCTCTCTCTCTCTCT
>JAFIDM010012231.1:3036387-3063681 GCA_023159025.1 Thereuonema tuberculata | reverse complement strand
CTCACTCATTTTCTTTGTAGGTAGTCAATCAATATGTAGAATATAAAAAGAATATAGA
The DNA here is from genome assembly GCA_023159025.1 of Thereuonema tuberculata. Lineage (NCBI taxonomy): Eukaryota > Metazoa > Arthropoda > Chilopoda > Scutigeromorpha > Scutigeridae > Thereuonema > Thereuonema tuberculata. The sequence goes on along the minus strand of JAFIDM010012231.1, from coordinate 3,063,623 downwards.
AAGAATTAGTAGAAATATATTAATAATAATAGAAATTCTTATTATTATTATTTTTATGTTATTTATATTTTTTTTAAATATTGTCCTTATCCAAAAATGGTTTAGGTCAAGGAAAAGACAATGCCCGGGCGAGATAAATGACTCTTTAAAATAGTGGAAAAAGTTCCGAATTATATCTCTAATTTGGCTGTTTAGGTCTAAAAGTAACTTGTTCTTACGATGCCGCCATATTGCTTCTGCATTAAGGATTTCCAGGATCAACTAAGTGATTCTTTAATTTCCTTATTTGGAGATTCTTCTTTCTCTGTGCCACCTATAATTTTTCAAAAAGAAAATGTTCTATCAATCTGAAAGAGTGATGGATCAACTATTCTTTTGCCTTTCTCGAAATCTTTCTTCTTTTCTTCATCATGAGCTGTTATTAATGGACGATCGTCAATTTGTTGGGGGGGGGGGGGGGGTGTATGATTTTATTTCGGGAACGGCAAAGTTAGGAACTCATCAGGAACTAAAACAAAAAGTGTCATCTTCAAAATGTCGGGTGAGTAAGACTGTCCTTAACCATTCAATCAAAAAAAGAAGCAAATAGGCATCGAACACTTTGAGTAACTATACGTACGACATAATCCATACCTACATAGTCGTAACCATACCTATGACTACTCTCTTTCTATTCCATTTCTAATATCGTCCAGTCCTTTGCTTTCTCTAAAGGCAGGCATCCATACATTTCCTTTCTTGTTTTGATCTGTAAAACTTGAAATTTCCACTTCTATCTTGTTGTTCTTCCTGCAGTTTGGTTTGAAACTAAGCATTAATGAAAATATTTCATGAACGATTAGCATAAGCTTTATTCAAAATACTCTGTAAGGGAACAGTTGAGTAAACTCATTTTTAATCGATAATTTTAAGTTGTTTACGAAATATTTAAATTAATTAAGAAAATTTTAATTTTGACTTATTAGTTTCTTACTAAGCTTTTTCTGAGTGACTTCCTGTTCTACTTGACTTGTATTTGAGATATTTCTTTACTAAAGAAAATGTAATTAAAGTAAAAATCTCATGAATTGACCAAAGACATTTTGTTCCACTGGTTTATTGTACATCTATTATTAAGAAATGATTTACTTGACCCTTTTTTTCCTTTTTCATTTTACTCATTTTTATTTATTTTTCTTATTTCAACTTTTTATCGTATTGAAATTTCTTAACAGCGAAATATCTTCTTGTTTTTGCTTACAATAGGAAGTTCTGTGAAAGTGAAATTTAAATAAATATTAACATTTTTTTGTGAATTTGAATAATATCTTCTAAGATTATTACTTATTTAGAAAATACTTTAACGTGTGGAGAACTTGATCCTCCGAAACCGTTCAAGGGACCATTTTTAATGTATTGTATATGTGTTTTTAAAAGATTTTTAACATAAAAAATTTCTTAATGGTTTTTACAGTTTGCTCTTTGTATTATCTTATCAAATATTACTTATTTAGTAAGAATATTGCTTTACAATAGGTCAGTTCAGAATATAAAGATTATTTTTTTATTATTATTCATTTATCAAATATTAGGCCTACAATTCAATCCCAATTAAGCCTGTGTTGTAGTGCTGAGAGTTATAATGGTATTATTTACAAAAATGGTCCTATATACTTAATGTTAACATAATATTCAATTAAGTGTACAAACAAAACAATAATAATATTTCAAAAAGATTTAAGATAAAGATAGAAGCTGATATCATATTAGTACATAATAAATGTAAAGTAAATAATTATAAAATAGTTTTATTATTTATTATTATTTTTTTTTTATCTCTTCAAATTAGTCGACCCATGCGATTTTTCCAAGTATTATATCTCTATATATTATTTTTTTTTAAATAGATATTTTTTCAATTTTTTTCATTTCTGTTGAAAATTGATCAAATATTTTATTAATTAGTCTGTTTTAATTTCTTAGGCCGAAGTTATTTTTTGGATTATCAAAGACTTGTTTTGTATATAATATATTTCTTCTTGTTGCATGTGTATTATCTTCTTGCATATTATAACATATTTTATAATAATTCTGTATAATTAAATTATATATAAATCTTTGTTGAGGAAATAATATTTTATTATTTACTAAAATTTGATTTTGTTGTTCAATTTGCAGTTTGTTAAAGTTAGGAAAAATTAAATTTATTATTGTTTTTTAAATTAATATTTTTCATTTCATTTTTATTTATATAGATCCAGTTATCAATACCGTAATTTATTATTGAATCAGTATATGATTTGTATAATATAATTTTTGTTTTTACTGGAAAGATGTCTTTGATATGATAAAATAAATATGATAAGTAATTTAGTCTTTTTAATATATGAATATATTGAGTATGCCATATATATTTGTTATTTATATATAGACCTAGATATTTATAATTATTTATTATTTCTATATTCTTGAATTTTAACATGTGCATTTGTAAATAAAAATAAGACGCCGACACACAAATTTAGTTTAAAAATATATTACACATTAAAAAAGGTACAAAGGACCGGTTTCGCTCCTTCCACAGAGCTTTCTCAACTAACTAAAAAATAAATGTACATGCTCTTAAATACAAATTGTCTTAAAGAATTAACATAAAAATAGCTGTGAACCAATGAGGACTGATAAATCAATGGTGCGGAGGCTGCAACATTAATCACGTCAAAAAAAAAAAAAACGGCAACCAACCAAAAAAAAAACAAAAAAAAAAGAAAATCCTATTTTTTTCTTTATATTCATTATTTCGGGGGGAAGGGGCCCGGACCCTCCGAAATAATATAAATCCTATTTTTTTTCTTTATATTCATTATTTCGGGGGCCCTCCGAAATAATAAATATAAAAGGAAAATCCTATTTTATCCTCTTTCTTCTTACCTATTTACTTATTTTTTTCTTTATATTCATTATTTCGGCCCCCCCCCCCCTTATATTCGCCCTTGGGTTCATGAGTTGCCTTTGGAGTGCTCAGAAGACAATCTGTGTAAGTCATTTTTTTTTTTTTAAATTGAAATTTTTTCTGTAAGTCATACTCTAATGTTTATACTTTCGATTGACAAAGTGCCCAAATCACTCCTCCAAGTTTATAGTTATGTTATCGTTCAATAAAAAATTCATTCTTCAAATTTACAAACGTTGTTATTTTTTGGTACGTAATTTTAAAAAACCTATTTCATTTTTTGGTTTATTGACTTACACTGATTGGCTTCTGAGCAGTCCATATAATGATCTGATATGTCAGAACTCTTTCTTTATTATTTTTTAAGAAAAATAGCAGCAGAAGGAGATAGAATTATTTATGTTGAGGAACGAGCTTTAAATTAAAAAAGACAAATAAATAAAATGAAAAGATTAAAGGAACTCAGCGTCACCCTTCCATCAAAATAATTCTATAAAAAAAACATGTTTTAATTGTTTTCAAATGTTATCTAATGCTAATTATCTTAATATTTATAAAAATGAATTTCTTACTTTTTTTTTATTTTGAAAAATCTATTATTTTCAATTATTATTATTATTTTTTTTTTTTTTCTGCTAGAAGATTGCAAGTATTTCTAGAGATTCAGTGAATTAATTGAGACACCACCAAGTAATTAAGATAATGACCAAATTCAGGGAGGCCAGTTGACTTGACTTAAGACTATGATTAATGAACCCACTTACTTCATTAGGAATCATAATAAGGTGACATTATTTGACTTCCATCTTATCTGTTCTTTATTAATTGCTAAAAAAAAGGACTATCAAACAAGAGCTAAATTTAAACTGGGCTTCAACTATTTCCTTTCAGTTGATCTACTTTCAAAGACATCTGGAGGATGTCAAGAATTTACTAAGAAAATATCGTAAAAAAGGTTTGAATTATTTCAAATATTGCTTCAATTTGAATTTATATATAAAAAAATCAGTTGAATGATCCTCTTTAAAAGCAAATTTTAACAAAAAAAAATTCTAAAAATTAGCTCAAACTTATTTTAGCAATTTCGTTCTAATTTATCATTTTTATAAAATAAAAAAATGGTTTTAATTCAGTGAACGATTATTATTACCTTATATATTACTTTATATATATACATAAAGTTCTTAAACGTCATTCATCTCAGTCCCGGGTCATTGAAACTTTATCTCCAGCCTTCTGTGGCCCCTGTGGTGTATATCTACCTACCTTAAATCCAGAATAACAATTTAAAAATAAAAATAATAAAGGCGTTAAATAAGTTATTAAACTTAATTCATTTTAAAAATTTATTCATAAGAATAATTCAGATGAGTTTTAAATAAGAAGTAATTAAAAAAATAAAAATCTATAGCAATTGAGCTTATCAAGTATTTTCGACTTTTGATTTAAGGCTTTATAAATAAAAGACTTTTATTTGAACCCAGGGAATTATCTTCTTTTGCCAATATTTTGATTTAATACTTTTGAGTATTCAGATTTGTTATAAATTTCTTTCAATATTTAAAGAGACATATCATATATATAATTATACTAGAAACGGTTTAGGTTTTTGCTGAGGGCCTCGAAGATGTCTGTTCTTGTGTTTGGCTGATGTGAAATAGAAGCCGAGTTAAACGCTTGGGTACAAATGAAACAGATTTTCTATAAGAAACCAGCAAAATTGTTTTAGGTCGAACATTTCCAAACATGTCATCTTCGTTGGTTTGATTCTAGTGAAAATATTAGTAAAATTATGAAAATAAGATTCTACAGAAAATACTTTGCAGCAGTATTGTGGATTTAAATATTTGTAGTTTGAAGGTCATTTCTTAATTGGATTTTCTCTTAATTGAAGTCTCCCAGTGTTTATTCAACAAATGTCTCAGTATTTAAGTCAGAAATCACAGCCAGAAAACTCGTTTTCGATATTCTGTTATTAAGAGGGAAGGAGTTAAGATAGGAAAGTCCTCCACAGCTGTGATTAGATCTCAAAGAATTACTAATAATGATCGACCAGTAATTGGAAAAGAAAAAGAAATGTCATAAAAATAAAACATTCAAAATGATTCTTTAAAACTTTTTTTGGGGATAAAAAATTTATATTTATCAATGTAAAACTCACTAATAATAAGTAGTGAAATTCCTCGTGATAAACTATTCTTAAAGATGTATGTTAATTCTATTGTGTTAAGAGCAATTGTTTACAAAAGGTGGATTATTGTAACAACAATGAAATGATAAAGCAATGGGATACCGAAAACGTGAGTTTGTTAGGAGAAGAGGAAGAAGAAGAAATAGAGAGAGAAATGGAAGTAGAAAATGTGTGAAGAGGCATCGTTTTCCTGGAGAATTTGGAATTTATATAGGAGGACAATTATTCAAATATGGACATTCAAGAGAACCGTTCAGATGAAAGAATGAAGCGTACAAAGAATATTTGGATTGGATACGCTTCAAGGAATAAAGTCCTATCGTTCACTGTTATGTTCGAATATGAAGTGCACAGCATTTAAAGTAAGTGAACTTTTTCTTTTCTACTCGAGACAAAGACAGTATTGCATTCTTCGCAAGAGAAGGAAGAATCGACTTATAAATATTTTAGTATTAAAGTTACAAGAAAGAATCTACAACGTTAACTTCGCAAAGAGAGATAATTTGTGATATGTGAATAGACTGTGTTAACTCAACTAGAAGTAAAGTGAATATCAGTTATAAACTTTTAAAGAGGCTAGTATATGAACATTAAAGAACTTATAGCTTATTAGAAATCAAAGTATTTATTTATTCAACGCAAGTGAAATAAGTGAAGAGAATTCATTAGATTGAACACAGTTAAGGATCTAGAAATAACTCTTGTTTTATCCAACACACTTAAGTCAGTATGAGTTTTAATCTTTATTTTTGAATGTAAAGCAAGGATATATTTGTTTTTAATACATATATTAATGAAACTTTGAAAGACTGAGTATTATTATTTATAATTAACTTTATTTCAGAAACACATATTAACATACCTTAAGTTCTGCTAAACTAATATATAAAAACTTTTACACTACTTAATAAAGAATAGTATTTAGAGCCCATCAATTATATTTTACAATTAATTATATGGATTATAGCAAAGAAATCATTACTTGTAGGTTAATATAAATTAAAAGTTAAAGCAATCCCACAAACAGGCCTTGCAGGCCCACGGGCGCGCAGGAGGTAAGACTCCCAGCGTTTCTTGACCAACGGGACTAGAATGAGGTCGGGTGGTCAGCCGACGCCCGCCCGCCTTTAAATCCCGGGAAAGAAACCCGGTACCCATTGTACAGAGGGCTGGGTAGGCTCTAGGATCCGTTTGGAGGAGAATGGAGCGTGTCAAAATTCCCGCTCTCCGCCGAAGCCGGGAGTCGAACCCGTCACCTCCAACCCGCAGCCAAGAGCGGTTAATATAAGTAGATCTTATAATTATGAATAATTAAGAAGAAGAAAAAATAAATGAAAGAATTCGGCAAAAGCATTTAATACTGAAAAGTTAGACGTTGTCTTGATTCTTATTAGAAAGAACAATGGATTTATTTTTTAATTCCATTTTTATTTTCTTTGTGTTTGTAAATTAATGTCACGTGACAAAAGAAATTAAACCAAAAATAAAGAATTAAAATCGTTTATTTGATTTCATTCACTGGAATTTATTTTGCATTGTTGGAAAATTTAACCATTTTGATTGTTTGCATTTAAATTAGATCTAAAGCTAATAAACAATCATGGCTGAGACCACGTGTTTATTAAGTGACATCGTACAACAGCTGTTTCACGCTCTTTGGAGATCGTCAGCTAGGATTTTTATTTATTTTTTGCTGAGTTTTTTTATTGTTTCTTTAAAGCTTTCGAGGCTTCACATTGACTGCGACAATTTATCTAAAAATTTTTGTGAATTTTTGTGCTAATTTTCGTGAACTGTGGAATTAATTTTTTGAGAAAAAGAGATATTTCTGTTCGTTTGTTTTTTCTCAATCCAAGTTATCTGTGCAGAATTCCTTGAGCAATTTGTCGAATTCAAATTTTCGTTTTTTTTATTTATTTATCTTTTGAAGTAATTATAGAGATCTAAAGATTTACTGTCTTTAACAAGAAACATTGAATAAAAAACAAATGAAGAAAGGAAAAAAAAAAGAAAAGAAAATTTACAAAAAGACAAGTGATTAGCATTCACTGAGTGAAATTGTTCTCCTCATTTGCATCGCTATCGTAGTTTGGTGTCAAAACGAGAAGTTTTACCCACATATCTTCGAATAGCGAAAAGAAAAAAAGAGAAAAGAATGAATTTGTTGGAGTAATTAGTATCAATATTGAAATACTGAAAAAAATTAGATCGTTCATTTCTTTAAGTCTTTATTTTTTTTTTGTTAATTCTTATTTGAGACGACATCAGATAACTCGTTGCATTTCCTTCCGTTCACCTGTCAACAATATTATTTTTCCTACCGGCTGTTTCGTGAAATCGTTCTTATTGGTCAAATGGTTGTTGCTCTTTTGTTTGAATGATCTTAAAATTATGAATAAGAAAATTCAAACTTAGTCTTCGATAAAAGTCTCACAGAAAGCCAACGTATAAGAATATTATTAAGATACAAGTAAATTTCCGTTATCATTTTGTTACCTTTGTCTTCTTCAAATAATAAACGAAAGAATTTTTACTTGAATTTTGTTCTTAAAGGTCTTTATTTTCAAAAAGCAAATCATCACCTGAAAGTAATGTTAGCCTCAAAGTTTCAAATTAGTGATAAATCACATGATTTACAGAATTCCCAAAGCTTGTAAAAGAACTTTTTAGATGAACTAGAGAAAATTCTTTCTGAAATTGAAAAATCAAATAAAAACTCAGTAGCAGTGATATTAATGTAGATTTATTTAAGATAAATATAAAGACAAAGTAAACTTGTACTGAAATATTTGTTAAGTTGGACATAAAAATCAGATGAATTGTCTGCTCATACATTGATCATATTTTTCATTAAGGTTAATAAGAAATTAAAATATCATCCAAAATACATTTATTAATTATTTCAAAAACATCAAATAGAAATGAGAAGTAATGTCAAATGATAGTAAATACAATAGAAAAAGGCAGATACACTATAAAAAACTGATCATACGAAGTTAATTAAAAAATCTCCCTGTCAGCAGAAACTGATAAAAAGTAAAATGAAATATTAAAGATGCTTCAACGACAGATAAACAAACGAAGACAAGAGGAAGGAAATAAAAGAAAGAGATACAATTTTTAGAAAATTTCAGAGTGATAAAACTAACAGCAAATTCCATTACAGTGATATCTCGGGTTACGAACGACTCAGGTCACGAACAACAACTTCGAAAATTTTTTGTCTCGGGTAAGCCCTGATCACACCATCATATTTTTCAACATTGTTTTTGCTTCACTGAAATGATCATTGTTTTCAGTGAAAACAATCCTTGATTTCCACGAAATATGATGAAACAGTGCATATGATTGGCAGAGCGCTAGCCAATCAGAGTTGAGCTGGAAAGATTTTGGCGGCAACTCCAAGCCTATCCCAGATACGAAAAGACGGCGTTTAATCTGTTTTTAGAGGTTGAAATCGTGTTTCGGCAACACAATTTCGATAGAATTTGAAATAACTTTTAGCAAGGTGACAATCTGTTCGAAACTAATTGTACAGTGTTACCTCCTTTAACGGACACTCCGAATAGCGGACACCTCTAATTAGCGGACATTACTGCGAGTCCCAGTCCCTTAAAATAGGACATTCCATGTTATCCACTCCGAATAGCGGACGCTCTCAATAGCGGACAGTTATTTGAACTGTGAAAAAAATTTTTTTCGATTAACATTTCGACAAACACATCGTGGTTGTATTTACATCGGTGTCCCATACATTGATACATTGTATCGGTATCCCGTGATTCAATTCACGAATCTGAGGCCCTTTTTGTCACTGCAGTCGCTTTGTAAATATCAATCCCTCGTAAAGCTATCCTATAAACGTGTTGATTAAATTTAGTGCGAAATAAAATGGCGTCAAAAAGGAAGAATTAGCATTGAAAAAAAAATTTGATGTTCTTGAAATTGTTGAAAAAGAAAAGCTGAGTGTTCATTGTCTTGCTGAACATTTTAAAGTTGAAAAAATTCAGATTACTGAACTTTTGAAGGACAAAGATGAGATTAGAAAAATGTAGAAAGTGAATTCAAACGAAAATTCGAAGAATTTGAAGTTTCGTAAAACTGAAACAAGCAAAATCGACGAAGTGGTTATAAAAGGGTTCCACTCTGCTCATGCAAAGAACATTCCTATAAGCGTTGTTTTGCTTCAAGAAAAAGCCTGAGAAGTCGGTCAAACTTTAGGATTGGACACGTTTAAGGCATCAAATGGATGGCTAGAAAAATTCCGAACACGTCACAATATTCTTTCAAATCAATTTGTGGTGAAGAGAAATCCGTAGACCCAAATCATGTTACAGATTGGGTTGAAAAACTGAAATCAGTGTGCCAAGGATATGATGATTAAAAACATATTCAATGCTGACGAGACTGTTCTATTTTATCGCATCCTTCCAGACAAAACCTTGTGTTCAAGGGAGAGAAATGTTGTGGCAGCAAAATTTCCAAAGAATGTCTTACCATTTTATTGGTTGCAACATGCTGGGAGAGTTTAAAACTCCACTTGACATCGGAAAAGCTAGAAAACAAAGATTTTAAAAACATTAACGTACGAAAACTTAATGTTTCATGGAATTCTAACAAGAAAGCATGGACGACGACTGAAATAATGAGTGATTGATTAGTAGACTTGGACCAAAGAATGAAGAAGCAAGCAAGAAAAATACTTCTCTTCCTGGACAATGTTACTTCTCATCCTGACGATTTAAAATTAAAAATTGAAAAGTTAGTCATTTTCCCACCCAACACCACTTCTATGTTACAGCCTCTTGATCAGGTATTATCCGCAGCTTTGAAGTAGGATACTTAAAACTTCTTTTCAGACATGTTCTTTCACAGATTTCCTCCTGTAAATCTAGTGAAGAGTTAGCCCATTCTGTATCCGTTTTGGATGCCGTTTCTTGGATCACATCAACTCTTAAAAAGGTGGAATCTGGGAGTGTCCTGAAATGTTTAAAAAAGCAGGAATTGCAAATATGAGCGAAATGGTACCTGAGAATGCAACAGGTGAAAACAAAAAAGAGCTTAATCAGCTACTGACACATTTGGATTCAGATGTCCGTGTTGAAGATTACGTTGAAATTGACAAAGGTTTGTGGATTGAGGAAGAGGAGTTGAATATTATAAATTTCATTCCACAAAACACAACCGAACAATTTGCTCTTTCCGACGATGATGAGAATGACTCTGTGAATGAAGACGATGTCTGTAAAATTAAAAGACTTTTCGGAAGCACTGAGATACAGTGAAGAACTGAAAAAGTTTTTTCTGTGCAAAGGGGTCTCTGAGGGCCTTGCAAAGTTAAACGATTTAACTATTCATATTGAGAAACATGTTTTCAATGCAAAAAAGAAATGTCAGACTCTGTTAACCGATTACTTTAGTTAATAAAATTAATTTTCTATATACTGTAATTGTGGGCCCGGTAGCCGAGTGGGTAAGGGCGCTTGGCTGCGGGTTGGAGGTAGCGGGTTCGATTCCCGGCCTCGGCGGAGGACGGGAATTTTTTCATGCTTCTTTCTCCTCCAAACGGGCCTTAGGGTCTACCCAGCCCTCTATAGAATGGGTACCGGGTTTCTTTCCCGGGAGTTAAAGGCGGGCAAGCGACGGGCCGACCCCCCCGTCCTCAACTTTCCCCCCCGTCCCGTAGGTTCTGAACACTGGAGCCTACCCTCCAGCTGCATTGCGCGGTCCTCATCGCAACTTTAACTTTAACTATATACTGTAAATAATTTTGTTATTCTCTAACAGTAAGACAAACGGATTAGCACTCATTTAAAATTCAGTAAACAGTTTGCAATTGTTCATATTCTCTCCTAGCGCAATGATAATTATAGAAATTTAATTAAGATTGTATGGAATTTTTCATTAAATGACATGCTGTAAGCTAAAAAATGAAGAAAAGATAGTCCTCCCCAATAGCGGACACCTCCCAATAACGGACGAAACTTCCGGTCCGTGACTGTCCGTTATTCGGAGGTAACACTGTATATTTTATTCTAGCATCTCTACTATTTAAGCGGAAGCGGGGTGAATTTCGATTCAAAACCGCGACAATCCCACAATCCCCTGCGACCGTAACGAAGCTCAAGAAGAAATGAAATATCTCTTTAAAAGCTGACAGCTGCGTATTCCGATGCATAGAATTAATTTATTTCATGAAAATATTATTTATTTTCGAAAGATAATCTCTTCACTGTGATACTTAATTCATAATAGCCTTGGATTCCATCGAAACGGTAGCCAAAATGGCGCTGGTCGGCTTCTTCGGTCTCGAAGCTGTTCTGATTGGAGCTCACTAACGATCATCATTGAAAACAACGTTACGAATAGAGCAGATCCTAAATTTTTTCAATGATGGGATCAGTGATTAAAATGTCAAATCACACGATCATAGACCGTCAATGATGAAAACAAGGTTGAAAAATATGATGGTTCGATCTGGGCAACGAACACTGCCTCGGATTACGAAAGAAGGTGAGAGAAAGAGCAAGATTTAACGTTGGAGCGTACAGTGCAAACGAAGGCCCCGCAGTACCGACATCGCTTAGCGCTAGCCTACAGTCCGGGCAAATTTTACCTGATAATGCAGGGAACATTTACATGGCCAAATCACACCAAAGGCGTCTCACTTATCCTCTGAAAGTATCTCTCCGCGCCCACATGATTCTTTTTCCAAAGTAAACATCGATGGCCACTTCAGAAAGATTCTCCAGCAAAGGAAGCGACAAATTTCGCTTAATAGTTTCTTGGTGCAGAAAGATTCCCAGTCGGCTGCCAAGAAACCCCTGAAACTAATGATTCAGAATAGCAAAGAAAATGGCAAATTTCCCATGATCGTTTTCTTGGTAAAAACGATAGACTAAATCTTTTTTTATTTTACATTTCATTTATTTGGTTGTTTTCTTTCTCTTTATTTAATACGTGAAGTACGCGTATTCTTTGCGTTTTGTCAGGTAAACGACCGGATGTTAATAAAAAGGAACGATTCTTTCCTCTTGAAACGGATCGTCTCTTATTTCATTGATTTCAATGAAACGAACTGTTCTGGAACGAATTAAGTTCGTAACCCACGGTACTAAAAGTTATTAAAGAGAATAAAGTATTGAAATGTTAATGAAGTGAAGCAAAACAAAAATATCCAGATGAAGAATTCAAATATTCAAACAATGAAATTAGTAATTGTAGATTTACTACGAAATAAACTAACTGAAAATTACCTAGCGTCGAAAAAATTAACAATGATTTGATAATATTTGAGATAATTAACAATGAACAAAATTCTTACCAAAGAAATAAAAGTACTGTTCTCACAAAAGTTGAGTTTTTAAAATAAAAAAATTATCATTATTCAATTTATAGATTTAAACAAAGTAGACATTCTTAAACAAAAGGCTTAAATTAAATTTTATAAGAGGAACTCTTTCAACAATAATTTTCTAATTACCTAGAAAAAGAAAAAAAAATATTACATTGGAAAATATAAAAAATAAATTAATATAAGAAGAAAGGAGAATAATACAGGGCTCAAATTTAGGACTTTTCTTTTTCATAATATACAGGGTGATTGTAATTAAAGTTCAACTTTCAACATGCTGTAAAGAAAGAACCACTGCTCAGATTGACCTGAAATTTGAACTGAATGTACTGGAAGAGAGAGGAAATGGTACGGCATAAGAAAAAAAAATAGATGGCGCTTTAAGCGTCATAACGTACATGGGTTCGGCTACAAGTGACATTTGAATCGCAATACGACGGCTATGGCGTGAGTTGCACGTTAAATCAACTGTACTGTTCAATGTGCATGACTGAAGAACAGGGTTTTACTGAAGAAATGACTTCCAAGTCATTCAACAGTTGTGGCTCTGTTAGTTTAAAGCTCATCCACCACGGCAAGATCGTACCACATCGGATGGGAAAAATCGGTTTATTTGAAGCCAAAAATCGCATAAAAAGCAACAATAAAATCGGTTGTTAATGATCACGAGACTTGCGCAAGACATATTCAATATGCTGTCCACCGTTTTCTGCCACAAGTTGAAACCGAGAAACAGCATGTTCCACAATAGATCGGAGTGTCTCAAGGGTCACGTTGGAATGTGTTGAGCAATGCGTGCCTTAAATTCAGCTAAATTTGCAATTGGACCACTGAACACAACATTTTTCAGATAACCCCAAAGCCAGAAGTCACAAGGATGAAGATCAGGTGATCTTGACGGCCAGGCTGTTGGAAAATGACGGCTGATAATTCTATCACTTCCGAAATGCCTCTTGAGCAGCTGCTGCACTGGCTTTACATTGTGCGGAAGAGCGCCATCTTGCATAAAAATGATGCTACCCACACATGCACGCTGTTGAAGTGTTGGAATGCCGTGGTTGCGCAAAAGACTCTCATAGCGTTTACCATTGAAGGTACAGGTAATAGGACCTGCACGACCCATCTCCTCGAAAAAAAATGACCCTACGATAAACGCTGACGTCAACCCACACCACACAGTTACCTTTGCAAAACGAAGAGATACTGGTTCATATACGAACGGATTTTCCGTTGCCCATATTCTGCAATTCTGAGTATTGACATGTTCTTGGAGATGGAAATGAGCTTTGTCTGTCCACAAAATGTTCCATGGCCATTCATTGTTCACTTCCATGCAAGCAAGAAATTCTAGAGCAAACCTTTCTCTTACTGGCAGGTCAACAGAAAGCAACTCCTGAACATAGGTAATTTTGTATGGATAGCAATGCAGGATGTTTCGTACAATTTTATGCACCGTGCTACAGGCATGTCCAAAGGCAATTCCCCGTGCACTGCACGTTTGCACACCACCCCTCGTATTTTCTTGGACCACATCTTTTACTGACGTCAAAGCAATTGCTTTCTCCCTCGGCAAGATTTCACTTCAAAAGAACCTGTCTCTTCGAATTTCTTCATCATTTTCTCCAGATCCTTGGAAGACATCAGACCACAGCTTTTTTCATACCCTTTCCTGTCCGGAACTTCTTCAGAGCTGCTGGCGCACAGTCACCGTTCTTGTAAAAGAACTGCACAAGCAGAGCGCGATCCTTCATTGAGAGAGTCATGACGAGCTTCTCAGAACTTCATGTACTTCGTCATGTTTTTATAACAAATGCAATGTGTCGTGCGCATGACACATCTTGTATTTTGCATACAATGACGCTTAAAGCGCATCTATTGGCGCCATCATTTGGAACCAATTTTTTTTTCTTGTTCCATACCATTTCCCCTTTCTTCGAGTATATTCTGTTCAAATTTCATCCTGAGTAGAGGTTCTTTTTTTACAGCATGTTGAAAGTTGAACTTTAATTGAGGAGCTTAGTTTCAAAACCCGCCATCTCCAAAAATGGCAAATTCCGAGCCAATGGAGTTTTTGCTAAGTTCAAATCAAACCCCGCCATTTGCATACAGTTTAACTTCAAAAACCGTTTTCTCTCTTGTAACAAATGAATTCTTTTAAGAGGAAGTTCTTTCTTCTTTCTTCGTTTGCTTCTCTTTTTCTACTATCACGTGTTGTTTTAGGGCGCTCGCCATCTAATGCATCCCTAAGCAAACCACGACTACGGGACAAGGGGGGGAGAAAGGTGTGTAAGTAGGGAATGAGGTGTTTGGACGGGAAAAGGGGAGGTGCCGTGGAAAGCCAGCCTAGCGACAGGGGATTTATCAGAAGGCCCGCGCCTTTCAATTAAAGAATAGGGCAAAAACTCAGATAAAGGGTTAAACAAAGGAAGATTTTATTATAGAGTAAACTGACAGAAAAGATACAAAATAAAGTAAAAGATAGGTCACATATTCACTCTCAAAATGTCCGTTCGGATCAGTCCTGGGCTGATAAAGTTCTCGCTGGTCGCACTATGACGAGATCCTTCATTGACGGGGATGAACGGCCGGGACGGTCTCGACGGAATCCTTAGGGCACTACGGAGGCACACTTGCGAGCATCGAATTCGGTCTGCGTATCTCCGGAGATGTCGACAGCCAAAAGCGGACAGGCGGCTGGGTTAGAGACTGGCGGAAGCGTATTTCTGAACGAGTCCGCGATGTCTTCTCTGGAAGCCGCCTTTCCGCATATGCACTGCCGTCGACCTTCTTTAGGGGGAGACCTCCGAGTAAAAATGAAAGCGGGCAGGTTTTCTGCGACGACCGGTACCGCTCGCCGCGTGTACTCGGGTGGTCTTACCTGCGCCTCGCCTTCTGAAATGCTGCTTGCCTCCGTCGTGGATCCACTCCGAGCAGGGAAAAATGCGGGTGGGGTTCTTGGCGACTGGAGCCGCTGGCCGCGGACCGTGTCGCCTTCCCCAAACCTCGCTTCCTGCTCTTGGCCGCTGCTTGTCGGGTTCTCCTCGGATACTGCTCGGATACTGCGCTCTCTTCCTCTCGGGGCCCGCCATTATATTCTCGGGAGGGGTGGCGAGACATTTCTGTCCCCACAGTTGCTTCTGGCAGATCACTCGTTGTTGTGACATCAGGCCCTTTGTTTTCCCGGGTTCCCGATGCACATAACAAAAGGGAGAAAGTTGGGAGAAAGCTTTCTCGGGCCCTTCCCGAAGTCGTTAAACCATTGTTTTAAAGTTTCATGGTGCCGAGTTGACGGGGACTTTCAGTCTGACCGACGCCAGGACTGAGAAACGACGAGAGAGAAATATGGAAAGTTAGAAATGGAAAAGGAAAAAATGTTAGAAATATTAAAAATATTAAAAATATTAAAAGTATGTTAGGGAGAAGAGCGAAGCTCGGGGCACGAATAGTGTTCGTGACACTACGAAGGAAACCCTCAGTGGTTCAAAAATAAATAGACATTTTTATTTTATTCTATTCAATACCAATCATTTTGCTTTTTTCTCTTCTTCTAATTTTCCATTTTCGAAGTCCGAACATTTGAAATCATTTTTTTTTTCTAAAGAACTATTTTTTTGTTCTTGTTTTTTATTGAGTAACTTTGTTAATTAATATTTTAGAATTTAAGAAAGGTTTCGTTTATTAATGTTATTTATTTCATCATCATACAGAATAAATATTCAAAAAAATAATTAGGCCCAATGATCCATGATTAATTTTTTTTGTTAGATTTGGTTATGTATAATGACAGCCCTAAATTTGGTTTGCAGTTCGTTTTTTATTTTTTTGTTTTCATATAATTAATGTCATTATATGTTCACTTTTTAATAACATAATAATCTCATCTAAAAATTTTATTCCTACAAATAACCCCATGAAATTTTATCTTTTGGTAATTTTGTTTGCCATTATAATTAATCTCCAATGTTGATTCGTTAATCTGCAAAACAACGTTTATTAACGAGCAAATTTATTTCTGCAGTTGATTACTTTACGAACATCCCTACGACATTTCTAATGAACTGTAATTTTACCAAGTGATCAATCGACGCCTGCAATCCACGTAGGAGACAGCTTTAATGGCGTCAATTATGGCATGTCTCACTCAATATATGACACTGGTTCAGAGCTATAACGACCGGAATAACTAAACAGCTGACGACAAAATGAGAATCTCCATGGAGCGAAAAACAACCATCAATTAAACTAAAGGCATCTCAAAGACCTTGACAAGTTTTTTTCGGCAATAACCTATCAAAGATTTTTTTTTCTTTTCCTATTATGATTTAGAAATGTTTAAATTCATTAATAAAACAAAAAGTGCTGTGATAAGAAGAAGAAAAAATTAGAAATGAAAATATATTTTCAAAGGTTTGTTTTAATAATGAGGATTTAAAGTACAGTAGTAACTATGTTTTTGTATTAACGTATTTTTTCAAATTTTTGTTACTTAATATTACGAATACAATTCAAAGTATTATTCTAGCTTTCTGTTGTTGTTTTTTTTTATTCCTTATGTATCTTTTAACTTTTTGGATTAATAAAATAGAAGCCGATCTTAAGAAAATTTTTTATTCCTCATCAATTTTGTAGTTTATTGAATCAAAAATTATACCTTTACAATATTATATGTTTTTATTCTAAATTTTACATTAGTTTACTTCACTAACGATGGCTTTTACATTAATTTAGTTGGCAATAAAAAAATAAAATAAAAAAATAAAATAGTATTGAAAGAACTTTAACGACTTAAAAAAGAAATGTTTTGCGATAATTAAGGCTAAAGAAATGTAA
Organism: Thereuonema tuberculata; assembly: GCA_023159025.1. Classification (NCBI taxonomy): domain Eukaryota; kingdom Metazoa; phylum Arthropoda; class Chilopoda; order Scutigeromorpha; family Scutigeridae; genus Thereuonema; species Thereuonema tuberculata. The sequence continues at coordinate 3,046,316 of JAFIDM010012231.1, read as the reverse complement.
AAACAGTAACCAATTGATATTATTATTATTATTATTGTTGTTAAAGATTGCTATACACTAGGCGATCAAAAATATTCCGATACCCTTCTGCAATAGTGAACTGAAACCTAGATGGCACGATGAGGGAGTTGTTTAAGAGGGAGTTGGTGTTGTTAATTGATACGAATAACATCAGAGCTCATTGATTTTGAACGGACTTGCCATTTGCTGCCACTTGAGTAATAAGTTTATCAGGGACATTTCAAACCTTCTAAAGTTACCGAAATCGACTGTTGGTGATGTGATTGTGGAATTGGAACGGGAAAGCGCAACTACAACAAAACAGAGACCTCATGTACTGATAGACCTACGAGTGTTGAATGTTGAAGAAAGTGATTCACACAAATAGCAGACCCCGATTGAAACAATCACCCTAGAGTAGTACTAACATTCTAGTCAGCACCACGTAGTGGTGATCACGTTATATATTTTTGATCATGTAGTGTATATCTTATGCTTTTCAATATAGTATCTACAAATATTTGTATTCAAAATTGATGTTGCAATTATATTATAACTAAAAAAATCAGAACCCATTAATAGGAGTATTGTCATTCCTAACGGATCTGTAACTTTTATATTTAGAAATAAAAATTATTATTTTTATACAGGACACTACAAAACAATGTGTATCACAGCTGCCAGTTCTTTAGCTGGTGTTGGCCTTCAAACGCATCGAATTCTTCCCAAGAATCTAGGATGTCGTAATGTATCGGCGCAAAATATGTGCTGATCCAAGCAGTGCGGCTTTTTGGAGTTGACCGATGGAGATTTTGTCAATATTTAGATCTTGTAAGTGCTTACCAAGGTTTTTTGGTATAGCACCCAGTGTGCCGATAACCACTGGAACCACCACTGCCGGCTTGTGCCATAATCGTTGAACCTCGATTTTTAGGTCTTGATACCGTGTGATTTTTTCCAGTTCTTTTTCTTCCACTCTACTATCACCAGGTATGGCTATATCAATTAGCCATATCTGTTTCTTTTCTATCACTGTCAAATCTGGCGTATTGTGTGCTAAGATCTTATCTGTTTGAATTCTGAAATCCCACAGTATTTTCACGATATCATTTTCAATCACATTGTTTACTGTATGTTCCCACCAGTTGTTTGTTGTTGCAATGTGATAATTTTTGCAGATGTTCCAGTGAATCATCTTTGCAACTGCATTATGCCGCGTCTTATAGTCCGTCTGTGCAATTTTTCCACAGACGGACTATAAGAATATATATTATTTTTATTATTATTATTATTATTATTATTAATTAAAAATATATTTAGAGTCAATTTCATTTCAGTTATTTATGAAATTATTAATGAAAGCTGTAATTAATGTTTCTCAGCAACAAAAACAAAATGAAATTTTTAATTAAAGTTCCTTAGCGTTCCTTTATCAGAACCTTCTTTAAGATATTCCAATCGATCAACTAATTTAATGGGCTTTTTTTTTTTCCTTCTTAATTACATTTTTTTTATTTGGTTTTGACAGGTTTTACTAAAGCTAAAAAAAAAAGATAAAAATTTGCTAATTTATGGGAAATGTCAGAGTTCCAAGATATTTTAACGAATTCATTAAAATCTTTGCTTCCCAAAAGTTTTCCTATTTCTTTTTTTTTCTGTTCTAAGGCCACTTTTACGGTGGTTTTTTTTTCATTAGTTATCATAACTTTAATCACTTTGAATTGTTTCAATTTCTATGTTGTCATTTAATCATTTGAATTTAGTTTTCTACTCGTTCTATTTATCTATTCCTTCTCTTTTGTTTATTATCTCTGCTTTGCATGTTATCCTATATTTTCTTTACTTTTTTTGAATTCATAAACCTTAGTGATAACAAATTCTTAATTTCTACAACAAGTAATATATATTATTCATAATGAGTTTATGATTTCGTGAGATCTATCAGCCTTCTTCGATCTTATAGGAAGAATGCCGTTGGATGCCGTTGCGTCTAAGTTGTGCCAGTCAACCCCCCCCCCCCCCCAAGCATTTTTTGTTCCTCAGGCAGTAACCATACGATCGAATTTTTTTTAATAAATCTTTTATTTTTTTAAAGTTATTATGTTGATTTTTTTTTCACAATGCTACGGACCTTACATATCTGTGGGATAATAAGCTAATATTTATTTAATATTTATTTTTATGTAATTATTATTGTTATTGTTATTCATCTTAGATAATATGAATGTTAGATTTTATTTTTTTTTTAAATTTAAAAATTAACTTTTGAAAATACAGCAGAATCAGATTACTTTAATTCATTCCGAGAAACTTCCGCGCTGTGGAAAGCAGCGTTGATCAAAAACGTTATTATAATGGATTATATTGTCATACATATTCGAAGATCAATTATTGGTCCCCACACCCCCGAAACGACAAGAAATTAAATATATATATTATCAGTGATCTATCGAAATTTCTTTGTTTCAAAGTCACTCTTGTCATATACGATGAAATAGTTGTTCTTTATTTTCGTTATGTTTTTAATAGCAGTTCGACTATTCTTTCCTACCTTAATCTGTTTTTACGAATGAAGGACCATCTTCGTGAACGAAAGCTTTATAATTTGAAGTTTTGTTCTAGTGTGAACAATTTACATTGTATATCTTGTTGGACTTCCTCTTTCCACTCATTACAGAATGTGATAACTTGTGATAAGTTGCGAGACAAAGTAGACACAACCGCGAATGGTGCTATCATGCAAGCGCAACTCTTTTACAACTCTGTCACAGCCAATAGGAGTTTTTTATTTCAAATAGGAAATTAAATGTTTTGACCTTCAAATGGACTTTTATTTTTTAATTCCAAAATTCTATTTTAGATTTAGTTTTATTTTTATTTTATTTTTTCAATCATTGAATTTATACAGAATAACAGTGTTAAGATTCTACGCAAACTGTAGAACATAGTATTAAATAACTCAAGTGAGTAGCCCAAAACATTAACTAACACCGAAGATCATTTTCTCATATACCCTAAGGGTGGTCATTGGATGAACTGCAGTTGCATTCAGTTGGGACATTCTCTTTGGATTCTGTTTGTAGTTTGTGGTATTTGTTCATTTGTAAAAGTCTATGATTTCATTAAAGAAAACCAAGAATTTCAGATCATTCTGTGGTTTAGATACTCAGTCCCGGAACATGGAGTTTCTCTGGCTCACGCTTCTATGTGGACCAAAGCAACCAAATGTATGACTACAGTTTCACTGATGAATATTTTTTTTGTCTTCTGAGCTAATAATAAAGCTTTCTTTGGATGCTAAGGTCAAGAAATTCAGAGACAATCTTCTTTGCTAAAGTCAGTTTTGAAAAAGCACCCAGAATGGTTCGGTTTGCTCTAAGAAAGTTCGGGCTGGAATAAATAAGTCAACAATCTTAGAATATATTGACAATCTCAATGATGAAGACTAACTCCAATGACGGACATAAACCTCTGTCACTGTGGCGGCGACTAATCAGGAATCAATTCCACAAAACAAGTAAATCAATTAGGCTACAATAAAAGTTATTTTATCATACGTCATATTTATAAGGCTGGTCATTTTTCGTCATGGAAAATGGACCAGAATAAAATTCCATCTTCGTATTCTCTCTATTTGCTGTCTCTGTATTTTTTTGAGTTTCACTTTATCGGAATTTGTCATCGGATTTAAAATTTGTTGATGAAATAAGATGAACTGACGGCTAAATTACGACCCTGTCCGGGTCATTTTATTAGATACATCTACCTAGTAGCGTGTTGGGCTTCCTTTAGACCTCAAAACAGCCTGAATTCATCGAGGCAAGGATTCCACAAGGTGCTGAAAATTAAAATGTATTCAAATTTAAGGAAAATTTAAGGAAAAAAAAAAGTTTGTTTTCTTTTTTTTTATTAAATTTGTTATTTGACTTTTTTTTATTTGAACAATAAATAAGTAAATAAATAAATAAAGCAACAGAATTTAATAAATAGTATTTTAAAAGAAAAATATGTGTTTGAGTAAAAACAAATACAAAAAAGAAAACCTCAGCCATTAGGTAAAATAGAGAATAACAGAATGGTTTTCATTGAATATAATAACGAATATTAAAATGAAACATATTCACAAAAAGAAATAAAACAATATCACTTGTCCAATTTTTTTCTCAGGCAAAACTACTTGATTCAATTACTGTTTTCACTTTCAATTTCTTCTTAAATGAGTCAACTTCGTGGTTCATTATTGGCTCCTCCTCTTCTTGACAGGAGTGGTTCTAATGAGGTGTTATTGAAAAAAAAAAATGGGAATGAAATAACGGACCTGAAATGGAAAAGCCAAGGCGAGCGCTCACAGAATCTGGGTCAAAACCAGGACGAAGAGACCGGAGTTCACCGACCCCTACCTACCGGGAAGACTCCGGCTGTGGCCTCCTTCAAGAATAACCTACTTCGATTGCAACACAAGTGCCATCTCTAAGAAGAATCCATTCAGTCAATACTGATAGAAAATTAAGGTTTATTTAAGTAAAAACTAATTATGGAAATTGTAAATAAAACTCTTATACTTCATTTTTAATTTTCTTTATAATAGATTTTTCAATATAAATTAAATAAACCAAGGAAAGTTTTTTATGTTGAGGAACTTCTTTGCTGATTAAAAGAAGAATAATTTGTAATTAAAAAAGTCTAAGAAAACAAACAAAATGACTAAAATAAAATCAAAGTTTAAAAAGACAAGTAACACGTTTTGGGCCCCTCAGGGGTCCATCATCGGACTGGGCCAAATGAATATATTACAAAGAATAATAAGGAGATTTTAAGACGTGATTACATTACAAAGAACTTCTGAAAATCTCCTTATTAAGAAAGAAAACTAATCTTAGATTTTATTATGAAATACTCATTACTGACGAGAGATTCTTCACATCAGCGAATTCAAATGGTTTTGTTTTTTTTCCCAGGGATTCACCAGAATTCCCCGTATTATAATTCAAATTTGAGATTTATCAGTGAATCAAGATAATTTAAGCAAAACAAAAACAAACAAACAAACAAAAAATGCTAGAAATTTCTTTGTTCAATTTTATCTAACGAGTCAAAGATGATAGTAGGCCTAATCTTCTATTTTTTTAGTTTCTAATGAAACAATTTAGAATTAAAAACGAGAAAAAAAAATCCAATAGCAATGCAATGATTTCTCTTCAACTTTTCCTTCTTGTCTCTTTCTTAATTTATTAAATCTAATAAGCAATCATAATACAGTAGAATCTTGATATTTCGAACTTCGATATCTGGAAAACCTTGATTTGTCGAAAAATTATTTTTCCCCTTTTCATATTCATCTATTAATTTTAATTCTTATGTCGAAGAGTTTTCACTCAAAACCTTTTTATGTTGAATATTTTTCGAAGTAAAAAATGAATTTTTCCGGAAAAATCGCAGATCAGTTGTGTTGAAGCAAATAGAGGTATTTTTTAAGAAATTCTAGCAATGTAAGTTCATTGTATTTTACTAATTCTTTTCAATTTAACTTAATTATTTTCGACTACTTTTAAAATTAAAATGTAATTGCTGTATTTAGACTTACTGTCAACTAATATTACATATTCATACTTATTCTCATTATCAAGACTAATTTTTAGAATATTATTCCGTATCTTCTGTTTTTACGAGAATTTTTTAAGTTTTGGTTATGAAACTCGCTATCTTCTCGAAAACTCGCTATCTCGAATTTTTTTTAACGTCCCTTCGACTTTGAGATATCGAGAGTATTCTGTATTTTTGTAAAAGATTCAAGATATATTTCAAATTGGAAAATTTGAATTTCGGATGATTTAAATATTATTTGAAACTAGAAATATTCACTACTGTGCAATTACTTTTCCATTAATCATAAAAACATTAGCATAATCTTTAAGTAATAAATGCTATTTATTTCTAACAAAACGTCAGTGAGATAAATTGATGCCTCGTGGCTACTCTAATCTATAATTTAGGAAATAAAACTTATCATATTTTTCTTCTCTTAATCTTCAATTAAAAGGCAAATGTCGAAAGATGTAATTTTTTTTTAAATAAAAAAAAAAGACAAAAGAATTCTTCCTCCTAAAAAACCCCAGCAAAGTTCCAAATGGAACTAAACTAGACTCCTTTACAGCTTTGACTTCTGTTCAGATTGTTTTCAATCTACGTTGTTCCAATAACCATACAATTATCACAAATTTACTAAATGGAAAAAAATATAGCTATAACCTTTTTCTGTCACAAGAAATCATTAATTTTCGGCAATTACTTGAGTTTAAATCAAACTTAACTATGCACAACGTGATCTAGTCCTACTAAAAACAGAACAAGAAAGGAATATTAAGTTTGCTCTGCATCAAATAAGAGCATGGAAAGAAAAACTAGAAACTAGAAAAAAAAATGACACTGAAAAATATCTAATTACAAAAGGCTTAAGATTTACAGACACAATTTAGTAAACAATTAAAACGAAATCAATCCTTCAATGCTTCATTTACCTTTACAATTGATTTTAATCAAGATTTAAAAATAATCTTAGAAAGAATTGAGTAAGGAGTAGAATTTTATATAAACTACAAATCAATAAAAATGATCCTGTTATAATCAATTTCTTTCAGAACAACAAAAACAAACTTAATATCACCATAAAATACTGATATCTACAAATTATAGTTTTTCATAACTAATTTATAAATGCAAGATTGTGTAGTAAGACTGGGGTAATGGAAATTTTAGATAATTTATAAATAAAAATACTAAGAAGCCCATTTCCATATCTCTTTTAATTTGTTTATTACATAAAAACAAACAGCATACTTCAAAAAGATAACAACTACAGGTTGAGAATGCTTTATCCGAAATGCTTGGGACCTGAAGTAAATCGGAGTTTGGATTTTTTAGGATTATGGAATATTTGTATATTTGTATTTATAAAATGGGATAGCTTTGGGATGGGACCTAACTAAATACGATATCCATTTACATTTCATAACAGAGGTCATACATAAACCCTGAAAGTAGTGTTATATAATTTTTTACTAATTTTGTATTTGTACAAATACACGTAATGATGCTAGTCATGTTATACCAAAAACACGATTATCACTGCTTATAAATAGAAGTTCAGACCAAACGCTAGATCTACATCAGGTCTGATAAACTTGAGGGAAGGAGTGCAACATTGATGACGGCTCTGGCAGCAAAATGGCGCCAGATTGTGGTGTGTCATGTCACCACTCAACTTTCGGATTTTGGAGGTTTTCGAGTTTTTGGAATTTCGGATACAGCCTCCTCAACCTGCTATATTAGTATATTTCATTCAGAATTAAAAGGAGTTTAATATACATAAGTGATATTTTAAAATAAAAATGATTTCTGTAGATTCTGTAGCATAAGCTATTAGCAACTGATTCTACGAAACAGTTTCGCGTTTAATTTTACTCACTAGCCGGAATTATCTATTAATGAATAATTCAGGTGAATTCTAAAAGCCTTTACCTTTCTAAAAGCTTTCTAAACTTTTCTGAATTTTCTGAATGATTTACTTTGGCTGAGGAAATTAAGTAACCACAACACATTTACTCAACAATCTTACTGATAATATTCCATTATAATATTGTATGTTTTATGTAGTACAGTGCTTCGATAAAATGAAAAAAAATGCAGTAATCATTGAATATTGGCAAACATTGTAAAGTATTGCTATTTTCTTTCTACAATTGTTTTGTGTTTGTATAAAATTATAAGTTCTTTAAAAGATAATTAAAGAACTAATAAAAGATAATGTATATGCTCGATCTATACAGTGATTTTCAAGGGAATAAAAAAATAAATTAATAAATAAAAAAAAAAATTAGCCTGAGAACTAGGAAACATCCTAAATTACTCATGATCCACAATAATTATTGTCTTATACTGGCCGAACACGAGGCGATATTTTGGGACAATCAGGCCCAATTTGATTGCTGGCAACCGTTTGCCCCAATTTGATTGCCCCAACCTGAACAATATTGCCCCAATTTTATTGTCGGTACCAAAGGAACAATATTGGCCCAATATTAGTTGGCTCAAAATATTGGTGGTACGAAAGCGAATCAAATGAACGGATGACATCACGTGACAATGCTGATGTCGAAGGAGGCGGGACTTCGAACATCGGAAAATCACTCGCTCCCGCCGACCATGTTTTGTGAGAGAGAAGGCTTAAAATCTGCAACATGGGCGGCCCAAAAAAGATAATTCAAACAACAATATTTTGTCAATTGATAATGAAAGAATCTTAATGGATTTCTACCGCGGTAAGGCGTTTAATACTCGATCGATTCTGTCCATTCGTAACATGTTTAGGCTTAACCGCAGGTACGCTTACACTGGATAGCTCCCATTTTATTCGCAAATAAACTGTATAAATAAAACCGATGTCGTACAATTGCTGGGAATATTGTTCCCAGTGCATTTATGCTCTGCTCGTGTGGTGTGTTTATAAGGCGTTCGCACTTAATGTGTAATTACTAGGGCTCCCTAGTGACACACGAAGCGCCGTAACCACCGATATTCAAAGCAATATTGGTTCAAGACAAACTCTGTGTTCGCGCTTGATAAAGTTGTCCGCAATCAAATTGGGCCAACTTGTCCCAATCATATTGCCATAAAATCGCTCCGTGTTCGCCTAGCATTAAGTATGTCTGAAACTAGAATGCTTGGAACCTAAGCCTAAAGAAAAGAACAGGTGTCAATTATTGCTTATAAACAGGTTCCTCAAAAGCAGTAAAGAAACTACAAGGTTTACTGCTTTTACGATGACATAAAGTTCTTGAATCGTAAATATAAACACGACTTACATTTCAACGATTAAGCGTCTATTAACAATAGAAATAATGTTTTTGAACTGAGGGATCGGTTTGATACAACTTTCTCTTATAACAGAGAAATAAATATTCAAAGAAAGGACAGCGGATGTTTCAATTGGAATAATTCTGTGTTTATTATATTAATAAACAGTTTGAGAATAAAACAAAATGAAAGATACGATTTGTAATGTTCTATTTTAGAGAACGAATTCTCAACTGTTCACGAATATTCTATTTTCAGTGGCGTTCCATCATCTCCTCATTAGAGATCGTACAGGGTCTATCATTTTAAGTAATAAATAAAGCCTCACGAATATCGAAAACAGGAAAAGTCGTCGAAATTTCATTGCTACTTTTTGACAGTTTTCGCATCTTCAGGGGATCTTCAGTGAACCTCATTCTTTATTTTTTGTTGTTGTTTTAATTAAGATTACAAATCTGATAGTTCTGAAATTATTTCTGGCTTCAAGAATTTTTACATTAATCTACTTCCAAATATCACAACTGTTTCTATTGATTAGAATTCAAATTCGAACGTCATTAGCAAAAAAATTAATGAAAATACTGAAATGAAATACAAATTCAATATCATAGTAATAAATTGTTTTGGAAAAAGACAGTCAATGTCAACGAATTATGATCAGTCAATTTAAAATCTCAAAAAAATAAAAATCAATCCGATTTTTCTCTTAGCCTGTTTTTGAATTTACAATTACTTACAGCATTACTAATGAAAATGAGAATCTTCAATAAACTAAAACATGAAAAATGGTCCAGGAAAGCATTAAAGAAAATATTTCCAAGAATCTTGAGAGGAGAATCCTCACTTATCAAGGAAGCATCGCTTCTCAGAGGGTTCAAGATGAAAATAAACAACAACAAAATGAATCGCTTTCTTTTTTTATGCCGGAGATAAAAAATTCGATTGAAGATAATTGGAAAAAAAACATCTTTGTGAAGTAAAAATTCCCGTGATCTTATGAAGATCACAAAGAAGATCATGAAGATCATAAAGATCACAAAGAAGATCATGAAGATCACAAAGAAGATCATGAAGAT
>JAFIDM010012231.1:3006791-3018684 GCA_023159025.1 Thereuonema tuberculata | reverse complement strand
ATAATTTAAAATAATTAAGAAAATAACAAAAAAATGTAACTCAACAATATATACAGTTTTAAGTTTGAATATTTTTGGAATTCCAAAAAAAAAAAATCAAACTGTAACTGTTAACCTTTCCTTTTCTTTTCTTTTACGATTCTGTTGAGAATGACATCCGCTTTGGATGTCGAAACGTCCAGCCCTCAAGTCCATTTGTGTAATGTATTCTTTTTTTCATAATTTTTAATATACATTATTTTTTCATACATGTGTGTGTGTATGTTTTAATCATTTCAAAAATATATTCAACACAAGTGAAATTCCTAATTAAATAAAATAAAAATACTGATTTATTTTGGATCTTTCATTTTCTATTAAAATCTGGTAAAACTTTTTTAGTTTGTAAAAAAATAATTAAGTAATCTAATTAATATATTCTAAAAAAATAATAGAATAATATTGAAAAAAGAAACAATATTTTATATTTGAAATAAATAGAGGTTTTATTTTCAAACTATTTTTTTCCAGATATAAAATTACTACAATTTATTGAAAAACAAAAATAACAGACAACAAAAATATAATTTAAGAAAATATAAGAATATAAAATGAATTTATCCTCAAGTAAAGAGTAGGTTTGAAATAAGAACAGAAATTTAAAAAAATTGAACGACTTATATTAAACCTAGATATGTAAACAAAATCAAGGTATTTCAATTGTAAAATGAAATGTAAAAATGAATGTTAATAAATGTAAATATGTAAGAAATTTGTAAGATATTGATTGTAAATATAATAATTTCTTCAATACTTAAATTACTATTAAGTTAATAATTCCCCTTGATTTTTTTTTTATTAATATTTTAAATTATCTTATTGTCTTACATTTTAGAATATATAAAAAATTTATTTTAAAATAATATTGGTTGAGGTTTTATTGTCGATAATTTATATCAAACTTATATATGAATTTACTTTGCATCATTAATGTGCTACTACTATTTATTATTAACAGAATATATTTTGTTGGAAAAAGAATTCAAAAAATAACAAATATAAATAAGCAAGAAAAAAACAAAACAAAATTAGAAAAAAAAAGGACTTACAAATTTCAATTCCAGCATCTAATGGTTCAAATCAAATGAAAAGAAAAAAAATTAGTAATTAATGATCTTTCAGAAATTATATAAATAATATTTACTGTTAATATAATAATTGAAATATTGTGTAGTTATTATACAGTAAAGTATTTTATTCATTGTTAATTATATTAATTTTATAATTTCATCTGAAAATTTACTTTCTAATGAAGCACTAGAAAAATATTTATTTGGTTTCATTGCTAGGATGAATCCTCTTTGTTAATGTTTCCTTTGAAATGTTGAAGTTCGTTGTCTCAAAGCATTCTACTTTCAGCAAATGTTAAGAACACAATGGAAAGGAAAACAGTCACATGATTTAATGTCAAAACAGCAACGAAGAAGCATTGGAAAGTGAATTAAGTTAAATGAAAAATAATCAAATAGAATAACTGATAATTATTTGACATCATAATTTACGTTATTATTTATGGAAGGAAAAATGGTTTAAGATAAAAACTATGTTGTTCCAACGTCAACTGAAAAAAACAAATGGTAGAAGAAAAGGCTTGATTTCGATTCTGGCTTTTGACTAACATCTTTGGGGTCGTCCATTAATTATATGGTGTTTTTTGAAAACTTTGGACCCCCTCCCTGTCCCCCTTGGTGAGATTTGGTAAGATGTGTTGGGACCCCCTCCCCCTCACGTGAGATGTCAAAAAGTCAAAGATCTGTTGTAATATGTATATTCTCTGAATAAAAAGTTGACGTGAGATTTTCATTACCCCCCCCCCATTTTGAACTCACGTAACTAATGGACGCCCCCTTTCTCTTTCCTTTGTCCGAAGAAAATATTCCCTGAAATTTCTCATTTTAGTTTTAGTTTCTGTAGAGAAAAAGAGTTTAGATTCACATTTAATTTTCAAAACATTCCCATTTGTGCATCAAAACAAAGACAATGATCATTTCCTTTCTATTTTACTTTGTAGGCATCTTGGAAGTTAAAATCATTTTTTTCTTATATATTATGTAATATTAAAAAAATAACCTCTTTAATTATTGAAGTCTATTGAAATTTAGCAGGCAACAATCATCATGATACAAGTTTGTAATTTTTTGTTATTATGAAATTTGACTATCTTTTATAATATATTACAAAATGCACAAGAACCCCAAATCTCTAAGTATATTAATTAATAGAGAAATGACTAAATCACATGTTTACTTTTTTAATGTTTTCATAGCATTTTATAATTGAGCGATTTATTATTGTCTTATTATTATTATTTGCTATACAAAGAAAAGAAAGCATTTCTTTGAAGATAATGCAATTGCAGTAATTAAACCCGATCCTGCCTCCCACACACATTCTTTTGATGGATCCAGGTATTTATCTCGTTGCGATGGAATTGAGACGTTCGTCACAAGTTAAAGACATCGTGTTCGGCATAATTATGCAGCTCACCCAAACGGGATCAATTATTAGGGCTTGTTTTTTGCGCGACTGTCGCCGTCGCCAGAGGCGCTGCAATCGCAGAGACAGCTAGCACTATCGTTAGCAGCACATTTGGAAGTGTGCTGATGCAACACGATAAAAGATGGGTGGAGAGGTTTTAATGCTATCCCTTCAGCTACGCAAAAGAGGTTTCCGTGTGCTGCTACAAGTGGGACACAAACGCCGATAAATAACAGACTTTTATGAGAAGAACCTGAGTATTTTGCTCCTGGGTTTAGCAGGAGGTAGGAAATTAAAGCAATGATTTATCAATTGACATTTATTAGAAATGCATTTTAATTATCGGTGGAATAATCTACCTCAGCGCCATTGTAATTCAATAAGATTCATTTAAGGCTATTTATGAGATGAAGCAAAAGATAAACACATCGACGCTAACAACTGTTCTTCTACAAAAACACTTTCTTTACATTTGACCGGTCTTGAAAATGAAGATTCAAGTTTCAATAAAAAAGAAAAATAAAGCCTACACGATTTTTATTTTAATATTTCTTATTGTGCTTTTTTTTTATGTTTGTTAATGTTTGTTTATGAGTTATTAGATACATTAAGAAATTAAATTATTTTTTAAATAAAAACCTGAGCGCAGCTCATTTGAGTGGGTTTTATTATTACTTTATTGTTAGCATATTAACAATAAAAAATATTATTAATCTAACTCTACATCCAAAGCCTTTTAGACTGACTTTAGTTAAATTATAAATCTACTGAAGCAATCTTCACATGAAACATAAACGCAAACATTGTAGTTATTTTACAACAACTAATTCGACTGAAGACTATTATTCAATTACGTAATAATCTTTGAAACAGATTTTCTTTAATCTGGAAAAAAATCAAAAACAAAAGAAATTGTATAATAATTTTTATGGCATATTCTTGACAGCAAACGTTGACTAAGAAATACTTAAAGTTAAAAAATTATAAATTTAAAAAAAATAAAAAATAATTTTTTTATTACATATAAAATTTTTCGTTAATAAATTTTGCTAGTGTTTTCCTTTGAAGCAAACACTCCCGTTAGCTTTTTTTACCGTAACAGCTCGTGAACTTGCAACAGAATTCAGTTGCTGAGAAAAAAAATACAGATATGATATTTAGGATCTGCCGTAATTATCCTTAAGCTTTGGTTGCCGTTCTTGCAAAAGCTAACCCGACCTGAATTTAATCTTGTAAACTTCAAATCCGAGACAATGATTGGAATGCGAGGAATAAGGACATCATCGCCCTTCGCACATCCACTGAAATGTATGGTTTGAATTACAAAAATAGCAGTAGACTTTTCACTGATAGACCTGAATCTTTCTGTTTATTGATGACTGCTTGTCTATTGCTCTGGCTATGGAGTCTAACTTTCCAAGTGAATTCAACAAGTAAAGCTAAAAATAAAGATTAATTTTTAGAAATCAATTGGGTTATTTTTAAATTTGTAGAGGTCAGGGTAATTTCTGACACTAAGAAATCACCATCTATGTAATGATCCCTTTCCTTAATATTAGAAGGATACTATTCAGTTCCATGTTCTCTCTAGATCAGCATATGTTGGGGATAAGTCTAGAAGCTCAATCTTCAACACTCCTCAACCACTAATGTTGGTTTCAGCCAAAATGTTTGCGACTCTACAAGGTTTTTTGTTTGAGTTGCAAAAATCACAGAATGCAAATTTTCTAGCAAGGAAAGATCTATGATAAAACCTTGGAGACACTTGAAAAAGTACAATGAGATTTGAAATTCTAATAAACTAAGATGTCACTTGGCAGTTACACCAGTTGGATGACCATCATCTTGTTTTTTTGTAATCCTTAGATCTTCAAGACATCTTCAAGACGCCTCTTCTGTCCTTTGGAATTCTTTTCATAATCTTTACGCCGAGTTTTCGGGGATATTCTTGCTAATTTATACTTTTAAATTCTTGGTACTTTTTGAAAAAAAGCATTTGCTCTTTTTTGTATACGATGTAATGTAGGCACGTATTGTTATCTATGCAACAGAGAAAAATGTGGCTAATTGAAAGAATATAAATAATTAATAAAACTTTTGCAAAGTGAGTTTTTCCTTAGCATTTTAATTACAAATGTTTCCTACATTATTGTTATGGTTATTGTTTATTTCGCCTCAATCGGATCGGTTTTCGAACCAACCTGCGTGGACTACCGAGCGTGTCGGACTCTCTAATGTCGGATTATCGCGAGTCAACTGTATTTTCTTTCCCCTTTTTCCACTTTTCCCACTTGAATGATATATATACACTGTCCGGGGATTTTAGTAGGTATACCTCTGCTGTGCGCATGAATGTCTGGACCCATCGTATCTCACAACAACTCTTCAATCTGGTGGGGGCACTGTCATGGTGTGGGGATGTTTTCCTAGTACACGTTGGGTCCATTGATGCCTCTGGAGGCACGTCAGGATGATAGAGCATACCTAAATACCGTAGCTGACCCTGCAACCGTACATGTTAACAGTTTATCGTTATGCAGATGGCTACTTCCAGCAGGATAATGCGCCGGTGCACAAAACCCGCATCACTATGAGATGGTTTGAGGAACATGACGATGACTCTTCCTGCTGCGGTGGCCCACTCAGTCCCTGGATATCAGCCCGATTAAAAATTTGTGGGATCAGCTGGAACGGGCTGTTTGTTCCAGGCCTATACCTCCATCAAATCTTCAGGAACTACGTGACACACTCATGTCTGCTTAGTACACAATACCTCAACAACGTTTTCAGCATCTTGTGGAATAACATGCCTCGACGAATTCAGGCTGTTTTGAGAGCTAAAAGAGGCACAACACACTACTAGCTAGATATACTCGATAAAGTGGCCGGTCAGTGAATATTCATGATCTCTGATCCTTGATCGGCGTTTATCCCAAGGTCTCGAGGTCATCTGCTCAGGTAGGGGAGAACGCAAAGTCGTTTCACTTCATCTTAGTTTCCTTTGGAAAATACACAAAATGACCTTTACCGAGATGAGATAATGAAACTGACATCAATATATGATAATGAGAATAAGCAAATTGACAAAAGAAATAGTTATAAAGAGATGAAATATATAAGTTATTTACATGCAATAATAACCACTCAACGTAATTAATAAAACAAGAGCATTTATTTCTCCTATTCATAAGATAAAGCGTATTTCGCAGACATTTCTTAGTTCTCCTTCTTCAAGCTAAATAACTTCGTAATAGTCCAGTCAATGAATGCTGAAAAAGGGGCGTAGAGCGCATGGAGGGGGGCAGAATTTTTGACTTCAGGGATGGGATTGGGGTTCATGGGAGGTAAAAATCCCAAAAGTACCCAAGCCTCAGAGGTGAGCCAAAGGGGTGGGGACGTCCGGAAGGCCGTAAATTTTGCGATTTTTTGGTTTTTCCCTTAAAACTCGAAAACTATAGGTTCTGGAGAAAAAAGTATTCTGACCAGTTTGAAAGCTGACAAAATTTCTGACATTTTTTACTGCGACAAAAATTTTCTGTCTTCAACCGTTTTTGAAATATCAGCTTCTGAAAATCACCCATTTCCCGAAAACGATGTTTCTGATCACATGGTTCGTCATACTCTGCTCTTTAACACCTCAAATCTGCTAACATGCTACAAATTACAACCAAATCAAGTGAAGAGGATTACATTTGCTGCATAATTATATATTCTAGATGCACAGTGGGCGGGCGTCAGGCTGACCACCCGACCTCAACTTCGTCCCGTTGGTCTTGAAACACTGGGAGCCTGACCTCCCATGACCCCAAAAGCCTGGGTAGCTTATAGTGGGATACTTTAACTTTAACTAAGATGCACAGTAATAGCTGAAATTATGGATTTCAAGATGTTTTGTTGTTATGTGATAGGTTTTAATACTGGAAATCAGTAACTACCTTTTATTGCATCCATTTGGCAATTGCAACAAAGATTATAGAAGATGCTACAATCTCCTGTTAGAATGCTCTTACAGTTGGGAAGAATGCAATGTCTAAAATGGAAAATGTGCCATTTTCAAACATAAAATTATCACGAAAAAAACCAAGCACTTCCTCTTTCTTCTATGAGTTCATCAATCATAATAAGCAATAACAAAATTGCAGTCAATCCCTATCTACTGTTTCAACGCATTTACATAAGCAAGAAATCAGACGATGATCTAAAGAATTATACGGGGTATGGGTTGGCCCCGTACCTTATCGCTTTCTTCAAGGACGGTGAAATGAGAAAAAGTAACAAGGTGAACTTGTACAGTCTCTATACAACAACCGAAAGGGATGTTCAATTCAGAAACCATGCGATAGTTGTTGATGGGGAATTCCTTATCCACAAGATCGTTTGGCAACAAGATAGTAACACAATATCATCTGTTTTGTGATGAATACGTACGATTTGTAAAGAAGTTGCACTGTACTATCCTGTAAGAAGTTGTACTGTAGTTTTTGATAGCTGAACCACATATCAACAAGTAGTAAAGTGTCGGAACACAATCGTAGGTATCGACTCAAACGGTGCGTGGATATTCAGTTTACTATGGAAACTGAAATCAAAGTGAAACAAGAAATCTTCCTTTCGAACGCCAACAACAAGAACCTTCTTATCAAGCTACTGATGAAAAAACTGGAGGAAAATGACATTAACACCCTTCAAGCAGAGGATGAAGAAGATGTGAGCATTATATCTGCAGTCATTGAAAAATCAGAAACTCTTCAGTGGCTGTGATAGGCGAAGATGTGGACTTGGCAGGCCTGTCGCTGGCAAAAACCCCTCCCGATCGTGACATAATTCTGGTGAAACCTGGCAGAGGAAAGGTACGCACAGCAACATACTCTTCTCAAGTGCTGCAGCAGCTCAGGCTGCAGCTCATTCTCTTTCTGCATAGTTTCACAGGCTGTGATACCACTTCCGCAGTCTTCAGAAAGAACAAAATCAGGTTTGTTAAATTATACGAGAAGGACAAATTAATGAAGAAAGCAGCTGAGGTGTTTTCCAGCCCTTCGTCGACACCATCCGAGATCGAAAGAGCTGGAAATAATTGCATACTCAGGTGGTATGGTGCTCTATCTAAGGAGTCGTCCTTAGATGCGTATAGGTACCGAGCATTTATAAAATCAGCTTCTTCGTTCAATCTGGACATTTCTACACTCCCACCAACTGAAGGGGCCACGAAGTACCACTCCTATAGAGTATACTATCAAATACAAAAGTGCATGGGAACGGTAATGGCCCCACGTGTGTGGAGTGAAGCCTGGCTGGGAGAAGAAAAATGGGGAGCTGGTGCCTAGGTTCTGCGGCAAAAATGCTGCACCCGATGAAATTTTAGAAGTCGTATTTTGTCGATGTAAAAAGGAATGCGACTCTGGAAGATGGAGCTGCAGAAGGGTATCGTTGAATTGTTCTGCAGCATGCCATAACTGCCAGCGCAACTGCCACAACGGGGTCTCCATCAACGAGGAGGAGGAGGAAGAGGCGGAAGAATTCGATCCAGTTGCAGTTACCTGACAGGAATAATTTTCCACATCTGGTGATGTTGAGTGAGTCTCTATGGATAACTACCCCCTCCCAACATTGATGGTCGTTTTTATTTCACAGATGTTTTCGTTTTGTTGTACCTTTTACATACTGTTTGTTTTTGTGTAATTAGACGTAGTTCAAACCATATGTTATGTTGTTTTATGTAAATACCTACCTTTTCCCGTTATTTGGAGCGTAGCTACTAATTATTATACCAAACGCAACAACTTACAGCAATAAATAGATAAAACATGCCAAATGGATGCAATAAAAGGTAATTATTGATTTCCAGTATTACACCAATCACATTACAACACAACAATCTTAAAATCCATAATTTTAGCTATTACTGTGCATCTAGAATGTGTAATTATGCAGCAACTCTAATCCTCTTCACTTGATTTGGTAGTAGTTTGTAGTATCTTAGCAGATTTGAGGTTTAAAGAGCAGAGTATGACGAACCATGTGATCAGAAACATCGTTTTCCGGAAATAGGTGGTTTTCAGAAGCTGATATTTTTAAAACGGTTGAAGACAGAAATTTTTTGTCGGAGTAAAAAATGTCAGAAATTTTGTCAGCTTTCAAACAGGTCAGAGTACTTTTTTCTCCAGAACCTATAGTTTTTGAGTTTTAAGGGAAAAACCAAAAAATCGCAAAATTTACGGCCTTCCGGACGCCCCCACCCCTTCGGCTCACCTCTGAGGGTCGGGTACTTTTGGGATGTTTACCTCCCATGAACCCCAAATCCATCCCTGAAGTCAAAAATTCTGCCCCCCCTCCATGCGCTCTATAATCATTCATTGACTGGACTATAAACTGAACAATCGTTTATGAAAATCAATTCACAAACCGAACAATTATTTATTTACAATTCATTAAGAATAACTTACAAGCAATGTTCTGCAACAACAAAGATCATATGAAAGTACATTGAAATGTATTAATAATCATTTGTATTTTACATAAACTTTTTATCTTTCTTTCTCATAATATCGTGAACTAAAGATAATGTGTTACGATTGATAAGTAAATCTTTGTCCTTGTTAATACATGGGTAGCTTTGAATTATCCATGCTTCAAGTACATATATACTACATTTATCATTAATTTTGAACAATTTTTCTACTTCTTGGATCTGGGTTATGTCCTTCTCTTAAACAATGTTTTGCCCATTCAGATACATTGGATGTATTATTTAAGATAGTCGCAATATGTTCTTTTCTTGAGGTTCTTCCAAAATTTCCAAAATAAACAAGTTCTAATTTTAGCTTATACTTAGATGCCATAATATTCTGATAAAATAACTTTAAAAGTAAGACGCATTCCAGTAAAGTAAGAATCATCGCACTTATCAATGAATATTTCTACCAACCTCACAACTTCATTTTATACCTGATTCTATATCTTACGACGTAGGCGCTATGCAAATTTCAATAACTGCTGCAGCTCGAGCGCCATATTTCCCTTTGTCGGTTATTCTTTGAACTATTTCTTTTTTACTGCAGAAATAGTAATTTTTCCGATGATCTGACATGTACAGTCCAAGTCTGACGTTGTTTCGCCCACTGGTTCTCTCTCCAGAATGCTCTGCACAGGGATATTTTAATTTGAATCACTTTCTAATTGTAAAGAAAGTTTCCAGAAAATAGGGAAGCATGTGTTTGAAGCTGGACATTCGTACATAACACTGTACCTAATCGTCTAGATAGTTCCCATTAGAACGTATGACCGTATTCCACTGATCTACGAATGCCAATATCCCATTGCGTTAGAAGTCTGGCGGGAGTTGAAAACATAGGCATCTAAGCAACGTTTTACATCATCATCAATAGCAAAGGTTTTCTCAGCAAGAAAATGGACAAAGATCGGAAAAGATGAGAATCGGACGGGAAAGGTCAGGGAATAAAAGGGGTGCGACAATATTTCCCAATTTTTGGTGGGTCCGTAATGCGACAAGTGGGAGAGCGTTATCTTGGTGTAATGTCGAGTAATCAACGCTGGGCGCTTTACTTGCACTGCAGCATGGTTCAAGTATTGGATATAGGATTCCCCTCCAACATGGAAGTGCTCTGCGGTTAGAGTTTATAGTGAATCACAATGCTGCAATTCCACCAGCAATTCAGTATCACCTTCCATCCATGCATTGGTGGCTTTGCGACCTTCTGCGGTAATTGTTCCTGCTTCATCCATGTTCTGTGTCGCTTAACATTCAAGTATGTGACCCATTTTTCGTCACCCGAAATCAAACTACACAAAAAGCCCTCCCGTTTTTTATCTTTCACGCAGGGCAACACCAGTGGAGTAGCGTTGCACCCGATTCTGGTTTAACAAAGCATGCGGTATCTGTTTGCTCAGTTTACACGCAATATCCAAACTTCTGCAGTCTGGTGTTGATGGTCGTATGAGAGGATAGCAGTCTGCAAAAGGCTGGTCGATAGCACGTCTTCAACTGCATCATCTTCGTCCACTTCTGGGCGCATCTAACAGATCCCGTACACCAGTGTCGAATTTTCTGTAGCAGCCATAGCAGGCACTCTGTTCTATAATCTCGTCACCAAACGCTTTTCGTAATTTTTCAAGTGCTTCCGTCACTTTTTCCGTCACTTTTCAGATATTCATAGAACAATACTATACGAACACCTTCATTCAATATCGCCACGTGCAAATAATCTTCACCACAATAGCGCACATTCTGTCCTTGGAGTCTCTGCTTTAAGCGCAGAGACATTCCGTAAATTATGGGATGTTTACATCACCGCAGGCTCGTAGTATCTTCCATTCACAAGCCACAAACGAAGTTTAATGGAAAATTTCTTTACAGCCTGATAAAAATATACAGTTATATGTGTTCAGGAGATAGATAACATATATGTTGTTTAAATACGACTTATTAAAAAACTTTGTATGTGTTAACTTCCCAACAAATAGAAACGTTTCTTATATCAGTAGAAAAAAAAAGTAATAAATAAATTAGGAAATCAATCGCAGAAATGAATTAACTAAGAGTCGATAACTTTCAATTAATAGAATTGATATATTCTTCTATTTACATAATTATAATGAAACATTTACTAGTCTTAATACATTTCAGTTAAAGTGAAATAAATAAGTATTTCTTCTTACATCTGTAGATCGCTTCCAAAACGACTTTAAACTTTAATCGTATCTTCCTTTATATAATATTAATCATTTGAACAGTTCTACGTAAAAAGCCCCGTTTTCTCCTTTTCATCTTCTTTTGGAATCGATAGTTTCTCTGAAAGAAACGTCTGTTATTCCTTTTACTTTTTTCCCTGCAGAGATTTCATCATTTCATAGATAATTTGCATTTCTCTGAAGTTTACTTTCCCTTAGTAAAACTTTTTGATCTTTCATCACTTGAAATATGTCCGATTGGAACCCTTCTTATTATGTTGTCTGATAACTGAAACTTATCAATGAATACTTTTTTACTTTTCATTCATATTGTGGATAATTTCTCTACGTTTAAAGATGATCTTCTTTTGACTGCATTTAACTTATTCACTTGTTTCATATCCTTATTTCTCCGTTTCTTGTAACTTCCAGAAAAATATCACTTGACTTCAGTCCATAATTCGAAATCGAATCACAAAAAACAACAACAACCAAATCGAAATTCCTTGTAACAACACAAAAACAGAGAAATTTAACATGCGTTAAGGACAACATGCGTTAAGAAAAGAAGGCATAAAAACGCACACAAATTAAAGGTTCACTGAGCTATTTTTGGCAATTTTGTACCGGGAACCCAAGACGGACCTTTTCGAGATTCCTATCTCTCATCGGCTGGATTCGCCCAGTA
>JAFIDM010012231.1:2930869-3006781 GCA_023159025.1 Thereuonema tuberculata | reverse complement strand
AAAGAAACATAAACAAAGGACAAGTAGACAAAAGAATGACCCTTAAGTTAAAAAAAAATCAAAATATAAATTAATGATAATTAATCACCGCTAGTTCCACGCTTAGGAATCTCGAAACGGTCCGTCTTGGGTTCCCGGGACTTCTAGATTTTGGATTTTGGTGATTTTGATAAGATTTTTTTGTTCAGTTTTCTAAATAACATCTTCCCTTCTTTGATCCAAAAAAAATAACACCATTTTTCTTTGCAATTTCTTTAATATCTTTCCCTCTCAACCTCAAATACACCTCCGTTATGAGACCTGCTTTGTTCATTCTGACTACTCTCAACGCCTAATGAGCGTGAAACAGGCTTGTCTTGAGATGTCAGTTTGAAAATTGGTCTCAAATTTTAATGTTCTTTAATATCTCTTTCCTTCTATTTTTAAGATATTCGTAGATGGAAATTGGACTGTAGTCATTGTTTTTGTAAAGATCATGGTTGGAGAAGTTTTCTTCTTTTGTCTAATCTCCATTATTACTTCGAATTTATCTTCATTATTACTTGATAATTACAGGAGTAACAGAACATAATTACAGAATTTTTGGTTGTCAGTCTTTCTTCTGGAAACATGTTAACAATTTTGTTTTGTTTTGATTTCATTTTCATTTTCAAAATACCATCAAACTTTCTTCTTTTTGAAATTTAATTATACGTGGGTCGTTTTGGAAGTCATGTTTTTTATCTGCCAAACAAGCGGCACCACTGCAATTCCAGAATATTCGCTTGAAAGCTTGTTGGATGTGCTTCTAATTGGCACCACTAACGTGGTCTGGATCAGTGAAAGAACGTCATAAGAGCAAGTGGAAAATACGTTTTTGAAATCGTCGTTTACATATTCATCGTTTGTATTGAAAGTAATGCAGTGTAACCAAGGAAGAAAAAGAAACACAGGAATACACATTGCAAACATCCCTCAAAGTAATCTCCAGGATTGTCCAGCGTTCGTTCCACGCGTTTGAGAATTGCTGAAATAAGCTGATATTCAAATTACATATGGGCTGTTGTGGAAGTCATGGCTTCTAAAAAAATTAGCTTAGAACATATTTTTCAATCTTGTGTTTTTCAAAAATGTGGAATTTGTTTTACTTCCGTGAATATTTCACCGGTCGCAACTAGTTAATATTAATTCTCTACGAGTGATCAGTTGATTCGCTATCAACACAAGTATTGATTAATTCATAGCTTCTTTTTTTTGTTGTTGTTGTTGTCTGCTTGATTGTTTATAGAATTTTAGCTTTACACTTGGAGCTCTGAATTCAGTGTCTGTTCCTTTGATAATCCTACTGGTTTTCAGATTTTTTTATTTTTTTATTTTTAGAGAATAATACTGAATTGTCCCCTAAGCCAAAACTGATTTTACAGTCATCAGTTTCTCATTTTTTTTTCCTAACCTGAATCTTTAAAACTTTTCTTTGACTTATTTTTCCCTCTAAGATATCTTCCATTTAAAGGGAAGAGGAACATTTCCAAGATTGTTGCAGAGGTCTTTTTTTGTTTTAAGATATTTTTTTTTTTAACTTATATCAATAATTGAAAATTCCTACTCATCAATTTTAATCTATGAAACCGCCTTAAAAGTAGTCGTTTTGATTATTAAATTATTAGCAACAATTTTCTTTCATTTGGGGTTTTTTTTTTTGCTGAATTAATACCTGCCTTTCATCATCTGCTAATAATCACACGAAAAGTTGCTTCAGAGGTGGATTTTCAAGGAAAAAAACTCTGATCAATGATTGATTTATGAGTGTCACCTCCATCAGGTCTTCCTCAAATTACACTTAATTAATTTAAAATGATCGTTTGTTTTTCTGACTGAAGGATCCATCGCCATTAAAGGAACGCAAGACCTTAGGATTTTTTTTTTTCTAGAAAGAAACTCCTGTCAATGTTGGAACCATTAGACAAGCAAACAACTATTAGTGAAAATAAATAGAGAGAAAAAAATTACGCCTCAAAAATAATTAATAAACTAAAGGAGAAAGAAACCGACAAGACAGCGAACGACATCAACTACAGCAAAGAATACAATAAAAAATTAATTATTTTGATTCTTCATAAAAATACATTGATTCCATTGCCTTTTCGTAGTTTAATCGTAAAGTGAAATTAATTAGATACAAAAACCATACATTATCATAAAATATTCGCTAAGTTTTTTCTAAAATTTCCAGAAATATTTTTTAATGGAATTGGGATTGATTAGAAGGCTTTTTTGTTTTTTTGTTTTTCATTCTTTGTTTATAATTACTTGTGCAATTTCATTTCGAATCGTTTTCTCAAAGCTCTTGAATCATTTCATAAACTCTGATTATTTTTTTTCAAATATGATCTATTAATAATGTAAATAAATACTATTAAAGGAAACTGACAAAAAGAAATTAAATTTATAAAATACTTAATAAAAACATTCCGGTACAGAAATTTACCTTGACCCGTCCTCATTAATAACGTATTTTATGTTAAATAGTTAAATAATTAAATGAACTGAGTAAGTGGAATATTTCCATCTATGTCTTCGCTGTATCTGCACATGGAATATTTCATCTGGCTTCAAGAGACCTATTTCTTAATATTATTCCTACTTTTCTTAAAATATTGTGTTTCTTAGACTAGTTTCCTAGGAAAATGAGGCTCATGAACTCCTGTAGTCCGTATGTATGTATGTATGTATGTATGTATATCCACAGGCTTATTTACTGGCAAATTTTGCATTTAACAAATTTTCCACGTGGAACATTGTCGAAAAACTTGCGCATGAAGCCAAAAAAAGCAAATGCCAATATATATATACCGTATATGCTCCAATAGAGGCCCCCGGCGTTTATTTGCAAAACTAGCCTCGGCTCCCGGCGCTATTAGAGGCCGGCCATTATTAACAAAAACCTTCAGAACGCAATATTTTTACACATAAATACCGGCTAATATTACAAACAGCTATTTTTATTTGAATTTCACAAGCTACATAAGACTGTTAAAGATAAATGGCAATGTCTTTCTGTACCTTTCGCTGCTATTCATCGTCCGAATCCGCAATGACGGACCTCACCGGAAGTTTCTTTCTCGTATTCCATCGCGCGAATCTTAAAGACAATGTCAAATGACCAAATTGGCGGCATTTTGTAAGGCAATGTACCGTAAAGTATTACGCACGACTGTAAAGATACGGACGCTTACACTAGTATCGGTAGACAAATATCAAAGACCCGGCTACTATTAGAGACCGGCTACTATTTGGCCGTGTCCCCTCTGCAGCCCGGCGCTTATTAGAGACCGGCGACAATAAGAGACTCGGCGTTTATTGGAGCATATACGGTATATATATATATATATATATATAGGCCTACAGGAAGGGAAATAAAGAATTTCTACCGATGTCTAACGATATTTCGTAATCCTCGAGCGTCTACTTTGATAGGATTCAAATTAACTGGTTTTCAACAAAGTTAAGGAAAAATTTGATACTTTACTTAATCTTCCGAAGTGAAGTAATTCAAAACAACACTCCTTGGAAGATTCTATTGGTTTTGACAGGTCTTAAAATTGATAAATATAGAAACACTTCGACTGCATTAAAAAACGAAGAGAAACCAAAACTGCAGCAGTTGAGAAAATAAGCTTCAAGATCTCTCAGCAAGTTTTTTTTATTATTATTATTTTAAAGTTTTGAAAGAAATGCAAAAGAAAATCTTAAAAGGTTTTTTTAATATATATATATATAGGTGCTTTTTTTTAATTGTGCATGGAAAATTCATTGAGGTTAGCGGAGACTGGCACATGAACTTTCTATGTTTTATTTTTAATGTGTATTTAATTTAATTCTTGGAGGTTCCATATTCCTTTCGATTAAAATCTCCGTATTTGAAAAGAAAATATCTTCGACTGAAGACAATTTATCTTTGTATCTTTCCATTTGCTCAAAATTAAAATCAAAAGTAACTTAAATAGTGAAAAGATGAATTACGATGGATTGTTATTCATTTAAAAACAAAATAAAACCTTTCTAATATTTTTCTAAGGAAATTTTTGTCACAGGGTTTCAAGTGAGGAATTTTCAAAATTTTTTTTGTCAATATTTTTAATTCAATCTTCAAAAAAAAAAAAGAAACATCTAGTGTTCATAAATATGCATATCAATTTTGAAAAAGATCACTCTCTAGTTAGAGGGTATTAGGAGAGGCCTGGGATTACCTGCCAATCTCCCCTCTTGGAAAAATCGTTTAAAAGATTAAAAAAATAATCAGTTACCTGAATTAAGTTTCAAATTAATTTTCATTAAGATTTTATTAATAGAGTTTCAGAACTCCAGAATATGAAAATATAATAAATAAATGAACTAATTACGTCAACAACCATTGTTTAAATTTGACAATTTAAAAAGGTTCTTAATCTCTTTGTAAAAATAAATATTTTTTTCAGATTTTTAACATATTTAACAGATTATTACATTTTCTTCAAAGTTTAATTACAAAATATCTTAGAAATCACGTGGTATTTTCAATTTCATAATTATTATTCAGTAAAATTATTGCCCCAATCCTAGATTTATACTGAGTTTTTTTTTTTTTTTTTTTAATTCTTCTTTAATTGAAAAGATTCGATCAAAAAACACTGCTGGAAAGTTCCTTAATGATAGCCGAAAATATTTCTATTCGGTCATTAAATTATTTACATCTCATTAGGATGTCAGTGAAGTCAAATAATATTTTATCATTAGGTCCAAGAACCGCTGAAACGTAATTAAAATTAGGCAGCAAAAATAAAATAAAAGTTATTGAATTATGACAACAAAGAAGGAATTTGGATCCTCAGATTCAACGACGTATTTAGCAAAGAAAAGAAAAAAGAAGAAAGAAAAACTACCAAATTATTCATCATTAAGGACTACTTAGGTTGCTAATTGCATTTAATTTGACACAATTAATCGATAATTTATAAATGAATTTAGGCTCTGAGCAACA
Organism: Thereuonema tuberculata; assembly: GCA_023159025.1. NCBI lineage: Eukaryota > Metazoa > Arthropoda > Chilopoda > Scutigeromorpha > Scutigeridae > Thereuonema > Thereuonema tuberculata. The sequence continues at coordinate 3,001,782 of JAFIDM010012231.1, read as the reverse complement.
AAAGAGACTCATTTATCATCATTTTGTGTCTTGGAAGACATTACTGGGAGATTCATGTGCCTCGCTCTTGTAGAGATTGGGCTACAAGTTTTTCTGATTTGAAATCAGATTTCTTCCTAATCTATAATTTAATCCAAAAAAAAATCTTTATGGCCGAGCTTCTAAACATCCATCACTTGAGCAAATTAGTTCAACTACCTTGGAAGGAAACCAAAAAAAATAATAGCCAGTATGAAATGTTTTATGGTTAGCTCTGCCATAGTCACTGATTGTTATTTCATAGTTAAAATGGAACACTCGTTTGGAATTTTTGTAAAGACTTCGTTCTCTGAAAGATTTTCATTATTTCTATTTTTTGACGTGATTTTATAAATAATCGAGAAAAGTAGCTTAAAAAAAAGGTAATTAATGCTTTTAGACAGTGTCAAAAGCAAAGCGGTCCCATAATATGCACAATTGTATAAACAAAATAATCAAAAGCAAGAGCATATAAATGAAAGACCGTTCCTTTATATTTTACAGGCAAGCTGTAACCTATAATACAATGCTTAGTGCATCATTTGGATTTGTTAAAGAATTTATGAAACAATACGATTGTAAATATTAACAATGACGTCCTGTTGGCAATTGTTAGTATTGTTATGTATGAAGCATCAGCATTATTACTGTTCGTTTTAGAAAGCCAGACCCACCACTGGCGGACGATTTTACTCCGCAGAGGGGTGATAGGCTGAAGTGGGCACCAGGGCCGTTTCTACCATTAGGCAAGACTAGGCGGCCGCCTAGGACGGCAAAATTTAAGGGCGGCCAAATGATGGAATCCGTTTTTTTTTTTTTTGGTTGTTAAAATAGGATTGTCTTGGGGGCGGCATTTGAAAGGGAAGGGGGCGGCACTTTTCAGTTCTCGCCTAGGGTGGTCCTAAGAAAATCTTTTGGACATTTTCGCTTTTAAGAAAAAACTATCGGAGGAGCATTTTGGCAATAGTATTTATTCTTTCCATAATTCTTTCCCGAAAAGCGCAAATAGAACGCACACTTATAAAAAGTAAACATCCCCTCTTTATTTCTCGTCGCCCCTATTTTAATGAAATCGAAGGTTCTCGTAAACAAAACCGAACAGTACTGTGTTAATTGTTATTATTACTAACACTGCTATGGAAAACATTAATTTGAGGGGTCAGGGAGTGGTCCTGCAGGTCTGATTTTTTTTTACGTAGGTTTTTTTCCTACTTTTTGATGCTGAACACAATCAATGGTGAAGGTTTCATTCTAATATCACATACAGTGTGTGATAGTGACATACAGTGTGATAGACAGACAACACAAAAGCAAGAGCGGTTCCCAATGTTAACTGTAACGTGGGAACGCTAAAAAGGGAAAAAATATAATTTTTATTTAGTAGGGAAAAAGTTACTAATTCTTAAAATAGTTTTTGTGATGAGTTTTTGTTTGAAAACTTACGAGAAAAATTCTGCCTTGGTTGTTAGTGAATTCAATTAAACTATTAACTTCTGGAAACTGAACGTCCATTTCATCAGCTAAAAAAGATCAAATAAATAAATAAATTGAAATGTTAATTAAAATATAACGTTAAACAAAAACTTCTTCCAATTTCTATCTAAAGAGCGCTGTGTCCAATCTCTTTTAGAATTTCTTTCCTATTATCTGTGGCTATTTTTATCTTAAAAAGTAATAAACAAAACTATTTTGAAAATGAACTAAGATACAAGATACTATAAGATACAAGATATAAGATACTATACAAAAAATCTTCTGTTTTTTTTGTTGTTGTTTCTTTTAGAAACCTCTGAAGAAAAAGATAAAATAATAAAACCAACATATCTTAAACATGTTCGTTAGTTATTTGGAAGAAGGAAATAGAAGTTAATAAAAGTAACTAATAAAAAGAATTCAATGAACCTATGCAATAAATGAATAATGACTTATATTACAAAAACCCAAAACAGACAGTCCAATTACCTGTTGATTTTATTGAGAATATTTATCTACTTATTAAATTATAAATAAGAAGTTCCAAAGCTTAAATCTCGCTTCAGTAACGATCGAATAAAAGAAAATATCATGCTATTGTTTCACATCTTATTCACAACATCATCATTCGTTGCATTTCGAGAAATTGAGAGATTCACAATTTAATATTGGTTCTTCTCAAGAATATCCTCAAGAAAAGCTAAGTGATGATTAATTTCAATAAAAAAAGTTTTAATTACAAATATAAAAGAAACTATTCCAAAAATCCAGTCACCAGTGATCAGTCAGCACCTATGACGAATCCTTTGTACAATGGAAGGTCACAATCTATGGATCTGCCAAATAAGAATGAAATCGCGATGTGTGCCATCAATATATGTGAGAAAATAAAAGTACTTCTGATTTCAATTAAGATAAGTTTGAGTAACTATGAGTGTAGTTTGATTGAGATTAGTGTCTTTTATTTCTTAACTTTTTTATTGTTTTGTCTAATTTGCAGCAATATTGTATTTGTTACCAAAAATCTCTTAAGATTTCATCTTCCTAAAATAAATTTTACTCGAATTATAATGAAACATTAATTTTTTCCCTTTAATTCTCTCCGATAAATTTAATGTAATCATTTAAATGGATTTTATATAAAACAAATGATAAACATCTGTTACCGCTTGTAACTGACTCTCTCGTGTTGTTGTTATTCTGGTTAGAGACTATTTTTGGGTCATATTTATTAATTCAGTAATTAAGAATTTAGATTCACTGATTTGGATTCAGCCACTGTCCTCATATGAAATAGAAAATGGCAATTTCTTTTTTTAATGAACATCACTTTGACAGTTGATTTATTACAGAATGAATTCTGAAGACATTGTGTTTTTTTTACTCTAAGTGGATGTTTGAAGCACCAATAACATCTAAGTTTATCGTCTTTTTTTTTTTTTTTTTTTTTGTAGAAAGAAGCTTTACCTCCCCCTCCCCCTCTCGTTAAGCAGGCTCAGGTTTGTATTCGTTGGAAGATAATGATGATCTTCTATCATTTCAGAATTTTAACCATTATTTCTATAAAATTAGCGAGAAAGTTTATTTGTTTGTTTTTCTTGAAACAAAGTTGTTATTTTTCAACAGATCTTTACCAAAGTTGGCACGGAGTTTCACGTGCATCCCAGAACAACATGCTTGAACAACCGAAAAAGCTGGATGCGAACTAAGAGGTGTAAAGGGGGGAAGGAGGGGGGGGGATAAAGCTTTCTTCAAGGGTATCCATATCTCTGAAACCTCTTTAGTTGGAAACACGAAATTTGACACGAGTATTCTCTTTGTCAAAATCGAAAAGATACCTGAATTTTCGAAATTGGCGTCCTAGGGAGAGGAAAGGGGGGGGGGGGCAAACTTTCTTGAAGGGTTCGTTTATCTTTGAAACCCTTCAAAAAGGAAATACGAAATTTGAAATGAGTGTTCTTTGTCAAAATCGAAAAGATACGTATTCGACGAATTTTCGATAATATAATCGAGTTGTAAGGGGTGTAAGTGTGGAGGAGGAAACTTTGTTGAAGGGTACTTCTTCCTGGTTTTCGGGTTACAAAATAAGGATAAAACATTCTTTTGTAATGATCACGTGATTTCTTACTAACTGGGAAAGGTCTGAAGTGATAGAGCTACGCAAAAGGACAGAAAGGATGGATAGTCTTATATTCTTCGATCTCCTAATTAATTTGATATCTGGTTTTCGAGTTACAAATATGAATATAACATTAATTTGTAATTATGATTTTATTTACCAACCGCCAAAGTTTCAAAGTAATCTCACAATTACAATTTCTTCCTCATTCACATCAGAACAACTCTTTTTTGCTACTGTTAAATACATTTCAAATCCACCTGTAGATTTGTCTTAATATGGCATGTTCAGTTTTTGATTAATAAAGACTTTAAAGCGTAAAAATGCTTTTTTTATTTAATTAATAAAAAAAAATGCTTACATTAAATCAATTTAACTAAGTTAAACAAAAGTGTGATAAACCAAAACGATTCTAAATTTCTGCTAAATGACCAAATACTTTTTTTCGAAGCTGTTTTTTTCAAAGCCTCTGGACACTTACGCCTCAGCAAGGGACAGAAACTGGGAACTAATTAGTCGAAGAAACGTTGCCTCAGATACATCATAGTTTACAAATAACCTAAAAACAGATGAAACAGAAGAAGAAAGTCACATTCATTCCGGCGACGAGATTTGAACTTAGGTTCAAAGGAATCAGCCTCTTGGCAGATTAACGGAATGACCACAAGGGTATGCCAATACCAAATACAGAAATTTAGGTAACTTTTCTTTCTTAAAGGTTCACAAACCTTTTTGGATATTCCGAAATGATACAAATGATAATTTATAACAAAGTTCTTAAAGAAAAAGTATAATTCATAATACAAATCCGAATCATTGCGTAGTTATCTGATTCAAATATTCACTATGGTTACAACAATCATCGAAAGACAACAATCTCTAAAAAAGGGAAAAAAAAAAAAAAGATTTTAAAAAACAAAACAAAAAAAAAATTAAGCTTAATGTAGTTCTCAGTAACATTAAGAACAGCAAATAAAAGAAAAATAATTGAAACAGTTTATCAACTTATATAATTTGCTAATTTCGTCTGTCTGTCTGTCTGTCACTCGATATAATTAAGCTATTAAGATAGATCGAAGGTTCTCAATGGTACCATTGAATCAAAAGTACTCAAATTGGATGAAATATTAGTTCATTTTGTCATTCCATGATGGTTCCATGAAATTTTAACTGAAATTCTAACAAAACATGCGTTCAAAACCAAATAATTTTGTTACCACTGCACCGATTTTTAATGAAATTTGGCATACTTACTCAGTTTTTTTCGACGTAACAAATACTAATTGAACTAGATAATTAAGCCAAGAAACTTAAATTTGTAGTCCAAACTCTACAAGTCTACATTGTTACTTAAGCATTTGAGACCAGACGGGTGCACTTGTAACCTGACCCAGCAGAGACTAGTCGCACTTGTTACTCGCAAATTGCTAGAAGGACAAGTTTTATGATTCTAATAAATACAGCCTATTGGAATAAAACAAAGTTCTGGCGATTTATAGAATTATACAAGAAACACTTTTGGATTTTAGATTTCATTCAGTTTTTAAGTTTAGTACTTAAGAGACGGATTTTGGAAACGATGATTACAATATCTCTGTTGATCCCAGAGATGCTTTCATTAAGAAAATCATCTCCCCTGAATCTGAACAAGGATTGTCTCCAAGGAAGATCACAATGTCAAACGTGTGTTTCTTTCGATATTAGCTGCTCTTTAATTGAAAAAAATATTTCAATTATTTTTACTTGAAATAATTCCCATTCAAAAAAAGAACAAAATGATCATTTATTGAAGTAATAGATTTCCGTAAGATTGGCTTCAGTTAATGTTAAAGAACAGTTGCGTTCTTTTAATACAAATGGATCATATGTTTCGATCAGCCGAAATTATTATGAAATTATTATGTGGCTAGTCTTCATGATTTTCTCAAATCAATAAAGAAAGAAAGTTTTTACTTTAATGTAAATATTGTTAGAATTTGTTTTGTGACCTTAAGTATTTTTGTTGTGACTCATTAAATTCATTATTTATTTTTTTTCGACAAGTTTTATATCTTAAAAACAACACATATACAGCCGGAGCAGTCACCAGTAAACAACGAGGTCTCAGTACTTTTTCCTTTGAGGTACCACTGTGCTTCCGACGATTATAAATACTATTGTTTGGAATTATCATATTATGTTGTTAAGTGTAAATTTAAGGAACAAATAGAAACTAAAAGTAAAATAATTGAAGAACGCATTTTAAAACGCAGTGTTGAAGCGAGGACGTTGATATTATAAAGATGAAAGTTTGGGAAGAAAATTGAAATGGCTATTTGAAGCAAAACGGATGACATTATAGAGGCAACGTTACAGAGAAATTCAAAAGAGGGCAGAACGTCAACAAGTTTAGCTGTTCCATGGATACAAATGACGAGGTTTCCAACTGACATGGATTGAATTAAGAGGAATCTTTAATTAGAACTGTATTGAATTAGTTAAAATCAAATTATTGGTTGATATTTGAATTAAAATGTGTAAATAAACTAACCTTTGTTAGAGAACCTGTGTAGAAAAAGGGTCCGAAAGGCTCCAATTTGATAAGTATTTTTATAAATATGTTTTAACTTAATCATTGTGCGTTGTTTTTAATCTTTTAAGTTCATTTCCACACACGTTAAACTTTTAAACGTTTTATGTGTGTGTGTGTGTGTTTTTTCTTTTCTGTTATTTTGATAACGTCTCTCTTTTGAAATGTGATCAATGGAATTTCTTCTTCTGTATCTTCTCGTGTTTTCGTTTATTCATTTGGTTGGTGGTGGCTTTTGTTATTCATTTTGCTTTTGTTAAGATGTGACAAAGATACTTTTTATAGTGTGATTACTTGTGATTACTTGGGTATTTTATTTCTACTGAAATGAGGTATGAGTCCTTTTTTTCTTTCAATTCATTAAAATAATATGAGTACCGTATATGCTCGAATAGAGGCCCCCGGCGTTAATTTGCAAAACTAGCCTCGGCTCCCGGCGTTTAATAGAGACCGGCTGCTATTAGAGGCCGGCTCTTATTAACAAAAACCTTCAGAACGCAATATTTTTACACATAAATTCCGGCTAATATTACAAACAGCTACTTTACTTGAATTTCACATGCTACATAAGATTGTTAAAGATAAATGGCAATGTCTTTCTGTACCTGTCGCTGCTATCGTCGTCCGAATCCGCAATGACGGGCGGCTGCCTCACCGGAAGTTTCTTTCGCGTATTCCACCGCGTGAATCTTAAAGGCAATGCCAAATGAAATGTACGCACGTAAGATAGTACGCACGACTATAAAGATATGGATGCTTACACTAGTACTGGTAGGCAAATATCAAAGACTCGGCTACTGTTAGAGACCGGCTACTATTTGGCCGTGTCCCCTCTGCAGCCCGGCGCTTATTAGAGACCGGCGACAATAAGGGATCGGCGTTTATTGGAGCATATACGGTACTTAAGCTTTATTTTGAGGCTATTAATTATACAAACTAAAAAAGATTAGTTCTCTGTTGTTGTTTTTCTGTTTTTCGATTCCTATTAAAAATTGATCTTTTTCAGGGATATTATTTACTACTTGGGAAATTTTGTTTTTAGAACGAATGATAAATGCATTGAAGATTCTTTTGTTCTTTATTCACTGATGCTGATTATGTTGCAGCTGATAAAGAATCTTAAGTTTAGCTATTTCTCCTCGTGTCTTAAAGATTTGATTAGAAATACATTATTTAGTTCAATTACGATGTTTGAAGTGATATTGTAAAAGTTTTATGATGGCTGTGATTATCACAATGTCTATTATTGTATTACACTAATCCAGACTCAGCTGATCCAAATCAGATCTATCTCTTCGCTCAGTTTAAGAAAAGTCAATGGAGATTTTTAGATTTCCACAATGATTTGATGGATTTTTATTAGAATATAGTAGTTCTTTCGAAAGTTCTTCAAAGATTGATTTTAGGAGATTAGTTGTTTGTAATGAGTCTGGTAAAATATCAATTTGAAAAAAAAAAAATTCATGTAAAGAAAAATAACATTAAAAAACCACAATCACTACGGAAGATCATCACCAAAGCTCTTGTAAAAAAATCCGAAAACGTCGACATTCAAAATTAACCAGATCATTTAATTGTTTACGGAAAATTGATCTGGTCCAACTGATATCCCCTGCATATTACAACTTGTTCTAAAACGTGTGGCCTGTGTAAAGTTTTATATGAACTTCGCCTTCTTTCAAACCTGTTTATTTCTGCGTCTGTAACTGCAACCAAATTAAGAGTTAATGTCCAAAGTGTAAATTTGAAGTCCCCCACCCCCCTTTCCCCCCTTGAAGGTGAGACTCGGGTCAAATGACTCTGATGTCCTTCTCAGAGATCTACCTTCAATGATTTTCTTTTCTAGAGGTATCCATTGTAATGCTTACTTTAATGATCTATCGTTAATTATTCTAATTATACGGCCATAACATCTTTGAAATTTCGTTGATTCCCAAATTATGTTTAATCTTTTTATTGCTTTTCTGCCTTAATTTATTCTTTCTTTAATTTCTTATTGAATCGTTAACCTTTCTTATTTATGTATTCTCCTAAACAACAGTGTTGATCACATATTTCTATTTCTTCTTTGTCTTCTAATTCAAATTTTGTATCAGCTCCTCCAAAATATAAATACTCTGTCTTATTCAGATTAATGTGTTTTTTTTTTCATTTTCTTCTTTTATTTTCCGAGTCATTTACTGTAGATCATCTTTATCTTGGACAATAAGATCTTGATCATCTGCATATTGTAAAATATAAATTGGTAGGTCACCTATTTGTACACCCATCTGATTAAATTTCCGCCTTTATTTTTTCAAAGCTTGCTCTAAATAGATCTAAAAGCTGTAGGAGAAATGTAACATCCTTGTGTTAAGCCTTTATTTGTTTTTATATCAAATTACAACTTAATTTGCGCTTTTTTCAACGCTATCCCATAATTATACGATTGCTACATTATCATATTCATTACATTACATTTATCATTATCATTGTGATATTGAAAGAATAAATCTCATATATCGGTATTGTTGTTAATAATAAGAATTTAAATGAGGTTAGAACTGGAAAGTTTATTTAGCGTGCCAAATTATAATATTAATCTTAATTAATATTAAGAGTGTTGTTTTAATTAATATCATGTCTCTCATTTTGTTGTAAGAATGGCTTGAAGAAGGAAAAGCTTAAAAATTCTTTTCTGAAAATTTGCTGTATTAAATATAAAAAAATTCAATTGGAGAGATGAATTATTCTTTTAATGAGAGTATTTCATTTAATACTTCTAATGACCACAGATATCTGCCAGATATCTAAAGCCTGGCCTAGGCTTACCATAGTGCCATGACCACAAAAATCCAGAACTTCAGTATGAACTGTACTGAATCTATTTTATACGGAATATCCTTTTTGATATAATCAAATTAATGGATAATGTTAAATGTTGTGTGGCATTAACCTGAATAAAAAATCTAACGTGCCATGAATGTAACAATGAATTTATTTATTCAGGTGCTGTTCTTATTGTTTTTAGTTTTTTCATTGTTGTGTGGCATGTTTAGACAAACCACACAACTTTCATAATTCTAATGAAGATGTATTCTAATTGCTGTATGAAAAACTATTGGTAGCCATACTTTACACACTTCTTATTGTAGCTGTGTGTGAATAATCCATCATTTTAAGGAGTTGACATTAGCCTGAGCCGAGTTCAGTCACTTGTTTTGGCTGAGGTTGGGAATTTTTCCAAGCTGAATTCTCCTCAGCAGCTCCTATGTTCCACCCAGACCTCTGTTGAATGGCTGTCAGGTTTCTTTCGTGGGGGTTAAAGGAGGCAGGGATCGTGCTGACCATCCGACCTCAACTTAATCCTGTTGGTCATGAAATGCGAGAAGTCTTATCTCCCATGATCCTGAAGGCCTGTAGTAGGATATTGTTCTAATTTTAAAAAACAATGACTTTCCACAAGCCATCATTGATATTCTTTTTCAAGTCATCTGAATGGTGGTGTTATCCAGTTTTTAATCTAGTTAATGCATAGGAACCATTTGCACTTATACTCAATGAAATTAATTAATTAATTAAATTTAATTAATGCAGCAAATATTATCTACCAGCTCGAAATCCACATTGTTCTTCAACTTCTTTCTCTGATATTCATCAATAAAATCTCTTAAAATTCATTAAACTTAATATGAATGTAATTGTTAAAAAATTCAAACTTGAATTAAAACGTTGAAATTTCGCACATAACAAAGGAAGTTAAAACTTACAATTATGTTAAAATTATTTTTCTTAGAATCTTTTCAACCTGCTAAATTGCTAGGTCATCTTAAAATTCATCCTTAAACTCTGTCATTCTTAATACTAAATGTCACCGGAATTCCTCGATAATTATTATCTTTTATGATGTCACCTTTCTTATGTGAAGATATTAAAATCTTCCCTAAACATGGATTAATACATTAGATACGTAATCTTTCTCATTAATGCTCTTGTTCCGTTTTCTGAACAGTTTGCTTTCTTTAACTTATTTATTGTTTTATTTATTGTAGTCACCTCCAATGGTGTTTCGATTCTTTTGATAAGTAAACAATGATTAGAAGTGAATTAAGAGTTCTTTTAACATTTTTCCCTCATTTTGAACCAATAATTTTTTCAACCATTTTATTGCTGTTTCCTAATTAAATTTTACTTAAAATTTTCCAAGTTTCTCTACACCTTTGTACACCTCCACCAATGTACATCTGCATTTTCTGATACTTATGTTACTTTTTTCTTTAATAGCAGTTTTCTTTGTTTCTACATAAGATTTCCTTTCTTCATCTTTCTTAGATTTCAACCATTTCATGAATTATTCATTTCTTGTATTATTCTTGGATTTTTTATCTACAATTCTTAATGTTTCATAATAGGACTCTTGAAAGACTTGTTTTACATGATAAGAAGTTTTTGCATCGTTACATTCCGTTTCATAAAATCTATTTTGATATAATCGTCTAATTTAAAGATGAAAATCTTTTAATTTTTCAGCATATTTTAACATTTCAATTTTATCTCAATCTTTGTCCTGTTCCCAATCTTTTTCTCCTGGGTATCTTCGTTCTGATAATTCTGCTCTTCTTAACATTCAAGATCTTCAATTTAGATTTTCGTTGTGTAATTAAATGAATTAATTGTCTAGTTGTTTTGTGTCCAGCGTCGGATTAAGGGGAGGGATATAAGGGAGCGCTAGACTTAATGGGTCGCCAAAATTCGATGTAGGGTCAAAACATTAATTTGATTACAATATTATATTTTATTACATTATTTTCCTCAATTTGTCCACTTGTTATTTGAAATAAAGCAAAATTATTCGCAAAAGAAAATTTCTCACAGAGAAATTTACAAAAAGGCCTTAATATCATCGGCAACAAAAACGGAGGAGGAGAGAAACGGTTGTATCCCCACCCCCACTCCTTCATTGCATCGAAAAATTTAAAAAATCTAACATTTTTACTGTTTCTTTTGTTGGATAGGCATCGTTTTGTTAACAATTCCCCATCCAGAAAAAGAGTAAATTTTTTTTTTTTTTAGTTGAACAATTGTAGCTCCATTACAATCCCCTCCTTTCCACCGAAATGCCTGTAACTTTGCAAACAAAAACAAAAGAAGTCTGAATCGCAGTGTAGTAGTTTAAAAAAATAACAAATACATTCGTGTGTTTTTGAAAGTCATGAATATATTTATATTCATTTTTTGTATTTTGAGTATTACTATTTTGTAGTTATATTCTTTTGTATAATTCATATATTCTTTCAATCCTTCTTTTAACATTTGTGGATTTTATTGTTAAAAATATTAAAGATTTACTAGTTTGCTTTTTTCATATCCGAGTGCAAATGATTCACCGGCAGTTGTTCCATGAAGTTCTTGGATGAATTGGATTGTGACATCTGTGCTTTGGGATAAGTAGGACATTCCTTTTTCTCTGATATATTTATGTCATCCTTACACTTCTATAGAGGCCAAAGCTACATTGGGATCATCTCAACAATTTTCCAATTGAGGGGGCGTATAGTACATTTTTGATATAATTCTTTTTTCACTATTTTTCTAAAAATCTGAAGTGATTGAAATTTAAAAATTTTATTTTATATTTTATTTTCTTAATTCGATAAAACTTAACATTTGGAATACTGTCGTTTTTAAATATTAATCTTTTCTTTATTTAATCTATTATAGAAATTTATTTTTAAACATATTTCTTCGGGTTGTTTTTCTTGATTAATCTTTATTCTTGGCGACATTTATTTATTTATTTCAAACCTTGTTAGTGAAACTACTTAGGCCTACTTGTTAGTGAACTCCATGTTTCGATCAATGCTATGAAGTTAATTTCAAAACCTTTGTATGGAATGAATGAGCTACGGAATGAAAACAAAATAAAAAGTAAACAAAAAAAATGGAATTAATTTGCTTTTAATGAATTGAAAAGAATTAGTTTTTCTTTTTTGTTTTAATTAGTAGTTTCTCAATCTTTCGGAAAAAAACAAAAAAACTTTACGATATTTATAACAGTTAATAATTTTTTTCATTTTCAGGGGGTGAACAAAATAATATGAACAAAATCTTTATTAGTAGAGTGCTGGCCCTCCCTTTGCCTGAATTAAAGTTTGTATCCGACCAAATACAGGTCATGAGCTTTGTTCAAGAGAATATGCAGAACGGTCCTTAGTTTCAGACAGTATGTAGAGAGGTGAAAACCTACTTTGACCTCCAAAATATCCCACAAAGGTTCGGTTATGTTAAGAGCAGGAGACTGAGGACGGCCAGACGAGATGTTCCATTTCATATTCGTACTAATCGAACAACGCTTGAACACACCAAGCAGTGTGAATAGGGTGTTGTCGTTTTGGGACAGAGGTTGTTCGCCAGGGAACACAGTTTGCATAGGATGGAGATGATCGCCCAGAATTCCGAGATAATGCTGTGCTGTGACCTTCCCATGCTGGAATACACGGGTACCAGAATACGCCAAGATAACCATCACAGCACCCTCTAAATGTTTAACAGTAGGAAGGAGGCAGTCAACATGAAAGGCTTCTGCGGGCATTCTCAACACAAACACGTCCAGTGGTCTGAAGTAACGTAAAGGAAGATGCGTCAGACCAAATGGTGTGATCCACTGCTGTTATGTCCAGTGTCTGCATCACCATTAACATCGCTTCAACGCATTACGCTGTCATCAATGGTTTTGGAATAGCCGCTCAGTATGCATTTTCCGTTGGATAGTTTTGGTTGATCCTGGAGATAAGTGTTCATCTCAGAGGTTATCTGGGACACCGTTGCCTTGTGCTGTCGGATTACTATCCTCTTCAACACAAGTCTATGCCTAACTTTGACTTTCGCCTTCTGTTCTGTTTGCAAATGACGTCTTACCATGTTTTGCGAAGGCTGTCGTAACTGTTGCTACAGTGCTTCTTACAACATCCACAAGGTTGACTGTTTTCGTCACTGAAATTCCAGCGAGATGTGCTCCAATGATCATGCCTCTTTCGAAGTCTGAGAATTCGGATTTAACAGTGTTTCACTGCTAGTACATGTTTCACATGCAACCCGTACGACTGTTGCTGACCGACTCCTCCTTCACGGTCACTAAGTAATTGAAGTATGGCCCATTTTCATATTATTGTATCCACCCCCTGCATTCGAATGAAGACCTTTAGTTAGTTTGTGAATTAAATACCTGAATTTCTTTTGTTTTTTTCGTAATTGATGATTGAAATTTACGTAATTTGCGTATTATTATTATCAATAAGGGCTGCTATTTTTCATTACTGTCTGATAAGTATTTTTGGTACAACTGTAAACGATTTCATGTTTTGGAATTACAACTCTATGTTTGATTTACCACTTCATTAGTTAATGGATTGAGATAATTCTAAATATATTTAAGAATTTTTTTTAAAAAAATTCATTAATTGTTTGTTATTATAGTTTTATTATCTTGAGTGCAAGAAGACTGAAATAAATGTAAGTAAAGATCAGATTATGACCTTTTTATTTCAACAAATTAAATATGCTTTTAACAGATTGCCAACTACATTAGCACAAATAATTAAAAGAAAACAGACAAAATAAATATGAAACAAATACAAATTAATGGAAAACAAATACGTTTCAGAATCTCTTAACAGATTCTCTTTTCAAGTAAAAATAAGAATAAAAGAAAAACAAACGACCTGGATTAAGGCCTATAACTGCGATGTTTCCAATCTATACCACCCTAGCGGCCTGATTAGAAAACACAGGGAATATTAAATGTAAAAACGCTATAATATAGGACTATAGATCATATTCAAGCCCATTTTTTATAGACAGATCCTGATTGTAACTCTGAACCGTTCTAATGACACATGACTCATAGAATTCTTATAGGTATCTCAATTTACGTTTACCAAAAATAATCACATCTTCAGGATTTAACCGATGCCCCCTACTTTTATAGTGTGTTGCGGTGCTATAGTTTTCATTGTTGCTTTTGACTGCTCCTAAGTGTTCCTTCAGTCGTACACCTAACTCACGTTTAGAATTTCCTACGTAAACGCAATTCTTGGCTACACCATTATGTGATAAACATTTCAGACCATAAATACTACCATGCAATTTCAATTTGTCTTCATTAGAGCATTTGACACTTTTTTTATTTAAAAAAGAACCTATTGTTAAAAGATTTGCAGGCTATGCCAATACCCGCATTTGCTAAAAGCGGTCTTATTTTTTGTAAAGTAGCCTCATCATATTTAAGAGTTACAAAGCTGCGCAAAATGTTCTTATTTTTAATTTTAATGTTCTTTTTGTCCACAATAGGCATCACACTTCTTTTTCTAAATTTGTTTTTGTAGAAAGTACGAAAACAACTCTGCACAAACTTGTCTGGGAAGCAATTCTCCTTAAATATCTGTCTAATAGTATTAAGCTCTTTACTTAGTGTAGCACTATTAGAGCAAACCTTGTGTGCCCTGTCAATGGCCATATAAACCGAATTCCTTTTATATGTAAGTGGGACTGTGCTTAAGAAATTTATAGTGATGAAAGCATCAGTTTTTTTGCGAAATACTGATGTTACAAAACAGTCATCTTGTTTACTAATAAGAACATCAAGGTATGGGATTTTACCTTCTTCCTTCTTTTCCATTGTATATTGTATATCAGGGCAAATACTATTAACATCATCAAGAATATTATCAATGTAATGATTATTTACAATAAGCAGCGCATCATCAACATATCTACAGAAGAAATGAACATTATGATAAACATTATCAATTGACATAATTTTATATTCTATAAAGTTTAAAACTGTTTCAGCGAGAACTGCTGATGATGGCAGACCCATAAAAGCACCAGAGGCTTGTAAGTAAAACTTGTTATTAAATGTAAAAAACTGCAAATGAAATAATAGGTCAATATGATGGCGTAATTTACTTATGTCCACATTTGTTCTTAGAATGTGTTCATCATTACTTTCATAGACAAATTGGATAGCCTGGTTAATCAACAACGGTGTAAGGGATATATATAGGTTGACATTATCAAGTGAAATAAGGCTAGTATTTGGAATCACCTTATTGGTTTTAAAATGATCAATAACTGGATCTCTATTGCCAATTGAAAATTTAGATTGATAGTCTAGTACTTTTACCATTTTCTCTATCTTTCAGAAATCAGAGGGATAGCCTTACCTCTACAGTTAATAATCGGCCTAACTTTGTATAAACCTCCTTCCTTCAATTTATGTATTTTTGGTAGACCCTTGAACTGCTTTATTTGCCTCGAAACATTTAATTGCTGTCGTGTCATTGAGCAACCCCCAATTACGAGCTTTTTTAATTTTGCAGTCAATATCATTGAGGATATGTGACTCACTCATTCCCAACTTGCGGAAACCTTTTTGATTTTTAATAGTTTTCACACATTTCGATGTAATCACTTATATTCAAAATCACGGTTGCACCTCCTTTGTCTGCCTATGTAAAGATGACATCCTTGTTATATTTTTGAGGTAGAGCCAACTCATCGAGCTGCCGTTCATTCAAAGAACATGCTGACCTTTTTTTAAACCTCATACCCGCTAATAATCTTCCTAATTCTTTTCTAACTTTGGATCTTTCTTTATGATCAGAGATAAACATTACTTTTGATTCCAGGTTGGTGAGGAGATTAATTCAATTGTTTCATGTCCTATGTTGAATTTAAGACCCTTGTTAAGAATGTCCTCTTGAACTGGAGTAAGTTGGATGTTACTGTCATTAACTACCCTTACTCGAGTACTATTAACCATGGTGGTTGTAGAAGCTTCTACCTTCTAATGTAGTTGGCAATCTGTTAAATTCAAATTAGCACGTTAATAGTTACTCTTTGTTTAAATATGCTTTTGTTATTTTTCTTTTAGACGCTATTTTTTCCTAGTTTATAAATAATAACACTTAGACCCAAAGTTATCGTCACATGAAACTACACTTTTTTTTTCTTTTACATTCCTTTGGAATGAATAAATAGTGTTTCAAGTTACTTGTAATTAATGATACTTGATAGATTAAAGAAAACCTGAATAAAACATTGAATTTTAATCATTTATATTAATGTACTTAAGCTCATTACTTAACTTAAGTAATACTGTTAATTATTATTACTTAAGCTCATTAATGCTCGAGTTGAAGTGTTTATAGTTTATAATTACAACGCTCGTGATTAAGCTTTTCAACATTTCTGTTTTCGTGTTATATAATGTTATCTTTCCTTACCTCACCACTAGGACCACATAAGGAAACTTATTTATAATTATGATTTATTCGTTAGGTGAGAAAATAGCATCTGAAAGAATAAGGAACAACAATCAGCCAGATTTCAAACCTAGATCTCTACGAAGATCTTCCCACACTAAAGATCGAACAAGATCCAAAAAATTGAAGAACAATATCCATTATTGAATTCCATTGCTTCTGTTATTATTAAAAAAAAAATATCATCAATGAATCAACTATTACACCGTTATCATTTTATTCCATGTACTTATATACTATATTTCTAAAAAAGGAAGTTTTTTTTTTTTAAACTATTTTTGATAGAATGCTTTTTTTTTATTTTTTCAAATTGTATCTGTGCCTTTTTTTTTTCAAATTGTTTTTAAGATGATTTTCCTTTTTCTTTTTTTTTTTTTTATCAAACGTGATTGGTTAAAGTAATTGTGGTGGATGTATATTTTTTCTTTTCATATCTTTTCCCAATACTTTGAAACAGCGTTGATATAGGATAACACGGAGATTAATAAAATGTATATACACACAAATATGTTCTTATCTTTAATTCTAACAAAGATAATTCTCGTCTGAGTAATTACAGTTGTCTTTCTCTACAATTCTCTATGAGTTTATTAAAACTTATACAGACTGTCTCTAGTTCATTTTTACACGAATCTTTATATATTCAATATTAATCTTCTCACTGTATTTTATCGTCCTTTCAGTATTGTGATTAATGTTCACTTTGCTTTTCACCATTGAAAGGTCACTCGGCGTCTCTTCATTACTAAAGCGATAATTCCCTATCCCTTATTATTAACAGTTTCTTGATTAATAATAGTCACTTGAACGTTAATAGTGTTCCGAAGAATAATCAGATAAATTCACTATCGATGCTACGTCTATTAATTCAATATTCTTGTTGATGTTCGAATTCTAGTCTCTAGTCTAATCGTTTTGTACGTTTGATTAACATGTCTTGTGTCTTATTATAGAAATCTTTACTTACTTGAACTCTTCTAAGTAAAGTGGAAATACCTTACGTCCATCCAGTAATAAAACGACCTTCGATTCCTTGAGTTTTGGATCTCCTTTCGAACACTTCGAAATATCTCCAATATGGTGGCTATCAAATCTTCTTTCCTATTAATGCATTAACATTGTTTCCTTCCTATCTAGAAGAAAATATGGAAAATATGATTAATATATGCATCTAAACACTTCGCTATTAATCATAAATATCACTTGTATATTCACAGAGTTCATTCCGTCACTTAGACTTGGTTAATGTTCCATAGTGAAGATTTCTATGCTCAGTCTTTTTCGCCATCTTTACGTGATGTGCATTTTACGAATGCCTATAGCACACACGATGCTCACTCATCTATTGTACTGTTGCATCACACGCTCTTGTTTCGTTGACAAAACAATATTTAAGGTCCTCAATGATCATATGCTCGAGTTCATTGTTTCTAACAAAACGATTCACTAGTCATTATATAAGTTAACAGTTGTAAATTGCCTAAAGTTCAGAAAGTTATTATCAACAGTTTTCACTTGAATCTGAATCACAGTAATATTTATTTAGTTAACTTTTGAAAGATATCACGCCTTTCCGTTTTCAAGCTGAAAATAATAAATTGAAAACATGAAATAACAAGTCTTTTTTGTTATTTTAAATTTAAGCTTGAAAATGGAAAGGCATAATATCTTTCCAAAAATTAGCTAAATAAATATATTACTGCGATACAAAAGAGATGTTATGTTGCTATGATAATAGATTAAGATGAAGAAAAAGGAGTGAAGGAAGAAATAAGGAAATGATTAGTTAAAAATTACAAAGAAGGACCTTATTGGCTGACGTTCGCTCACTGAGTATCAAAATTACGGGCTTTAAAACGTCGAAACCAATATTTGAGAGACAACATCTATTTGACAACAAGTATTTGATACATAACACCTACACTGAAAATAAATTGATTCGTAATTTTTAGCGTCGTTTTCCTTGTTGGAATCAGATCAAATTCAGTGTCAAATATACAGCTTTTCATAGCTCTTCATGTTCACTGCTGTTTCGTGAGGTGAAGTTAATCATTAAATCATGACACATGATATCTGCAATACTTCGATGCCAACCTTTTGAAAGCACAAAACATTGTTTCACTTATCGAATTTATTTTCAAAGACTTTATTTCTATTTTAATCGATCGTATCAGTGCATGAAGAAAACTTCTGCTCAACTTTATACTGTTTATTAAAAGCTGGCGAGCATTGGGGTGACCACCCGACCTCATCTCAGTCCCGAGTCACTGAAAGTTTGGAGCCTTACCTCCGTCATCCCAATAGGCTACAGTAGGATCACCTAAACTATATATTAAAATAAAAATTGGCTTATGTAAGTATTTTATGTATTTTATTTTTATTGTTTTATTAATGTTGTACAAACATTAATAGTTTTAAAATAAATATATATCCTTACATTATTAGACACTTTAAATTCTTTCATGCGAAGGAAATGGCATGGACCGTAAGAAGATACACTGAAGTAAATCGGTTCAACTTCTCCGTTGTAAAATACTTGAATTCCTACAGAAATGAAATATTTGTACCCCAACTATATTGCTAAATTATGAATTTCTTTTATCTCAACGATGATTATAATTCTTCATGAATAATAAATAAATTAAAAAAAAAAACCTTCCCTATAAGGGGTCACCAATCGAGGTCATGTATTACGTCATTTCTAAGATAAAAATCTTGTTTTTTCTTTACGGTCTATCAGCAATTTCTTTTTTTCTTTCCGTGAAGTGAACTTGGATAATCAAAGTAATTATTAAGTCATTGAATAAAACTTACCAATCATTTTATATCCATTTTGGAAGGAGAATTTTCTTGTCAGCAGTTAGATAAGAAACGCGGGTGAGATTTTTTCCCCTTCTTAAAGCCCCATTTAGACCTAAACAATCTCCGCCCAGACCTGTCTTCAAAGGCAACGAGAAGAGAATGGGAGTTGCTACAAGATGGGTGGGATAGAATTATAGGAAAAAGAGCATTACAATAAAAGCAGATTGTCAGATGTTTGCCAAAATTTTTTCTTTTCTTTTGTAAAGGGATTAAAAAAAATTAGATCCTGAAATTCTGTATTGGAAGAAATAATTTATAGATGCAGTAACCCTTCTATTTTAAAGTTAGGATTTAATTGGTTTAATTACAAAAAAAAACAACAACATTAGTTTCTTGTTCTATTAAAGAACATATTGTCCGCAAATTTACGTCATTTCACTTTCCTATTTTTTTTTTCGAGGGAAAAATCGATAAAAAAGAACTAAATCTGGTTAAAGTAAATTGAATGCTAAAATACTAAAACTGATTACTATGAATTATATGATTACGAGAACTGATTACTATATTTATTGCGTAATTTCATGATGAGCAAAAATATAAATTTATACAGGATTCCTAACAGCCGATAGAATTTGATTAATCATTATTCAATTTGAAAAATTGGTATTTAAATATTTGAAATACCTTTGTGCTATACTAACGTCACTTGGACGTAACAACGTCGATCTGTTTACAAGAAATCCACAATAAAAAATGTTCACAACAGATACATTGTCCTATGCAAAACAACCAATTTAAATCAACTGTAATCCTGAATTCCAAAGCTAATAGTTTTTTAACTATTCGAATCTTCACTCTAGTCTAAATACGATGGCACATTTTTTCAGATGGAAATTTATTTAAGAACTGTTTAGTGTAATGGAATAGAGGATAATTGTCACCAACTATAATAATAATTTTTTTAATTTTATATAAACTTCTACTCTTTTCCTGTGCTTAGAAGCATTTCGTCTAATTTACTTTTCTATTCAATAGAAATTTCGTCACGATTGACGGGATCGGATGTGATTCGAATAACTGAAAATCAGTTATTAGAATCAGCAATATTATAAAATTCTCTTAATTTTCAAATATAAAGAATATGTAAAGAATATTTACGTTTTCAGTTTAATGTTTCTGTTTTGTTTTTTGTGTATTTTTCTTATAAGTTATAAATTAGGATCAATAAGATTTTAAGTTACCGTAAATTAAAGTAATAAATAATAAATGACTATAATTACTTTAAGTAAATTTATATTAATAACTATATAAAAAATCAATGTATATTAAACTTTATAAGGGGATCATTTTCTTTTGAGGTGATCACGCTTTAAGGCCCCATGCGTCGATCAGTGAATGACCCACGTTACACTGATCTTCGCCGCCGCAAGATTATTCCGTCTTTGCAAGAACGCAATTGCTTAGATTCTCATATTAGTTGGGGCGCCACCCCGGCAACGTAATTGTTGCACATCACATGTGGTGAGAACTGAGTAATTTCCCGAATTTTCTCCACTGTTTGGCCACCGCGATCCCCTGACTTCAACCTATGGATTTTTTGGTTATGGGATTAATTGAAAAGCCAAGTTTACCAAGGCACTGTTGAATCCGTTGCTGAACTGAAGGCAAGAATAACCGAACCACGCTTCAATTAACTGTGGATCATGTCCTATTACAATTCAGAGCATTTTAAGATTTACGAATGGTTCTCATATTGATTTTAATTACAGTTTATGTTTCTTCAACTTGAATTTACCTTTGCTTTTGTGCAACAACGCCATCTGGTAGCATAATTTTTTTTTTATTCGCAAATTCTCTTTCCCATGTTCTTATTAAAACATGACCCTTTGAGAAGATCCTTCTCTAAATCGCTCGGAGTATTGTCAGTTTAATTATAATAACCAGGTATTTTTTAAAAATAGATATTAAGAAACCTATTTGTAACACAGAACTCTTTTCTAATTGTATTCTCTTATAATAAAGTTCTATTCAATTGCAAAATGAAGATTTGAATTTGATTTGAATTTGAACAAATTTCGATAGCATTGCCAATTTTTTAAATTTAGTTTTACAAATTAGAACAAAAAATATGTTCCTTAATATGAATCTGAGGGGAAAAAGTGTTAAAATTAAAAATTTTTTAGAATGGAATTTGAAGTCGAAATCAGTTCCGTTAGTCTGTGATCCAATAAAAACATTAAAACAATCCATCCACGAAAAACTGAAATTTTAAAAGATAGATGGTCTCTATTGGTTTTGGTAAATATCCGATAAACACCTCCCAGGGACTAAAACCATGGGGTGGGTATTCAGGCACGCGACCTGTATCTTTCTGTTTCCATTGTTGATATTTTGAAATTCTTAATGAACTACTTGTGTTGCAATTGACCAAAAAGAAAATAACTGTAATTACTTTTTGTAAAAACAAATAACATATTGTTATTTCTATTTACTGGTTAAAGAACGAACTCAATTAGTTCTATTTAATTAAATACGTCCGTAACTAATTCATTATTCTTATTACGATAATACAATGAATATTGCATTCATATACAGGATATTCCTGTATTTTCATTGTTGATTTTCCATTGTTACTTTTTTTCTTAATCTCTCTTTGCTTCAATGAACAATATTTTAGGAAACTATGATTTTTACTAAAATACAGGATTATATCTCGTAAATTATATCTTCAGTAAAGTATAGATACGATAACGTTTTTAAATTAAAAAAAAAAAACCTCAATATATTTAACAACTAACAACAACAAAAAGTATAATCAATATCAAAACATCTAAATATGTTTTCAATTTGTAAAAATACTTTTACAAGACTGGAGGCTTTAGTTTTAGCATTTCTTGTTTAGTTTCTTCTAATTTATTCTATTTCTACTTAGTTTTTTTTTTTTTTTTTTTTTAATTTTCTTTCAGAGAAGTTTTAAAACCTGAATATGATCTAATTTATGAAGATGAGTAATTTCTCTGTCTTTCTATTTGTACACAGATCAACTGTCTTACACTTAGAGAATTGTTTATTAGCGATCAATAATGCATGGATTGGGTGAAATGGCCCACGGCGCTCGCACAGCCATGTCACCTATAAAATATTCCAATTCTCACTTTTTTTTTGGAGTTGTTATTCACATTCGAGAACCTTCAGGTTTAATTAACTTATGTCAGAGCCGTAATGAAAACAGATTTATTTCATTTTTTTCTTCTAGTTGCCGATAACCAATTGCTGTCAGGATGTCGGTATTTTGATAAGTCGGTGTTTTAAGTTGTCTACGAAGTGATTCTGACCCGCCCATACCTTGGTTATCCCCAAATTCACTCCTTGAAACTATATCGTTTCATTTGGCATCGTTTATTTGAACAAATTTGTTATTCTTTCAGTCATTAATAGAACCACTGAGCTTCAAAGCTCATGGAAAGCCATTGTACAAGATATGTATTGCATTAGAAAGAAATAATGTGTTAATAAAGGTAAGGAATTATTCGAGTGTTGAAATTCTTATTAGCTTTTGAAATTCAGTGTTATTTTCTAAAGCAATTACTTCCAATTTGATAGAATTAATGTGGTTGCAAAGATTTCATTGAAACAAACGATTAAATGATAGCTAAAAATAAATAGAAAAAAAAGAAAGAAAGAAAACTTTGGAAGAAATTACGCTCAACTATTGAACGTATTTTAAGTCTGCTCCTCGACTGAAATTACTGCGAATTACTGCGAAAGAAATTGAGACAAAGCTAACAAACATCTGACATTGGTTTTCATTCAGTCTGTAGTAATTCTTAATTCTGTATTAAACAAAGTCGGTTTTAAGTTGTGTTAAGTCTTTTACAGAAGTTTACAAATAAAAAAAAGAGAATAAGATCAATTAGTGATAAAAGCTGCCGATGGATAATTTTAAAAAACGTTTGATCACCAGAGAATAGATATCTTTTAAAATAATTCCTCAAACCCTCTGACAAATTTGATGTAAAGGTTTCAATTCTGACTAAGGAGGGTTTTTTTTTTTTATTCAATATTTGCTCTATTTTCTGTTATTTTAATTACATCCATATTTCCTTCTTAACTCCTTTCTCCTTAATTGTACATTACTAAATAATAGACATCACCAACTTGCAAATAAATATATATTAAAATATATTTATTTCAAACGAATTTTCGGAAAATTACTTTTTTCCTTTTTTCCAAGTTTTGTTACAAATAATAATAGCGAGGTGTTACACATCAAATACACTTTCTAGACATAATTGTAATCAACAATAACTTACTCTTTATTAAACTACAATCCTTGGCCACTAACTTGAAAACACTCCTATAATTGTTTGAATTCTTCAAATTTAGCCAATTTTTTTATTATTTATGCAAGATGTAACCATATCTTTAGCCAACTTTACTAACACATTTTCAACGTCTAAACCGTCATTGCGATTAATGTTAATATTCTTAGTATTTCTTATAATCAGACTTTCTATGATTTTGTTTTAGTATCTGTTTCCATGAATAACAATTTTACTTCATCACTAATATTGTGCCCTAATTTGCATCAATGTTCAGCTACATCGGATCTGTCACCATATTTATTCTTAATGCAATAAATGTGTTCAAAACCCGTTCCCGGATAGTCCTTTTACTCTCCAATATAGAAAGTTCTACAATTTAAACATTCTAATTTATGAATTTCACCCATACTATAAGTGTTCTCATTTTCATTTAATTTATAATACAACATATCTTTAATTTATTATTGTATTCAAAGGTCAAGTTAATTTCATATTTTCTGCAAATTCTTTTTAATTCCCAACCTCTTTTATTTAAATACAGCACTATTAATCTTTCATTATTATAACTTCTTTAATTTTGAGTTTTTCATATTCTCTTAAGGTCTTATTTATGAATATCTCATCATAATCATTTTTCTTTAAAATAACTTTCCTTTCTTTTACTTCATTTCTGAAATCCTCATTAGAACTGGGAGCTTTATCTATCCTATTAATGTAGTTTTCAACTGTAGTCCTTTTTATTTGTGAACTATGACCCCCAACCTAAAGTTAATCATGTGACCACTTCGTGATTCTTTTCTATAATGTTTTCAAGATAAATTATTGTTATTTTTAATTAGACAACATCTAAATAATTTAATCTGCTATTACTCTCTTTTTCCATTTTTAAATTAATGTCTGAATTTTTTTCATTTATGATTTTAAAAAAATTTTGGAACTGTCTAGTAGTATTATATCAAATTAATAGTATATCATCAGCATACCTGAAATAATCAAAATTAAATTTAGTTTTTCTCAATAAATCATCTTCAAAAAAATTCAAATAAATGTTACAAAGGCTTCCTGACATCGGGGAACCTATCGGGAAACCTTTTACCTGTTTAAAAATCTCTTTCCCATCCTTGAAGGAAGTATTACAAGTTATGAATCTGATCAAATTCATCAACTCTAAGTTATCAGTATCTGTATTTTAACAATTTATCTTTATTTTTGTAAGCTAATTTTTCCATAATTAATAATGTTTCTTCAACTGGGATATTAATATACATATTGTCAATATCTAGAGAGAATCAGTAAAACTTCTTCTTATTCTCAAAGTACAAATGTTTACTACCAGGAGCAGACTGCGGAAGTGATCATGAATTATTAACGGCAAGAATCCGAATTAAACTTAAAAAGGTCCGCAGATATAGTGCAATAAAGAGATATGATCTGGAAAAAATCCCAAAAACTTTCACATTGAAAGTTGAAGAACGATTCAAAGTTTTAATTACTGATGAAAGAAGTCCTGATGATTTATGGTGCGAAATGAGAGATATCATTACTGAGGAAGCCGATAATTTAATACCAAAAAGTAAAAAGAAAAGGAAGACAAAATGGCTCTCTGATAAAGCAATTAAAATAGCTGAGAAAAGAAGAGAGGAAAAATCCAAGGGCAATTTGCAAGGAGTTAGACAATTAAATGCTTGTCTTTGAAATAAGACAAGCAAGAAAAGATAAGGAACTCTATATCAATCTGGAATGTCAGAGAATAGAAGATGATAACTGTAAAGGGAGGACAAGAGATCTTTTTAAAAAGATTAGAGATATTACTGGAAAATTCACGCCTAGATTAGGAATAGTGAAAAGCAAAACAGGAAAAGATCTTACAGAGGGCATTGAGATCAAGAAGAGATGGATGGAATATACTGAAGACCCATACAAAAGGGATTCAAATCAAAAAGAAATATTTATTGAAAAAGAGTTTAGCGAAGAACTCGCTATTAATGATATTAATGGATAATGGACTCTGAGGTAAGATGGGCAATAAAAGAACTACAAAAAGGGAAAGCACCGGGTACTGATGGAATACCATTAGAACTGATCACGGAGGCGGGAGAAGAAGCTACTAGAGTACTAGGAGAAGTCTGTCGACAAGTATGGAAGAAGATCTTATGGCCTAAAGATTGGAAAAGATCGGTATACATTCCAATACCAAAAAAAGGAGATGCTAGAGAGTGTTCCAACAACCGCACAATTGCATTGATCCCGCATGCCAGTAAAGTCATGCTTAAAATACTACAAAAAAGACTTGAATATTACATGGAGAGAGAAATGCCAAGAGAACAGGCAGGTTTTAGAAAGGGAAGAGGCACGAGGGATCAGATTGCAAACATGCGATGGATTATGGAGAAATCAAGGGAATTTCAAAAGGATATTTATCTATGCATTATTGATTACAGCAAAGCGTTCGATTGTGCTGACCATGAAAGACTATGGATTGGATTGAGATCTATGGGGATTCCAGAGCATCTGATACGACTATTAAGAGAACTGTATAGAGAGCAAGAGGCAACAGTAAGGACTGAGTCTGGTGATACAGAGTGGTTTAACATTGGAAAGGGAGTGAGACAGGGATGCATCCTCTCACCATACTTATTCAACCTGTACAGCGAACACATTATGAGAAGAGCGGGACTAGAGGAATCAAGGGCTGGTGTGAAGATTGGAGGAATTAAGATTAACAACTTAAGATATGCAGATGATACCACCCTGTTGGCAGAAAATGAAAAAGACATAGAATTTCTTCTAGGCATTGTAAAAGATGAAAGCTTAAAATTTGGACTTAGATTGAACATTAAGAAAACGAAGATCATGACAACAGGAAAAATAGGAGTGCTAAAAATCGGAGATGAGGTGATAGAGAAAGTCTCACACTTTGATTTTCTGGGATCAAGACTGGATGCGGATGGAGGATGCACAGAAGATATAGGGAAAAGAATCTTGTTGGGCCGGCGAGCAATGTCGAACCTGGAGAAAATAATGAAAGACAGAGACATCTCTAAATATACCAAGATTAGGATTGTGAAAGCAATGGTTTTTCCCGTGATGATGTACGGTTGTGAGAGTTGGACAATGCGAAAGAGGGAAAGAAAGAAAATCGACTTCTTTGAACTCTGGTGCTGGAGAAGACTTCTGAGAGTACCATGGACTGCAAGGAAGACTAACAAATGGGTTTTAGATCAGATTCAACCAATCTATTCGTTGGAAGCATTGATTTTAAGGCAAAAACTATCTTATTTTGGCCACATTATGAGAGCGGATAATTCCATTGAAAAGATAATCATGCTTGGGAAGGTAGAGGGGAAGAGAAGAAGAGGAAGACAACGAAGAAGATGGTTGGAAGATATAAAGGAAGCTACCGGGAATTCTTTGCAACAACTAAGATATGCAGCAAATGATAGATCTGTTTGGAGAGCCTTAGTGCATGAGGTCACCAGAAGTCGTAGACGACTTGATGGAACCTAACAACAACAACAACAACAAATGTTTCAATTTTAGTTCCAAATCTTTAAGTGTTCTTAATTAAAACTTCTTCTCTCGGGAGATTAAAGCTTTATCTCAGTCTATTAACAAATCTGGCTAGGTTTTGAACCGGACTACCATGTGCTACATTGCAAATTAGGGCACAATATTAGTGATGAAGTAAAATTGTTATTCATGGAAACAGATACTAAAACAAGAAAAATCATAGAAAGTCTGATTATAAGAAATACTTAGAATATTAACATTAATCGCAATGACGGTTTAGACGTTGAAAATGTGTTAGTAAATTTGGCTAAAGATATGGTTACATCTTGTATAAATAATAAAAAAATTAGCTAAATTTGAAGAATTCAAACAATTATAAGAGTGTTTTCAAATTAGTGGTCAGGAATTGTAGTTTAATAAAGAATAAGTTATTGTTGATTATAATTATGTCTAGGAAGTGTATTTGATGTGTAACACCTCGCTATTTTTATTGTAACAAAACTTGAAAAAGGAAAACAGCAATTTTCCGAAAATTCATTTGAAATAAATATATTTTAATATATATTTTTTGCAAGTTGCTGATGTCTATTATTTTAATTACATTTGAAGAGAAAGCAGGAAAACGCTTCAGATCATATTTGTGTGGTTTTAAGATAAATGAAAACTAATCTACCACTTCATTTGTACACCGGGTTTATTAAAACTCAACGACTCATACAACGGAATGAGTTGTACAAAAGATAATAAAATAGTAATGAAATGATAATAAAAGTGTTGAAAGCAAAAATACGCAAAATAATGGCGATACCTTCGCTGATTTAAAAGCTCATTAATATCCCCGTAATCGGAACTGTAATTCAAATATCCGTCTTCATACAATATCAGGACGGAACTACGAGGTTACTGTAAAAGTCATGGGATTTAGAGTATTCAGATATTTCTACGGATGCAGTAGATCATCGAACTTAACTTTGGAAATAGGCAGTGGTTCACTGTATAAATCGTGGACATCGTCTCTAACTGGATGTTGACATTCCTTAATTATTGCCACATCCCAAAATAACGTTCGCGAAAGTAAACGAGATCGATTTTTAAACACTTTACAGATCGGGTGGGAAAGAAACATTTCGCTTTACATTGGTCGCAAATATCCACTCCAATATTTGAGGAACTGCATTCTATTTTTGAGGAACTGCATTCTATTTTTGAGGAACTGCATTCTATTTTTGAGGTAGTGCATTCAATGACATGGAATGGCGTCGGCTTTGCTCTGCTGCTATTGATGATTTCGCGCCAATCGTTTGGAATTTCAGCGTAGGCTGTTTTGGTTAATGAAGCCCTAATCCTTGTCACATTCAGATACGAGAGTCTACGTACTAGAAAGAACACCTTCACACACTCCAAACGATGAATAAATAATGGAGTAAAAGAACAAAGGTACAGTTTTTATTTCGTCCACCGCACGATTGACAAAATATCGCTAGTTCCGTTATTGTTTCAGGAAGGATGGTAGAAATGAAGTGGTTCAGCATTGAGCATACATCATCCGAACATTTCTTAGCTACACATTATCATACGTTTAGGAATACGACCAATTATCGGTGTGAACATGAATATTGTTCAACTGAAGTTTATAATAAACGTCATTGGTGCTTACATTTGAAGTGGGAAGATTCCGTTGAATCGCAATTGCTTCCATCTTGCGGCTCCTCCTTCGGTTTTGTCGTTTGCGTTCGTTCCCTTGTCCTGTCCAACTGTCTCTAGTTGGTCTTCAAGGATAGCTTTGTTTCTGTTCGGTTTGTCTGCGTGTATTGGGTTCTGCAATGCAGTTTCTTCGTCTATCACATGTTACTGCATGTATCTTTTGTGGGATACCCAAATGAAATGTTGAAGTTCCTGTTGAAAATATTCCGAAAAGTATCATAAGATACTTTATTCGCAGGAAATAAGTCATTGTAGATGGCGCATAATTTCAAAATGGTCACCTCTTCTGGTATATAAATTTTATCAGTTTTATTATCAGTTTTACCTTGGGTTATGAGACTTAGAACCTTTCAAAGACTTTACAAAAGCACTCACTTGAGCTTTGTTGTCTTCTGTAATTTTGTGGGGTCTGTTGCTGTGCTTTTCTTTGGTGCAATACCAAACGGTTTTCTTATGGCTTACACTCGACGAGCTGTACTTACGTCAACAGCCTTGTATCACACCTGAACATCATTATACCATTCTTCTGTTTTAACCCTTACTTTTTATACAAAATTTGCCTGATATGAATTTGTCAGTTTCAGGATCTCGTGCCCGTCTTCTTGCCACTGGTTAAGCGTTGATTAAGCAGCAAGATGCCTGTTTTGCTAATCATATGATTCAAGTTCATTAAATTCTCTGATAATGTGTCTTATCTTTTGCTCATTACCATTTTCAAAACAGTTAAATCGATTACAACAACAGTCTCATGCGATGTCAATCGTAACTTCTTAGAAACCTGACGCAGACGTCCGTGACTTCGGTTTTTCTTTGTTATCTTCTTCATCCCATACTAGAGCCACTACACAGTCTTTACACGCATTGTACCCAACTAAGGGTTTAAGCGGCTGAGAACTTAAGGCTCTACTATCAAAATGGGACGGAACCACCAACCCCGAGAGAAGGGCCCGAAAAAGGAAAATAGGAGGAGAGAAAGCGGCGAAGGACTGTTCACATAGGGGATGAAGAGCACCCGAGATCTATCACAAACATGAAACATATAGTAGGCACGCTAGAATTCCCTAGGGAATTCCAGGTGGGGAAAAAAATGGCAACTCCCTCACGGGCGTGGCTGCCAGTACCACGCCGGAGCCGGGAGAAAGCTCCTTTTGCTCTCGATTTGTATAACAGGGTGAGGAGAGCCCTAAACCTCTTTTCACGGTAAAGGATCATCGAAGTCAATCCGCTAACAGAGCGGTTGTTCTAGGGATAACACACGTAGATTTGTCAGAAACGAAGGCACGGGTCGGCCGTTCGTCAGGCGTTATTACCAGTTCTGCTATGAATGTATAGTCTTCTCACACAGTAAAATGACTCTAAGGGCAGTGGGCAGGTCTGCTTAGTTGAGTCTAGCATTTCCGAGGGGAGGCTCTTTGAGACAAGCGTTGGCAAAGCGGCTGAACTCGATTGGGACTTCGAGGAGTACTGGCATTTCACATGGCGCGGGGTGGCCGTTGGAAAGGAGCGCTCTCTCAAGCTTTGCCCGATGTCTCAGTCGGAATTCGCTCTGGCAGTCCCAAAGGACGTGCGACACAGACTCCACCTCTTCCGCATCACACCGATCACACACAGGGCTCGCGCGGAGTCTGTGCTTGGCTAGATAGCTGTTAAAGAAGCCGTGACCCGTCATGAATTGGTTTAAGGCAAAGTCCGAGAAGAGCGTATCCGTGCTGACTTGCGGTAAGAACATATGCAGAGGCCGGCCTTTATCGGATTCAGACCATCTATTCTGCCAGAGGATCAAACACTTTTGGAAGCGGAGATTTCTAGCTCTACTTCTGGGCAATGGCCCATCAAAAGTAACTGCCGGCAGTGCCGTTGCTAGTTTCGCAAGCCTGTCTGCTTTTTCGTTGCCTTCGGTTCCAACGTGTGCCCTAGTCCAAAAAAGTTGACAACCGAGGCCGGCCGAGTCCAGCTGCGCTAGACTCTCCGTCACTTTCCATCCCAACAAGGACTTGGGAGCCCCCCTAGCAATGGAGCTAAGGGCTGCTTGACTATCGGATACAACGGCGATATTCCCTGGATTCCCTCGAAGGCACTCGAGGGCCCATTGGAGTGCCGTATATATCGCGCCAAGTTCGGCTTGAAACACGCTCGAGTGGTCTGGAAGCCTGTGTTTGGCCGAATCTAATTGCTCCATGTTAGAATCGTAGCAAACGTAGGCGAATCCAGATCTCTCATTGATTTTGGATCCGTCTGTAAAAACTACAGCTCTGTAGGCGCTCAGGTTACCATGCCAGTCTTCGACTGGACGGCTCTGAATATGCGCCGGGTGCGTCCAGGCCGGGAATAAGTGGCGGCCGTCGTACCTGTTACTTCGCAGTTCGGCATAGTAGTCAGGCGCAGTTCCGGCTATTATGTCTAAAGGTATTTCACCACTCAGTACGGCCAAGGATTCGTTCGCTACAGTGCGGTAGGAGCGAGTAATTGCTTTTAGAAATGGCCGGGCCAAGGCCCGCAAGTTGTCGGCAACTTTCACGTGATGGGCTGACTTTCCCCAGATCTCAGCTGCATAGAGCGCTTTAGGACGCGCCACCATCTCATAAAACAACTTCCGAGCTTTCGGAACCATTCCCCCGGTCACCGGGGCGATTCCCGGTAGACGCAAGGCAATGGTCGAAAGCTCTGACCGTACTGTCCTTATATGCGACACCCAATTTAGGTTCCGAGAGAAAGTAACACCCAGGTATTTGAGCGTGGTTTGGAATGCAATCTTTTGCCCGTCAATCCTGAAGCAGGGAAGGCAGACCAGTGGTCTACCGGCAACAAGGAGTGCGGCGGACTTTGATGGGGAGATTGCAAGGTGGTGCCTGTTGGCCCATTTCTCTATTGGGACCTGAACTTTCCGCCAAGCCGTCATGAGGTTCTGCCTCGATGTGGCCGTCAGGACGGCTAACAGGTCATCAGCGTAACCGACGAGCTTGTGCGTATACCCTAGTTCCAATCCCTCAGGAATGGCAAGCGCACATTCTGCGAGTATCTCGTCACAAACGATGTTCCAAAGTAGGGGTCCTAGACAGGATCCCTGCGGACAACCTCGGTTTGATTCAGCTCTGGCTTGACCCAAGATGAGTTTTCTTTCCCGGAGAAAACTCCTTCCAGGGCAGTAAGGTTTCTTGGGCAGCCATATGCTCTGAGCCTGCGTTCGACACTGGCGTGTATCAGGGACCCGAACGCATTACTAATATCGAGGGAAACAAGGCAGACGTAGTGACCGGCCGCCTTACCTGCTTCCGTCTGTTCGACTACAAACTTCAGGGCGTTTATAGTCGACCGTTGCTTTCTGAACCCAAATTGGAACTCGGACAAGAGTTGTTTGTTTTCGAGAAAATAGGTGAGTCTCTGTTCAACCAATCTATCTAGCACTTTCCCCAGGACGGATAGCAGAGAGATCGGTCGAACAGCACCCTTCTCGCGTTTTGGGACAAGCGCAACCCGAGCCTCTTTCCAACACTTGGGGAAAAGGCCTTCTCGAAGGCAACGGTTTAGGAGCGTGAGCCACGGCTCCCCTACGGCTTCAAAGACATGAGGTAAGGCTCGACTGGGTATCGAATCCGTACCGGATGCGGCCGATAGGTTCAGCGTTCGCACGACGTTACCTAGCTCTGACAAGGAGAAGGCTTGGTCGTCCGAGCCAAGCAATGCTTCCGGAAAGGGTTCCAGGATTGCATTTCTCTCCTCATTCGTGAGTTCATCTTTTGGGAAGAGCTCGCTAGATGGTTTTCCGCCGTTTCCTGTTCAGTTTTCGTCCACTGTCCAGTTGGGAGCAAGACCGGACAAATTTGGGTCCGCTTCTTCAGCTTGCCACTGAGAATTTGGAAAGGTTTGGAGAAGGAATTCTCGGTAGATGCTTGCTCACAGAACCGTTTCCACGAGTTCCATTTAGCTTTTTGCATTTCCCGTTTGCAATTCCTCTTAGCCTTAATCCAAGCCTCGCGTAATGCGTTCACACGTGGGGGCGTTCCACGTTTTAACCTGGCTTTTGCTCTTCTCATCAGTGCCCTATGCCGGGCGAGGGTGGGCGTCCACCAGTTTGGCAGGGTACATTTCTGCCTTGGCGGTTTTCCAGCTGGAATCGAGGCTTCACAGGCATCTGAGCAGAATTTGCTAAAGAGTGCTGCTGCCTCCTCACAGTTTTCGCCCTCGATGGAGGCCTGCATGTTTATCTTGTATTTTATCCCGAAATTCGTCCCATCGTGCATTCCTAAGGCAGTATCTGGGATGGTCATCGGGTGTGCAAAGTAATTTTTCACCGACCTGCAAGGAGACTAAGGCGTGATCTGAGCCGGAGTCAACTGGACTAACCTTCCAACCAGTGACGTGCACGCCATAGGCTAAAGATAAGTCGATCCAGCTGTCGCCGTTACTAGACGAGAAGGTCGGTGGTGAATCAGGTTGATTGGCCACCGAAACTCCGTGCTCGATCGCCCAGTCAGCTAGAAGGGTGCCCCGTGGTGAGTTTATGCGGTCGCCCCATGCCTGGGCTCGCGCATTCCAATCACCTAAAGCAATCACTCTGCCATGGAACCTTAAGACCTTGGTTATCTTTTCTAGGTCTGTTCGAATGTACCCGGTTCCTTCGGCGTACACACTCACAAGCACGAGGTCCGCTCCTGGTATCATAACTTTAATGCACATGCAGTCTCCGTCCGACAGATGAGGCAGTGGCATGCATCGAAAGCTTTGGCTACATTGTATGATGCACGCCCTTGGTCGTTCGTTCTTAGCTTCGTTCGAGAAGACTGAGAAGCCTTGACCTGGGGAGGGCAGTGCGCCGCTGGAATGTGTGTACGGTTCTTGCACGCAGATAAAATCAAACTGGGATTGTTTAAGGAATAACTCGTTCCAAGGTACAAACCCTCTACCTACGTTAATATCTAGTCAGATCACTGTCCATCAAGAATATCTATTCACAAACTGATTAATAAACATTTGGAACACTGTTACCGGTTGCTTTACACCGACGCGTTACGCCTACTTGGGAGGCTGCCATATTGAACTCAATAACAAGCGTTTATCCCCGGTATCATGTGGTATGAAGCATTTTATCCCCCTTGCGACCGTATGTTAAAGCGGCTTCTGTAAGACTCGGATTGTTTTTCTGTTTCGTGCTTTTGGCATATATTAGTTTCATGCTAAGCTACTAGCTGGCAGCATCAGCATCTTTTTCATACAGTCGCTTGAGAGTTTTTCTGTACGATTTGCAAACCACTGTCCTTTTTCACCAAGACTGGACATGAAGCGTTTTTCCCGTTTTGTCTTCATTTGTTTTTATTTTCCGTAAGTTCTTCCAGAGATTTTAGAGCAAATTCCATCAATTAATATTGATGATGGTTTCTGGTAACTCTAATGGAAAACTGCATTTGTGGAATTACGCTCCAAATCAAAATGGATACTGAATTGATTTCCCGAAGCTGCTTATTGAACTGTCCACTTAATTTCTTTCAACTGAAGATACTTTCTACATTCTGCTCTATTAAAACAATAGGTTTGATTCTTAAATTGATCATGTCTCACCTATTAATCTGTGATATTCTCTCTACTTTTATCTGCTGTATTTATTTTTTTCCGAATTCAAATAAACCAATTTTTTACGTCTGTCTGCTAAGGTAAGATAAGTATATACGGTATATAAATATTACTTATACTTGCTCTATGAATTCAGATATCTGCTTTAAAAAAAATATATTTTCAACTAAATTTTAAGTAAAAGTTTTCATACTTAATATAATTATTTAATTAATTAGAAAAAGCCATTAATAAAAATTTTAATCAGTTTGTGGTTTTCGCTCCATGAAATTCTCCTAGATCGTAGTTTAGGTTTTCAAATCAATACAATTGGAATCAAAACAGAAATCAAACCTGTGACTTCGTTTTGGAAGAAAAATACGATTTTGGGCAAAGAAATGGAGGAAAAAAAATATAGAAATAAGAAAACGTAGTAAATAAGAATAGTGATGAGATTACGAATACTGAAAATATTTTCATTTAATTTCATTTTCTAATTAATTAGAGCAATTGGAAAAAAAAGGGAAATCACTAAATTAAATAATGTTTTTATTAATCTCTTACATTTTTAGTAATCGTAATTAGTTTGTTTGTTTGTTTAGAAATACGAATTTGACGTAATTTATAAACATTCCAATTAATAAACGGAACCAAGATGGCTACTCTTGTATGACCTATGGTTTTTGCTTTATTGAACAAAGATATCCTGTTTCTCAAACAAATCGTCTGTTCTGTTAAGCTGCTCTTTTAAATCAATACATCTCCTTTACTAAATGAAGACATCTTGTCTGCTCTTCTAATCAACAACCAATTACTGTCTGCTTAATTAAACACTGCTTAAACTCCTCTACATCTTCATATCTATAACTTTTGTATTGAGCCAAATTCTTTTTACTTCTCCTAAATCTTAGCGACATCTCTAATAAATTAATCAATTGATATTAAATTAAAGTATTCTTTTCATTAAACAAGAGTTTGGTTTTTAAAACCAAGTATCGGTACTTTTATCAAGATATTAAATTAAGACTTCCCCAATATTCTTCCTCCTGAAATAATACTGAACCTGAATAATATTAATACTTTTTTTTTGCCAACGCCCGGGCTCTTAGTATTGAGATCAACAATAGAAATATGAGCATTTAGCCGATGAAATGTTGCCCAGGGTACGCCAAAGGAGGCAGCTCACATTATATCCGCAGAAACGCACGAAACACAGCAGGAAAAAGTAACAGCCATGCCGACGCCGGTATTCGAACCCAGGTTCCTACAACGGCATCACAACAGAATAATACTATTTTAATCATCATCAACTAAAATTAACTTCAACTACAATTTTATACATTAACTTTATTTACAATATTTTTTCATCTAGTTTTAAGCCACATTACTTTTAAAGGAATTTCGACCTTTTTTTCACATATTTACAAAAGTTTATAATTATATAAAAGGGTGTCTTTTCTTTTGTTTCTTATTTAAAATCCAAATTGTCTTGTAAGAATTAACTAAATGTTCACTCCTTATCTACTAAAACCTATTGAATTTTTGACTAAATTTAGAATATCTTTCCCAAGATCAGCAATTTTCAAAATAAAATTATCCTATCAAACTTGAAAAAATGGAAGACGATTAGTATACAAGGTGTTTCATAAATACTTTTACGTACTTTAGGTGCGGGTTCCTAACACTAAGAACAAAAGTCCATATAAACATATGTCCGAAAATCCTACGGTTTTCAGTTATTAAAGAAAGAACGCACTGACCCATCTGTTAGACATTGTCAGGTTATTAGCAAGTGTTGAAACTTTCAGCAACTCAGAAACTCGTAAGAAATGACTTCCTCGTGCTTCCATACACGCATGCACTCATCGGATCATGGACTGTTTCAAATACTCCCACACAGTGTCGAACGGTTTCGCAGGCTTCCATGACACGTTGATAAAGTGTCTCTGCATTTGGAATGTCTGCTACATAAACCAATTGTTTGAGGTGGCCTCACAGATAAAAATGCAAAAGATTGACGACGGGGGAACGTGTAGGCCATGGAACTGGTTCTCCCCTACCTATCCATCTGTCATGGTAGATATCAGCTAGTGCATCTCGAACAATGTGGCTAAAATGTGAAGGAGCTCCATCATGCATTAACTACATGTTTCGTCTTATTTGCAAGGGCACGTCCTGTAGCAAGGCTGGAAGATTGTTCTGAGTCATTTCCCTGTCAGACGTGCTGGGAGAACATATGTACCTACTAGACTGTCACCTACAATTCCAGCCCACTCATTAATCTTAAACTGATGCTGGTGTCTAGCCTGAATTGTACCACGAGGATTTTCAAACGCCCACAAATCTTGGTTGTGAAAATTTGTTAGTCTATCTCGTCCAAATGTTGCCTCATCTGTAAACAACATCAAAGAGACAAACAATGGATTGGCAGTTTATACAACAAACCAAAGGCAAAAGTTCTCCCGTGGTGAGTAATCGGCAGGCGAAAGACCCTGCACAAGTTGCAGATAGGGATACAGGAGCATCTCGTGAAATACAATGCGGTAGTAGGAGATACATCACACACTCGGACCATCTATCGTGTGCTGATACCCGGATCTTCTGCAACACCTTGTAAAATGCGTTCTTCCTGGTTAGGCGTACGAATAACTTTTGGCCTTCCTCGATCTATAGTTCGTGGTGCTACAGATCCTGTCTCAGCAACAATGATAAATAGCAGCAAATGTTGGATGACTCGGCTGATTGCGGTCTGGAAACGCAAACTGATACCACCGTGCAGCCTCGAGTCCGTTTCCATTCGCGCGACCATACATAAAAATCATATCTGCCTGCTCACGAAATGGATATCCTACCATGATTCAACGGAACACGTTTCAGTTAACGCGCTACTACACAACTGACATGTTGAAGACAAACTAACTCACTACTGCACACATGTTTACCAATGATACATGGAAACAAATCTCCTTGGCAACAACACAGCGCTATCTAGGAGACAATTGTATAACAGCAAACGTGGGTTGTTGGATTGTATCTTAAAACTCGTTGACCGTAAATTTTCATTAATAAATGAAAACTTCATGATTTTCGGACATACATATGTTTATATGTACTTTTGTTTTTGTTTTGGTGCTAGGAACCCGCCCCAAAGTATGTAAAAGTATTTCTGAAACACCCTGATATTGTAAAACAATAAAAAATAACTAAACAATGAAGATTAAGGAATTTTGTATTTCAAAGATAAAAAAACTAGTAGAGTTTCTATCTTCATCTCTGACTTATAATCAAAGTATAAAGCTATATCAGTCACCATTTGTCGTGCAGTTGATTGGGAAATACTTGATTTAAAATATTTGATACGCTCAAGAAAGTAGAATGTATTTGCCGCATAACCAATCAATTAGAGTGAAAGATTAAACACGTGACCGGTGGTGTCATTTACAATTCGTTGCTTTTGCTCCTCTGATAGTTCTCAATTCAACTGCAGTGAAAACCACCATCAATTTATTATTGCAATAAAAAGGTCCTCATTCGAAAGGAAGCAGTCTTTTCATTAAAATACGTTATTTCTATGCTTCAGAATTCGCCAGAAAAGATTTTGAAATAAAATTTCGAACATTCTTGAGTGATATTAAGCCTGTTTCAACTCTGTGAATCAATCAAAGAAAATATTTTTAAAGTTTTGAATAATTATTGAAGCCTTTAATATGACTAAATTCGCCTTCACAAATTAAGAGAAATTTAGCAAGACTCATCCTAAGGTATTTTATTTTTGAATTTCTTCAATTTGTTAGGAATAATTTTTCAAGAGCGATTGGCGATCCCAGCAGCAAACAGTTATTGCTGTAAAATTTTGAAAAATCCATTTTTTAAATATTCTGATATTCTGACACAAAAAATTAACATATTTTAAGTGTAAAATTTATTTCCTTTCAAAAGATAATCCCATTA
This sequence comes from Thereuonema tuberculata, assembly GCA_023159025.1. Classification (NCBI taxonomy): domain Eukaryota; kingdom Metazoa; phylum Arthropoda; class Chilopoda; order Scutigeromorpha; family Scutigeridae; genus Thereuonema; species Thereuonema tuberculata. The sequence continues at coordinate 2,963,460 of JAFIDM010012231.1, read as the reverse complement.
CTATGGTAGGCTAATAATTTTGTAATCATATTACAATCACATTGAGGAAAAAGCCGTTTCTCAAAGGACGAAAATTCAAGAAATAAATATGATTATGCATTGCTAGTACAATGTCGATGTTTAGTTATGTAGTTTCTGGTAGAATTTTGTAATTGGTCCCCGTTTAGCTGAAGTGGAGACAAAGAGCTATGAATGTATATGATGTGATATTCCAATGTTTCATTTTAATAAGTTGTCGGGATTGTTCACAGGAACCGTCCGATGAAAATAGAACCAACCAAACAAAGACCAATTGTAGGAAGGATTGTCGCATGGGATCACTATGCGACCAGTACGCTTTATCTTATCGTGTGTCCGCGGGCCTTTAATGAAGAAGAAATAGAACTTCATGGGCAATTTTACAGAAACTCCATGAATTAAGATACCAAATCGTTTTCCAAATCCTATTATAACAAACAAACAAAACAAAAAACGCTTGTAGAAAATTATAATATTTACAGGGGAAAGGAGTTCAAACAAATAGACCAGAAAATAGACCAAAAGGAAGAGATCGTAAATAGAGCTACATCATATAATAATAATAATAATAATAATAATAATAATAATAATAATTGTCAAGGCTGACACACACCTCACACTCCTGAACCTCGAAAACTCTTCTCCAACACTCACCACCCCTGACACCCACACTCAGCAGCTGCGTGAATCATGGGCTCGTAAGGAACTCCATGGCAGACATCATCATGAACTCAGCCAGCCTCATGTCGACATGGAAGCGTCGAACAGATGGCTGACGAGTGGTGAGCTGTTTGGGGAGACCGAAGGGTTCATGATCGCAATACAGGACCAAGTCATCTCCACACGCAACTACAAGAAACACATTCTACACGATGCAAACACACATGACGACAAATGCAGGAAATGCCACACTACGCATGAGACGATCGACCACGTAATATCAGGCTGTCCCCTTCTCTCTCAAACAGACTACCTCCACCGACACAATCAGGTAGCGTCGATCGTTCATCAACAACTAGCACACAAACATTCACTTATTAAGAGCACGGTCCCGTACTACAAGTACATACCACAAAGTGTATTAGAGTCACCCTCATATAAACTATACTGGGACCGCCCCATTCACACAGACAAAACCATACATCACAACAGACCAGACATCACACTTGTTGATAAGGTCAACAAACAGACCTATCTAATTGATATTGCAGTGCCTATCAGCAAGAACATGCAGAAAACTCACACAGACAAGATCAGTAAATACACTGATCTAGCACACGAGCTCCAGAAGCAGTGGAGGCAGGATCGAGTACGTGTTGTACCCATCGTTCTGTCTGCCACTGGTCTGGTGCCTCACACATTGCACCACAGTCTCAGCACACTAGGACTTCACAAAAACACTTATGCACAACTGCAGAAGGCTGTGGTACTCAACACTACACGCATAGTTAGGAAATTTATGGACACAAGCACACATCCCTAATCATTGTTGCACACATCTTTACACTTGGCAGTATGTGCTTTGGTCCTTGACCCGCCATATTGTTTTTGCTGGGGAAACCCAAGGTTTGAAACATACAAACATAATAATAACAATAAACAGACCTATCTAATTGATATTGCAGTGCCTATCAGCAAGAATATGCAGAAAACTCACGCAGACAAGATCAGTAAATACACTGATATAGCACACGAGCTCCAGAAGCAGTGGAGGCAGGACCCAGTACGTGTTGTACCCATCGTCCTGTCCGCCACTGGTCTGGTGCCTCACACATTGCACCACAGTCTCAGCACACTAGGACTTCACAAAACTAGTTATGCACAGCTCCAGAAGGCTGTGGTACTCAGCACAACTCGCATAGTTAGGAAATTTATGGACACAACCACACATCCCTAACCCTCCTTTCACATTTCTTTATACTTGACATTATGTGCTTTGGTACGTGACCAGCCATGTTGTCTTTGCTGGGGAAACCCAAGCTTTGAATCTTTTACATAATAATAATAATTATTATTATTATTAATCTTTAAGACGGTGAATATAAAGGAAATATCGACTGAAAGCAAAATGTTCATATCAATACCCTGCAAAAGTGTAGCCTATGCAGTGGTGCTCAAAAGTGAAACAATAAGTGTTAAAATATTTACAATAAGATAACTAAAACATATATATTTCAAAAGCAATACATATTATATAAGAATCTAGCCAAATGTTAAATCTTCAAATATGAACGATAGAAAATTGAGTAAAAAAACAGTCAGTTTATTCAGTAAAAAAGTGTTTCAATCAAATGGCGAAAGTTGTGTGGTTCCGAATGGTTCCGAATCGTAGCGTCGTAAGTGAAATCAGTATCACAGACAACACAGTCTCTCTTAAAGACCTTTTCCTGGCTATCATATCCTCGTCATAACATAAGTATGGCCGTTTAAAAATAGGGTCTCGAATGAACTGATTTCCACAGACTCAAAGTAATTTATTGTTTAACTAATGAATTCAGTCTCCAAAGTGACTCCAAAGTATATCAATAGAATTCCTGCACTAACAGGCAGGAAAAAGACAGATAACGCAATGAGGATATAATGGTGTGGAAGATTTCTAAAGTTATTACTTTTAATCATTGTTTCCCATAAGTCTATACTTTAGCAGAATAAGTAATAATTTAGCAGAATAAGTAATTTAATACTGTAGCATATAGAAATTCATGTGATGGTTAGATACTACCAATAACTTATAACTACCAATAACTTATAAAGAATTGCTTTGCTTAGAATTCTTTTCAGTGATCTCTATTCACAAATAAAACAATAGTTATAACTTAATAGTGTTTAAGCCAATAGTCTCAGTTCCTTTTATTTCTCACTGAAATTGTTTCCTAACAGTTCTTTATTTCAAACAGTTCACTATAACAGTTCACTTTATTAACTTCTTGCGTAATTACTATTTGTAAGTTCATTTTATCTAACTATTCAGTTAGTTATATTCAACACTTTAATGTACTAAAAAGTTTAAAATGTACTTGGTTGAATGATATCATCATTTATTCATTTTACTTTAAGTCTATTGGGTCAAATACTTCTATTGAATGACATTTCATGATATATATTCCTGGATCTCACTTGCCGATAAGAAATTGATAATTGAAAACGTAACTTATGATTTTTCCTTGAAAATAATGTCGACGTTCCGTTACTTGCGTCAATTTCCTCAAAGGATACTTATTCCAAGTTGACATATACATTTATCATTGAAGATTATCTCCGGGAATAATCGAATCTAACAAGGCCTCCTGTCTCCTAGCAACTGAGTTTTCTGTAAAAGTAATAGTAATTTATATTAATTCTAGTTCGGATAATATTGTCGAATTCCATTTGACAATATTACTAACGATACTTCTTATGTGGTGAACTGAATAAATCACTAATCAGAGTTCTTCATTTCTGAATCCTTTCCGAGTTTCCAAATATTCATAATTTTGAAGACATCATCATCTTCCATCATATTGCATCTTGACGACTATAACAACTCACTCGCTCTAACAATCAATCTTCTCTTGTGTTGTTCTCACAAGCATAATAATATATGTGTATATTATTGCATATCAGTTTCTCACCATATTAATTGTTAATGTTTGTTAATCTTTTCTTTGGTTTCAAACGTGACACTGTTTGAAATAATGAACAACAAATAGTGAGGGTGGATCTCCCGTCTTCTTAGGCCGAGCCCTAACAGCTGTCAAGTATCGCGATAATTCTGATTCCATGTTGATAGTTGACAAATGAAAATAAACATTCTTTATGGAATGGCCATCCAGATCACCTGACCTCAACCTATACTCTGAGAAGACGGTTTCGTTGCATCTCCATGAGCTCAGATCTATTTTCACTAGAATGGCAATTAATCCCTCAAGACCTTTTAGACAACAAGATTTGTTGATGTATTGGCAACAAGGAATTGTTGATGTCGACCATTGTATTTCAGCCTGAAACATTAAATATCCTTTGAAAAATATATGATTATTGAGCTTCAACATAAATTACGTTGTAGATTTCATGACGTTGTCAATAGAATTCTCTATTTTTTTATAGTCATTATTGATCTTTATTATTAAACTTAATTGTCGTTTATTAGAGGATTTACTTCATGATTATTTTTTTCCCATAATTTATTATTTTTCGCTATATTTTGAAGTACCGTGTAAAATACATTGAAACACCATTTAAGTAAATTTAATATTGTAGTGTATTTAAGTCTTTTTATCTAAAGAATTGACTTAAATTTAGTTGTAAATTATCGCCTTTGCTTCCTTACAACGTCTCAAAAAGTGAAATAATATAATATGTTAGGAAATTTGTGTTGCGAATTCTTTAGTGATAATTAACTGGCTTTTAATTTAAATTAACTGTAAAATAGTTTACTTAAAAAAATTCTGAGCAAAAGTCATTAAATGGTTATTAAAATTCTAATTACGCTTTTTCTATTGGTTTCTATTTCTTTTTGTTGTAGGAATGTTGCCGACGGCTGATGCAAATCACAATTCATTATTTCAGAGCGATACTGTCGCCGACTGTCGGTGGCCGTGCGAACTAAGGCCGTAACTCAAGAAAAAAAGATGTTTATCTGTGATAGCCATCAACTTGAGCAATGTGACGATTCCTATGCAAACTTGGTGGTGGGGCGGACCTTCGAGGTGGTCTAGCCACGTGACCTACGATCTCATTTACGAGATTCCGCAGAGCTGTTTCCCCTCTCCCGTCTCTTCTCTTTTTTTTTCTTCCTTCTGTGCCTCCTTCATTTTCTTCTCCTGCTTTGATCGCTCCATCTGATAAAGTAGATTTCTTTTCAGCACCACAAAGGCAACGAATTTTCGGCACTTTACAAAATCTTCATCGGTTAATTGAAAAGAACGAACAGAAAATGCAAGAGCAAATGAACCAGGTTTCTTATTGTGTTTTATCTTTGGTTTAAATTTTAAGTTTGAACGTACTTTATTCTTCTGCCTTTATATTATTATAATCATTTTTTAAATAAATATTTTAGTGAATTATTAAATTCTATTTTTTTATTCAAAAAAAAAAAAAAAACAACAAAAAACAGTTTGAAATTTCAAATACTGTAGTTTCAAATTCGTCAATCTACTGTTATTAAAAAATAAAAGAGAAAAGAATTTAAGAATAAAATCTTATTATTATCATCAATGAATCGACCGAAAGTATTTTCTGTTGCAGATGATTTTCAAATAACATCGTACATTTAGTCTAATAACAACATATGTGCTTAATTCCATATTACGAATAACTATTGAAATGTTTTTATTTTCATATTTTATTTCTCGAATCATCAGTTTTATGTTTTACATCGTAAAAGTGATTTCAATTTACAATTATTATTTAAAAACTTTTTTACAACTTATCAATTATTGATAGAAGAAAAGGTTTCTCCGCCGCACGACCTTGAATCTGGCTCTTCTCTACACGAGACAATAAGATATTGCAACAAAGATAATGCAATAAACTGCAGAAATTCTGTTACATTGAATTTAAGAATAACCCAATCATCCAACAAAATAAAAACCCTCGAATTAAGCCAACAAAATTGAATTAGATCAGAGTTCAGCCAAGAAATAAAATTTCTTTCATGTTTTTCTTTTTAAAATCATCCTTTTGTTTACATCGAAAATCAATGAAATCACCAAAATAACTCTAGTGGTTCCTCTCTTACGCTTTACTTTCTAGGGTTGATTTCTGGTCGGCTTAAGTAAATTCTTTTCTTTTTTTCTGTTTTTGTCTCTTATGTAAATTGAATAGCCTCGTACAACGACTCTTCCATGTTTTATTACCTCGAATGATGTCAAAAATATCTGTAATATTTCAAGTCAAAGGTTAAGTTGCTGAAGAATGACAACAATCGGATAAATAGGATCAGAGATGAAGGTGTTGCTATCTATCTATCTAATTATCTATAGATAGATAAACTATCTATCTATTAGTTTACATTCTACCGTAGCGAATACCCCACATTAGCGCTGAGGCCTCAAGAGATCCTGTATCCACAGGAGTAATAATGTAGAAGGAGAGAAAGACAAAGCAGGAGACAAGCAATGTAAAGAAAGGAAGTCTTTCTGTCAAATCAGCAGACCACTTAGTTTATTCGGCTTAGTTTGTGTTAGTTTAGTTTATATACCATACATTATTAACCTTCAATAGTTAAAGGCTACTCACTCGTTGTCAAATTCAATAAAGAGCTTGAAAATAAGAATTTAGGATATCCTCAGATTATTCTACTGTTAATTAATAACACTAACCAAAACTTTCTTCAGCAAGAATTTACATGTAAAGGAAATAGCAATCTCTCAAAAGGAAGTAAATAAAGAAATGACATTTAATAAAACTATTTTATAATTTTAATTTAATAAACAATAAGTTTAGTGCAATTAATGTCAAGTAGATAAAGAAATGCTTCTACCCAATATTGCTTGGGCCAAACCTTGAATTGAAATATTTCTTAAGAAATTGAATCAGCTATTCTGGCTTCGTTATTTCGTTGCCTGAGATCTGTTGATCAAGTATTTGAGGCATTTTTTGATATCTCAACTACTGCAAAAGAAATATAAATGTGCAATTCTATGTTCACTTTAATCCGTATATTTGAGAATTAAAGATAACGAAAGATAACTTCGGTTTCCTTAATGTTCGAACAAGGCTTTCCAGTAAATCACAGTAATAGAAATAATGATAAGTCTATTGGAAAAGTTGTATAAGGAATTCATCTTATATTTCAGGTAAAAACCTATTTGTCCAACATTGAGAATCTATAATAAAAAGTTAATTGTCACTTCGTCGTTGGACCACTTGAGGATAGGCGGAGCTTCGTAGCTCCAAAATATCCCACCAGTCTACTTTTTGGCTTGTGTGATAAACAAAGCCATGTGCTTCGTTTTAACCCTAATAGATACAGAGGCTGAACTAAAACATTTGATTTGGATGCAACGATTGTAAGCCTTCCAAAATTTTCAGATTGGATATAGAGTTGATTATCGCCTATTGAAGAAGACTACAGCAATATATTTTCAAAGAAGGATATAATTTAATGGATCATCTGAGGATAGGCGGGGCTTCGTAGTTACAAAATATCCCACCACGCTACTGCTTCGCATGTGGGATAAACAAAGCCACGTGCTTTGTTTTAACCGGTTTAGATACAGAAGAAATATTATATTAAAGAAGGATATTCCAAGCGTTTTTACAGAATTATTACAATAAGGATCTGCACAGTACTGAACCATCGTCTTGAACTATCAAATATCGACGATTTTTTAAGTAATTCAAACAAAGTTATATGTTTGTTTATCGCACAAGGTCTCGCCGCATGTGGGATACACGTCATACGTGACGTCGATAGGGGCGTAAACCTCAAGTGGTCCATTGTTTGTTTTCTAGTTGAAGAAAATATCCCTATCAGAACAATTCAGAAAATGCATCCCCTGAATCTATGTCAATGTACATGTAGACCTTAAATTCCCCTTTGATAATAGGTCGAAAAGCGGCTAAAACAAAATTCTAATTGGAAACGTATTACAGTCCATCAATTTTGAGAATACATTCTTGCTTTTTTTGTTTTATTACGTGATTTTTAATACAGTAAAACCTCATTAAGTCGTCACTCAAGGGACCAAACATTTTTGACGACTTAAGCGGAGTGGGCATTTTTGAAAAAAACAACAACAACAACAAAAAAACACTGAAATACAATATTTTCATGAACTGCTGTAGGATTCGGTGAGGAAAATAAGATTTTCAGAAATCAATACATGCAAATGAATGAGTGGAAAATAATAAAAAAAAAAACAACAACTTTTTATACTTACCACATTTCATTTTCTTTTACTGGCATTAAAATAATCCAACTATATTGATTGATGAAGGTGCTGATTACTGGAAATAACTTTCTTTTCTAATATACTTAAGGCTTTAAATTCTTCGTCTGTTGTACCTTGAATGGATGAAAAGTAATGTCGAACTTTCTCCAGGGCTTCGATTGTTTCTGTCTTGTTGGGTGGGGTTTGATCTATATTCTCGACATCGCTATCCTCACTTGAACTGTTCTGATTTTCTTCCAAAAATTCAGATATCAATGCTTGTACAGTCGCTTGTGAGCAGATTACGATGTCGTTATCAATGTTGATAAACGAATTAGCGTCATTGACGCTGCACCCTTTTTCATTTGGAATTTGCAGCAAAGTCTCTAATGGTTCCGGGTCGATGATGTCTTCGCTGAGGATTTCTTCTGATCCTGCGTTTGCTATGAACCCTGCATGTCGGAAACAATTCGAAACACTTTGTAATGAAATGGAACTCCAACTTTTGTGCACATAGTTAATCGCATCTAAAACCAAAACTTCTAGCTTTTCGTTCCTATCCAATGCTTTTATCATGTCCTTTACAAGCATTTTTTTGTACTTTCGTTTAAAGTCAAGAATTATCCCTTGATCTAAAGGCTGAAGAAGTGCAGTTACATTTGGAGGAAGAAAAACAATTTCGATCGCTTTTAAATTTTCGGATTGATTGTGAGCGGTACAGTTATCGACAATGATGGCAACTTTTCTTTTCTGACACGAAAACTGAGAATCCAGTTTACGAATATGTCGTTCCCAAATCGTTGTAGCCATCCATGCATTTGAATTTGCTTCATATTCAACTGGCAGGATCTAATGTTTTTAAAGCAGCAAGGCTTTATGCTTTTGCTTATCACAAGTGGTTTAAGTTTCTCATTTCCACTCATATTAACTCCAAGCAGAAGTGTCAGGCGTTGTTTGCTTGGTTTTCCAGAAGTGCACTTTTCACCCTTAAATGATAGTTTTATCAGGCAAAAGACGGTAAAAAATCTGTTTCATCCAGATTAAAAATATTTGATGCATCAAACCTAAATAAAATGTCCTTGAGAACAGTGTTCTTCCAGTCTTCTATAGCATCACCATCAACAGCTGCTGCTTCTCCGCAAATCGTTTTAAAAGAAAGGCAATGTCTGTCTCTGAAACGTTCCAGCCAACCATTGCTGCCGCCGAAATCTTCCATGTTCAACTCCTTAGCAATTTCCATGGCTTTTTCTTTGAGAATCACGGCTGAAATCGGCACATTTTGCGATCTGGCATATTTTAGCCATCGAACTAAGAGAACAAAGAGAATGAGGAAATCGAAGTTTGACGAGCATCCTCGATCTCGTCAAACTTCGATTTCCTCATTCTCTTTCTTTTGTCTTTGCAGTCAGACTTCAATTACTTCAATTACTTGTTTCAATGAAAGAACATCGTTTAATGTAGTCCTGGGAATATAATGTTCTTCGGCAAAAGCTGTTTTCGAAACATTTGATTTTTCAAAAAGTGCAATTAAGGCTTTTTTTTTCTTTAAAAGATAACGAAGTAAGTTTTCGTTTCCCTGACATGTTACAAATGTAATCAAACCACGAAATTGCAAGATTAAAAAATAGACCTTATAGCAGAGCTTACTCACTATGAAATGAAATCACACTCAGTAGCGGTCAAGAAAAACGTTTACACTTGACAAGAGTCGCAGCGAGAAGTGTGTAATTTCCCAAGTGAATTTCCCACGTGAAAATTCCCCATAAAGGCTAGGCTTTCTTAGAGTGAAGGGGCGGGGCTGAAAAGATAGCAGGCAAAATTGAAAATAAAGATGCTTTTCGCCAGTTTTGAGGGTGACGAGTTATCCGGAGTAGAATTAAATTTGGTGACGAGTAAAAGAGGATTATTTTACATTATTGTCTATGAGACTTTGTCGGGACCAAAGGAAAACGACGACTTAAGCGGAGTGACGACTTATCCGAGTGACGACTTAACGAGGTTTTACTGTAATTGAATGTTAATTTTCTTCAATCAATTATTATCATCAATTTTTCATTTGGAACAAAGCAGTTCACTCCTAAAGACAAATTTACCTTCCAATAACTTCTTGCGGTTCTCTGTTCCATCGATCATCTACAGTTTTTGTCTTATTAATTTGATGCAAGGTCAGCCTCCCTCTCCTAGGTGAATGGATTGATGCCTGTAGACGGCATCTCTTTACACAATTCCATTGTTTTATCACCACTTTTTCAAGATTTGCAATTTTCATTGTGAGAAACCTGTTATTACATTCACTATTTCGTCATTATAATCAATTAACAAACAACTTTTGAATTTTCTATGAAGATGAGGATATTATAAAAATATTTTGCGTAATTTTATTAAATAGCAATTTTAATATGATTTACAAAATTAAATAGGAGAAGCCATTCACCAATTTCAATAATTTTTTTAATAAGTTAGAGAAATTTTAAATAAATAAAAATTTTAAATTTGTCAAATGCATAATTTTTCTTTTAGCTATCTCAAGAGTAAACATCGTGATATTAATTTTTTTTCTGGCTGCTCATTTATTTTAATTCTTAATTTACCAATAGATGAAATTTATAAAAAATAACGAAATTAACCTGCCTGAATCCCAGACTTCGTTTTCGTAAATTATTCTGATGACATTGAGACATTTCGAGGCTCTACAATAAGCGAAGTCGATTGCAAGTGTCAGAACTTACCCAATTTCCGTCAAAATTTCAAGGTAACTCATCGAAGGGCAGAAGAGTTGTACATCTCATTTAAGTTTAGTGCGCATGTGCAAATACAGTGTTTGGTTAATAAACGGATCGAGTTTGTTTTTGTGCTTTCCTATCTAAATTAAAGTTTTTAATTACTTTAAAATAAATTTCAGTTACATTTAAGTTAATTCTAAGTGGTTATTTTTCTCACCTCTGAGTACCAGGGTTCGGTTCTCATGTGGGTTTCGTGATGGTGGACGATCCGCGCTGGGCAGGTTTTCTCGGGGTTCTCCCGTTTCCCCTGCACTTCTCCCACCATACTTTCTCAGTCTTTCTCTCCATCTCTCCATATTTCTGTGGGAAAGTACAATAGATCTCCGGTCGCAGTGCTTGGCTTTTCTGCCACCGACCTTAACTACATAAACATAAACATAAGTGGTTATTTTTCAGAAAAAGAAATAACAAATTTAAAAGTAGTTTAAACAGTTAGCCTATTGGTGAAGTAGCATAGCATTGCAGTAGAACAGTATTTAGTTTGTTTTACTCAGATCAGTTTTTACATTATCTTTTATCAGTAATCGACCGAACATTTTCTGTCATTTCCATTGTTTTGATTTAATCAAGTCATTTGATCACAAAAATGAATGATAAGTTTCCTTTGATTTCGCTTAAGTTTCCTTTTAACTGATTTGACTAAACAAAAAAATTATAATTAAGGTAAAGAATTAACTTATTTACTCCTATTCGCAGTTGAATCACTATTTTTCTAAAGCACTTCCAATGACAACAACCGAACAATGGGTAACTCAAACTTAGTCTAACTATTAGGTTATTTGAATATTCATTTTGACTTTAATTCTACTTTATTTCAAATTCCGTGTTTCTAACCATAAACTTGGTTTTCACCAAGAGAAGTAGCTAAATAATTTTCATTTTTGCATTTATTCCTTTATTAAGCTCTTATAATTGACATTGTATTACCTCAGTTCGATAAAAAAATATGTACTGCATTTTCACAGTCTTCATTTGTATTGTGACGTTTGATCCACAATTGGACCCCACGAACCGCTGAATTTCCGCCAGAACAAAAGGCTGCAGAATTTCCCGCAAACATGGCCAGAGGCAGAAAACATTATGTTTTACTAGCCGGGTACCGTCGCTTCGCTCCGGAACCCTTGCGTATATAGCATTAAAAAAAAAAAAAAAAACTTTTTTTATTTTGCAAATTAATGTTGCGATCATCGGAGAATATAGAACTTCCCAGCCCGTTGTGGCTTCTCCGAATAACTCGGATGTATTGCGGGTCGGCGTCACACACCGAAAATTCACATTTTTGCATGTATCTTGCAAACGCAGAAACATTTGTGATGACTGATATATCGTTCGATAGAACTTTCAAATACCAACATTTTCTCAATATAATGTTCTCTTCCATCTTTTATACTTTTCGTTTAAATTGAGGAAAAGTCAAAATTTGACCCTTTAAAAGGCGCCATCTTGGAAACCAAAAACTTTTTTCGAAAGATTTTTATAGCATTTTGTTTGTCTTAAAAAGATCTACATTTTATCCATTTACATGACCATTCTATCTCTTATAGTTTGGTCACAAAATTGGAAAAACGTAAAGTCTTATGACAGACAAAATAACGCTTTTATAATATATAATTTTTCCCCGGTTATGTTAAACCTTGTACTATCATACATCCATTAATTCTAACGTATATCCATTCTAGAATAACTACAAATAACTTTCAGGCTAACTCACCTTAATTTTCTTTCGAAATTCTGACAAATTATTTAACAAATTCACAGGATGGCTCCACTTGAAACTCTAAACAAACTGTAATACCAAAACGAAGCTCATGAAGGGATCGGGATTCTATATATCTGAGCCATCTGTTGATAAGTGTGATAATTAAGACGGTAAACGACTTGATCCGCAATTGGTTCTTGATCCACAACTGGTTCCCTTACCTTATATATTTTTTTTTAGCTTCAGAATCTGTCTCCCTTAAGGGATTAGTATCTTTGCAAGTAAATTAATTATTTAATTAAAACATCCACTTACAGAATGTGGAGAAAATGCCATTTTCTAGGAATCTTTAATCCTGAACCAAAGGTATCCACAGAACTTTACAAATGAAGTCGTTCTTCTGAATCGTCTTCAACTTTTGACCTTCCATCTCGTCTTTAAAGATAAAATGCTGAAGGGATCGTTTCGTAACAGAGATAAGATAAAGATCCGTGGTTGTAAAGGAATAAATATGTTTTTCCTTTTTATCTTAAGATATAATTTTTTATTATAAGTTTGGTTATTCTAAGGAATGTTTTAAGTTCATGATTCGCTGTTGATTGAAGACTTCACATCAAAGACAATTCTTATCACATTAAATAAAGAAAGAAAAGAAATAAGAAATTGCTTCAGGTGATTCGAGGTAATCTATTATTTTAAAAAGAATTAAAACATTTTTAATTAATTGTGAATTTTTCTCTTCTGTTTTTTAATTATGATGTAAAGTTCTAGAGTCCTTAGTGGAAGAATTTTTCAGATCCTTTATATTGTTATAATCTATTATTTTATATATTATATTATATTATCCTTTATATTACTTTAAAAGAGTTAAGATGAAAAATTAGATGTTCTTTCTGCCAATTTTGTTAGACTAATAATAAATCCTCTTTTGAAACTAGAAATCTTTTCATTAATTTATATCGATTATAAGAAGTTAATTAGGATAATAGTTAAAAATAGGAAGAAATAAAATACAAAATTAATAAAAAAAAAATTATATATTCTTAAGAAATGAAACCTAAGACTGCACAGAAATCATGCCTTTCAGTTTATCATCAGACGGAATCGTTTCGTCCTTTTTAGGGACTCATCATCCCGATCCAAATTCCTTACTGATAAGCCCAGAGAAAAGAAATGAAAATCACCTTCCCTCCCGAAAATCACTGCCGATGAAACTAACAACAAATTAAAAAAAGCGTTAAACTGCACAGAACCTTTGACATTTATTATAATTTGTTGTTTAGTTTCTTCGGCAATCACTTTCGGAGCGCCTTTCTGGGTTTGTCATCAAGGAGGGTGTATCGGACGATGAGTCCCTAAAAAGAACGAAACGGCCGCTCCCGATTTCCTCTGACGATAAAGGCATGATTTGTTTGTTTACGTGGAATCATTTCTTAATAATTTTCCTGCACGTTAAATGTAGTTCTCATGTATTGTGATAAAATTAGTAAATTATAGTAATAAATTATAGTAAAGGAAACATTTACCTACTGAGAAATAATTTTATCCAAACAAATAATATTTATTTATTTGTATTTAAATGGTGAAGTATCAAAAGGAAGAAAGGGAAATAATAGTTTGTGAAAGAAGCAAACAACAATGTGATATGAAACATTATTATAACTATCAGACAACAATAACTATAGATGCAATGAATAGTTATTGATAATGACACTTAGTTTATTTGTAAGAAAAGAATTAAGAATAAATGATACTGGTGTGTTGCTATAGATTCCATTCGGTGGAAGATAGTTCTTTTAGCCGTGAGAGATCAGAGGAATTGATCTCAACGCCATCATCTCCTTAAGGTAAAATAATGATATTAAGTTAAGATCGCTCCTGTGAACGACCGCACTTCCTTTCTATAAAATGTGGTTCATGATATTTGTACGTTTAAATAGAAGACAAATGGAGATAAGTAATGTGGAACTAAGTTATCTTTCAAGAAGATTCTATGAATGTAAGTAAGGTTAATAATTGTGTAAATAATAAATGTGATATAAGGTTGGCAGAATCAACGTTATCTTTGAATAAACAAGATTAAAGATTTACATACAGTCAACGTCGTATAATAAATAATATATCTTCCATCAACGTGTTCAAGAAAAACTTCGAAACATAAGCTGATTTAATAAAAGACTCAAATGAAATAAAGAAGATATTAAATAAATCCTAGCAATGAATAAAAGATAACTTTTATTTAAAGAGCAGTAGCTGTGAATAACTTAAAGTTTAAGAAGAATATCACAAGATATCTTAAAGTGGATTAAATTTATTTTTAAGAAAATACAATCTCAATGTAAATTGTATTATAATTAATAATTAAATATATAATATAAATTGTATGATACAGCTTTAACTGTTTTAAATACTTTTAATGATTCACTCAAGGGTAACAGCTCGAGGTGTGATATCTTTTTGGTTCCTTTGTGCTTAGTTACAAATTTTGTTCAATTATTAGACATGTAAAATTTGTTCTTTCTTAATCTGATAGTGTATTTTATTAATTTATTTAATACATGGATTATAAGTTTCATGACGTTCAGCAATGTTAACTCAGATTCTAATGGAAGTTATATAGAACAGAAAACAGATCTTTCGTGTGGTGATCCAACATTCTTCGTCTGAACCACATTATTAACTGAAGAAGATCTTAACGATCTTGTACGAGATTTGAACTTATCTAAAAACAGTCTGATAGTCTAAGTTTCCGGCTAAAAGAATCTTCTACACAAAGATACCAAAACATGCTATTTTCGTAACTGTGACTCTGAATTTAAAGATTATTTCTCTGAAGAAAATGGTCTAGTGCAGCGGTTCCCAACCTTTTTCAGCTGGCGACCCACCTTTCCTTATCGGAATACTTCCACATATATAGGAATAGAAGAATATAGAATGAAACCATATTTATATCGTATCCCTTTCTTATATATGATCGATTTTCGATTTTTCTGATCTTTTCTGATGGTTTATTCGATGGTTTCTGATAGTTTTAGGATCAAGTCGCGACCCACTTGTAACCCTTCTGCGACCCACAGATTGGGAAACGCTGGTCTAGTGTTTTGAAAGGTGTTTGTTCTATTATGGAGACTCTTGGTCATGAACATTAGCCGACGAGTGGCGTTAGTTCATTGATTCCTCTACAGTTACTTTGAAAACTGTGCTTCTGAAAAATGTATTAGTATCTGTGGCCCATGCTGCTGACATGAAAAAGACATACAAAAATATGAAATTAAAGAAGAGAAGACATTTAACGTGCTGTGAATATGAGTAAATAAAGCAAAGGAAACGCAGTACTTGAGTAAAAGGAGAAATTGCCTTTCTGATTAGATTATGGGAAGGAATTGGCCGTTTCGTCCTTCTACGGACTCATCAGCCCAATCCTTCCCATAATCTAATCAGAAAGGCAATTTCTCCTTTTACTCAAGTGCTGCGTTTCCTTTGCTTTATTTAAAAATATGAAATTATTACTGGAAAAGCTACAGCAGGAAAAATATGTGGTGATTTGAAAGTTATTGCAGTCTTACTTGGCTTGCAACTTGGTTGTTTTTTGTATGGATGGGATAGTAAGAACAAAAAGAATCGCTACTTTAGAAAAGTACGGCTCAAACGTGAATTACTCGTTCTTGGACAAAAAAATGTGTTCATTAATCCAATCCTGAAAAAGTGTAAATACCTCCATTACACATCAAACTAGGGATCATGAAAAATTTTGTCAAAACGATGGACAAGAATAGCCTGGGTTCACATTTTCGAAACATAAATTTCCCAAAATTAGTAATGCAAAACTTAAAGAAGGAATATTTGTGGTTCAACATATAAGAGCAACAACACACGATGACATTTAAATCAAGTGGAAAAAGCAGCCTGGCACATCATTCAATCTTACCCAGAATTTTTTGGAAAATCGAAAGGCAGAGAACTATTGTGATCTTCTGAAATCATATAAAGTTATGTGATATAACATGTCTTTGGAAATATATTTCTTGGACTCGCACATAGACTTCTTCCCAGAAAATTTCGGGGCAGTCAGCGATGAGCACGGAGAACGCTTTCACCAGGAGATTTCTACAATGTAAAAAAAGTATCAAGGCAAATGGAGTCACACTATTCTGGTTGAGTAACAAGAGAGATGCTCCAAAGGCGAAATATTGCACAAAATCGAAAGAAAATCTCATGCTTTCTAGGTATGGCAGAATATTTGTGTATTAGGTACATTATTAGATATGTATTAAATTTCCTAAAATTATAAACACCTTTCTCTTGAAAACCTTGCCTGATGAAAAAATCTAAATTCATATTTGAATTGAGGATTACAAGTACTTTCAGATTCACCTTCTGTAGTTCTTGGAACAAAAAAAATGTATTTATTTGTTCCCCAGTGTAATTGTATTAATGCAGTTTTTGTATTTGGGTTATTCCACATAAAACGTACCTTTTTAAGTACAAGGCACTTATTTACTTAAGAAATATTCAAAGTTCTTCTTTCAGTGGTTATAAACAGCAATACAAACCAAGGAAGATATGAACATTGGTATTCTTTGTTCTTTTCTTTCATTTTACTTCTATTAAATTTTTAAACAACAGTGAAGATATGTATACCTCCGTTACGTGTCACAAATGCTTCGTCAGAAGGGTGGTTAATTATTGCATGAATTTAAGGAAATATTGAATAAGTGAGTCACATTGTATTTCTTACATTAAAAGGTGAACTGCAGTTCGACATAAAAAAAAAAAAAAAGAGAAAATGTTAGCTTGAACATATGTTTTCAGTTTTGAAAGTTTGTCACAGACTTTCCCTGTATCCTCCGTTCTGAAGATATTTTAACAAATTCCCATTAGATGGCATTAGTATTCACAAAGAGTGGTTAAAAGAGGAAAAGACGCCCCTTTGTTTTAGCTCTGTCTTGTGTTTGGAGAAAAATAGTGTGGTTTAACTACATTCTATTTAACAGTTTCTTCAGGATTGTCAAGACGGTTCTCATCTTTGTGTACCCTCCGTTCTCAACTTTGTTGAGAAAGTAACATTGAGAAAATACATAGAATTTGTTGAAATTATTCTTAAATACGATTCAATTACATTTTAAAGGATGTTCACGAGCTAACCTCACAATAAGGATGACAAACTAGGGAAAATTTGCAGAGTGTATCCTCCGTAGATGTATCCTCTGTTACATTAACATTGAATGGAGGATATTAATTTCGTAACAGAGGGTACAAAATCATTTATTTAAATACTATGAGTCTCAATAATTGATTTAGTATATGTACTATATTGTTTTTTATCATTATCTTAATAATTAATTTAAAATATTTATGATATTATAATATTTGTTTATTATTATCGGTAAATTTCTTTTCTGCTATTTTGCGATAAGTTAATGTTCTGTTTAACCACTCAGTTTCAGAATAAATTGAAATTTTGCTTAAATTATGAGTTATGCTTTTAAAATATGGTAGATTTCATTACTGTATCTTATACTCTGTTACAGTTGTGTATCCTCCGTTCATATCAAAATTTTATTTTATTCCTTATTTCATGGAAAAGGAAGAAGCAATGTAACAATTCATTTTATAATTCATAGGAGGAATAATACTGCTTAGAAAATAAATTTCAGATTTGTTTGTCAATATTTTTTATTAAACATTTTTGTCTCTTAAAAGGCACGTTTTCTGTGGAATGACCCATTTAATTATTTGAATTTTTCAGTATGTTATGGTGATACCACGCTTTTTGTTAATAGTTGAAATATTAAACTTTTTCTTTATTTATTTCCAAATTACTTAAAATATTTTACGAATGTAACAAAACAGTTACGAGATATGTAAGAGATTTATGTTTATTAAATATTTTCCATTAAAATATCTATTCTGCATTATGCTGTTGTTATAATATCTTTGAAATAGCCAAGGAAATGCCATCTCTGCCTTTACCATAAACACAACAAACCAATTAGAGTATCTATATGGGGGAAAAAAAAGACATCAGAGAATGGTTTCAGATGGATAAAGTTATCTCCTTGGATGTTGTTAACATACAACCAAGCAACCAAACAGTTTGTATAAATGGAATGAACAGTTTTATGTCTATCTCCAATGGAAAAAATAAGTCAAGTCTAAGTTTAGGCACTTAAGTCATTAAAAATCAAATATTCTAGTTCCTCATTAGTTTAAATAAAACCAATTTCAATAAATATACAATCATAAAAATATGAACGTATATGAAAAAAAGATAGAATTTTATGGTTCTTAATTTATTTACTAAAATAACCCCTATTTTTTTATTTAAAACTTTTACTTTTTTTAAAAAGGAAGAAAGAAAGAAACAATTGAACTTAAGAAAGTTTTAAGGTGAAATAAAATTAGAAACAGAAAAGTTCTAAATTTAATTTCATTTGAAAAGTTTTCTTATGTTTTACAGTGGTAATTCATGAAAAATGTTTCTAACGTCCATTTATTGAAGACCTCCTAATCTACTTAATTAACCTGAATCGAATTTTAAGCAGTGGGTTTCAGTTCAACAAAGGTTTCGTTGGCGGTCGATCAATGAAAACGACGGTGAATATTTTTAAGTTCGTCTCCTTTGTATAAAAACAAGGCAAACATCAAAATCTCATTCGAGAATGTTCCTCTCATTTAGTCACATGCTCCCTACCCCCTCCAAAAAAAGGATTAAATTCGACAAAAACTACAACGTGAAGAGGGTAAAAACAACGAGAAACAATTTAACTTTTGATAAAACTATATTGTGTCAAACCCGGCTCCGTCAAAATGTTCACTGTGTCAATTCGATAATACTATCCTCTATTTTGTTAAGAAAAAAGATCTGATATAAAAACTTAAAATAATAAAAAGCAATGGAGCCAATGTAAGACTTTCTCGACAGTAATGAACTATCAATAGTTTCAGAAAATATATATTTTTTTTATTCAGTCATGACATTTTGTTTAGTCTAAACAACATAGCTTTTAAGAGTAGCATAGAACAGATAATAAGAGCAAACATCCTTTTTAACTCCAATTGAAATGTTCAGGAGACTCTGACGAATCGAAGGCTAATGGAGATTGAATGGTCAGTCGAATGCTCGCCCGCCTTTACTCCCTGAGAGAAATGACTTGGGATAAATCCCTACCCCAGTCGATGTTGAACCTTCAGCCATCACTCCTGTAAGAAGTTTGGTGGAAATCGAATAATTATACTTCGAGTTACATAAGATTCTTAGTAATAGAGAAGCTACACAAGCGCATATATAACACATATAAGAAAAGCCCACCTTTGGTTTGGGGAAACAAAATAATAAATAATAAAAAGAATAAAAAATAAATAACAAAAAAAAAAGGAAGTACTTTAACGTAAGAAAAAATAAAAAAAAAAAGTTAGGAAAATAAGAAGAAAAAACAAACAAAAACATGCAGACATTGAGAAAAAAAGATTAAGAGGAAAAAAAATAAGAAAGTAAATATACGGATTTGAACCGACAACCCTCAGTGTATGAGTCCAAGACGTTAAGCATGAAGCTATAGTTGACAACTGAAATGAAATTTTCTAACATTTTAAAATACCCCATTCCTACAGTGTTTGGGCCTCTGAACACGATGGTGAAATCCGTTTGTCGATCCGACCTTCCGTTCCGGAGTTGTTAGGGTGGACCGACACGGACGGACGGACAGGACAAACACAGTAGCTACTGATTTGGTCGCTCCGAAATGGGTCGCTAATAAATCAAATTTTCACAATGTTAAAAGAGTTCTTAAATGCGAATTAAAAAGTTTGACAAAAGTTGTTGTTTTGGTGTTTTTTTTGGTTATGCTTTTGTACACAAAAACACACACAAAAAAAATAATACTTATAACAATTCTTATAAAGTGATAATAATCGAATTTGTTTTCACTCAAACAACCACGAGTCTTGGGAGAGTAAATGAAAACACAGCGAAGTCCGTTACTACCTACTTACAACTCAGAAAGAAAATCGTATTTCATAGAACACTTTCTTTTACTAATAGAGATAATGTTGATTATAAATCCAGGTGTATGCAATTATTATAGTGAAAGTGAAACATAAGAAACAATTGATAAATAAGTTTACAAGAAAGAAAGTTAAGTTCGTGATCATTTTATTGTATTAACAATAGTTTTCACATACTCAGGTGATTACTTTATTGTTGATTCACAACTGTTGATTTTTTTTGGTGTTATGTCGTCGAATAACGACGCGACGGAAAAGTTCAATAAATCAATATTTATTCTTGTATTATAGCAATGAAGGAAAAGTATATATACGTTGCTTAATACTAAAATCTCAAGTAAGGAATTATATTTGTGAATTCGCAAGAAATATTAATTCACAAATAAAGGGTTATCTCAGGTTAACAGCCATTACCATAAAAACAGAGTTTCATCAGATTCCGGAGATATTTGTGTGTTATTATGAAGTGCCAAAAGCGTTCATCGTGATACACACACATCCTTCAAGATTTATTGATGGATAAAGGTTGCAGGACTTTGTTCTAAGAAGAACCAAGTAAATCATATTTATTCCATGTTTACAGTTTTAAAGAACTCTGAAAAGAAGTGTCAACGATAGATTAACATTGCTATGAGAATCATTTTAAAAGGAACTGAGTTACTAAAGAGTGAAAAAGACTTAATATTTACTGTAATATGTTAAAGGAATAGTAGATCATGTAACGTCATAAAGTTGATATATATTGATGAACTTTCTAGTTGAAATGACCTTTGAAAGAGTATCTTGCCATCAGTGGGCATTCAGTGTTTGTATAAATGTACCAGAACTTTTAGCTGTAAAATAAAAAAAAACTATTCTGTTTTATGAATATAGATTGATAGTATTCTCTGTTACCAAGTCAAGTTAGGAATAAGGTTTCATTCCTTTAAAGATTTATCCACAGATAAATCAAAAGATTCAGGTAAGAAACGATTTAAAATAAAGTATTAAAGAATTCATAGTTCAAATAATTTAGCTTAGACTCTCCGAAGTTAAACAAATTTCCAAACTTAAAGAATAAATTCAAATAGAATTAGGAACAGGGTCAGGTTAATTCATTTTCAGAATCACTTTTATTGAATGAAATCTCTCCTTAAGTAAGGAAGAGATAAGAAAAGCTACCTGCAAATGATAGAAAGGTAAAACTATTGTTTATTTAAATAGCGAAAGATGATCTGTACGTCTCTAATCCTTCTGCTTTGAATATCACCGTATCTGTGCACTTTATGTTAATGTTGTTGTGTGTTATGATCCAACAAAATTTCAATCTATCTACTATCATATATTTATTATATTTTTGTAGGTACTAAAATTTTATTTAAAAATTTCCTAATATTTTTTTTTCTATCCTGTATGTTGAAATATTTTTGGGGCTTTAGATAAGCATTTTCTTCATCACACTTTTTTTTTTTTTTTCATTGTATCTTTTTACTCTTTTATTCTTAGGCATAAACTCCCCCATTTGACTCAAAATTTACTGGAACTAAAAAAGAAAAAAACAAAAAAGAAATCAAACTGAAAATTGTAGAAATGTAGTTGAAATGTAGTCGCAACTTCTAAAATAAAAATGTATGTTTGTTTAAAATAAAACATACAAATTTATCTAAAACAGCAACAGAGACATCTCAAAAAGTAAATGACTATTGGATTGAAATGTCTGTTTACTTTTGAGGCGTGGCTGTACAATGGCGCTTATTTACGCTTATAACGCAAATGTCACTTTACACCTTATTTTCAGTTGTTAACATTACATCAATTAAACAATTAACAGTTAATAAAACTATCACTTTCATGTTGATTCATTAATTTATTTATGTGGAAATCTATTACTTACTTTCTATTTCGGTTTGATCTCAATCTAGCCCTTTTCATCAGAACTCACAGGCTTAAAGCGACCCTATTTAGTATAACAGTAGTTTATTTTCCAAAGAAATATATTTACTACCATAGATCAAAAAAACACTTTTTTGTCTTTTTCTTTTTTATACTTGTTTCAAAAAAAAGTTTCAATAAAGTTTAATGTAAATATAAATTTACAACAACCCTTTTTTTGTGGATTTTAAAGTGTGTTTCAACTTTTAAAAATCTAAAATTACTGTAACTTAATTGTTAAAAACTTAACTGCAAAAAAATACTTAAATAATTGATGAAATGAAATATCTCTTTTAAATGAAAAATTGTGAAGTAATTAATTGATTTTGGAATTAAAAAACATATGAGCAGGTAAAAAAAATTTTTCCAGGCTTTTTCACTTCATCTATTTTTTTTCTATATTAGTTCTGGCCGTTCCCTCCAATAATAATAATATAATAAGCCATCCTTATAATATTACTATTAAAAAAATGGATATTTTAACACTATTCTTCACTATTCTTCACAAGACAAAAGACAAAAAAATCATAAATTAAAAGAATAAATAAATAAACGAGAAGAAAAAGTAAACAGAATAGATAGAAAAAAATTGAGAAACCCTAAACAACATCAAAATTTTTACTTAATTATTCAATCTTTTATTTATTTGTTTTTATCTTTTGATAAAAGTTATTTCAATAACCTTATTCGGAATCAAGACTGAACTCTACAGCAACATTAATAAAATATTAAAATGCAATTCTCATTCCAAATGAAGTTTTGTTTTAACTTTAAATATTATCCGCCTATTTTTAAATTCATTTTGTAATTGGATATGATGATGGGTTAGGATTCATTCGGCAATAATAATAATCTAATAAATAACCAAATAATAAAGTCAGTGATCGTCCCGTAGCTAATACTTAAGTAACATGCAATCACACACTCAATTCAATTAGCATTTCATAACAACCTTTTTTTTTTAATTGAATATGAATTCAATAGAGAAAAACTAATTATTTTAGCAATGAATAATTAAATAAACAACAAAATAAATAAATAAATAAATAAATTTCCAAAGCTTCAATGAAGTCAGGATATCTTAAGGTAAGATATTTCTAAATCTGTTTGGTCGCTGAACTTGGGTTCATTCTTCTAGAAATAAATCTTTAATCAATTTTTGAAGACAGACACAGAATTTAGATGCACAGAACGGAAGAAGATGTTTGTTGAATAATAAAACAGGCCTACAAAAAAAAAGTTTTTTTTGGTGCCTGTGTTTTTTGTAGTAATGTTAACTACATTTGGGGCGCTGAATCAAAAAATAAAATCAGTTTTTCTCTATCAGCTATACTTTTTTAGATGCAGCATACCCTATGAGTAATTGTTTCAACTATTGATATATATATAAGGTATTGATAACGTACACTTAAATAAATTCATAAATAAACTTTTTAAGCGCTGTTTCCTCTTTGTTCTGCAGTCCTATATCTTCTTTTTACAACAAACTATCAGCTTATTGTGTATTATTTTTTTATGAGCCAAATTCGTAAAGTAATGTAAAACCTCTTTTAGTACAGCGTGACAAAACTATGACTCATTTCAATCCCATTGCTTCTTAGAGCAACTCCTAAAATGTTCTTATTTTTAATCATCTGTGATGCTATCTGTCGGTATCTGATTCCAATCACTCAAATAATTTTCAGAAAAATCCGCTAGATGATTGGTGTCTATTTATTGATAGCTCTAAGCGGAGTTTGAAATGCGTCCTTCTACACAATGGCAACAAATACGGCTCAATACCAATTGCTCATTCAAAGCAAATGAAGGAAGAATACGACGCCATAGCTTTAGTCATGGAGAAGATAAAATATCATGAACATCAATGGATAATTTGTGTGGACTTAAAGATGGCAAACTTTCTCCTTGGACAGCAAAGAGGTAACACTAAATATCCTTGTTTCTCCCGTGCCTCTGGGATAGCAGGGACCAAAACAAAAAACACTGGATAAAAAAGGAGTGGCCTAAGAAAGAAAATATGGCTGTGGGAAAAACAATATCATTAACGAGCCTCTAGTTGGAAGAGAGAAAATATCTTTCCGCCACTGCATATCAAGCTAGGCCTAATGAAGCAGTTTGTAAAGGCTCTTGATAAGAATGGTTCATGCTTTGCTTACTTAGGAAGAAAATTGCCTCAGATAAGTACAGAAAAACTGAAAGCTGGAATTTTCGATGGTCCACAAATAAGACAGCTTATAAAAGACTCCGGCTTTTGCGGAGTCCACGAATGAGGCTGAGCAGAAAGCATGGATGTCATTTGTCGAGGTTGTCAGAAATTTGCTGGGCAACCGCAAAGCTGAAAACTATTTTGAGCTAGTAAACGAGATGCTCAACAACTTCAGAAACCTTGGATGTAATAGATCTTATGAGCTTAAAAGTTCACTATCTACAAAGCCACTTGGACCGTTTTCCTGAAAATTAGGCGATACAAGTGAAGAACAAGGTGAAAGATTTCACCAGGAAATAAAAACTATGGACGACTGCTACCAAGGAAGATGGGATACCCACATGATGGCAGATTACTGCTGGAACCTCAAAAGAGACTGTTCAAACAAAGTATATTCAAGAATGTCACGCAAAAGAAACTTTCGAAGTGTTAACTGACTTTTCTTTGATCAGTGATTTTTCTTTTCTTCAAAACTAAGTGTAACTGTGGTTAGTAAAGTGCTATTGTAATTTTTTATATGATTTTCATTGCTCATAAGTGCTCTAGAAAATATATAAAGACTTTAGATTTCTATAATTTTTATTAGAAAACCAACACACATACATATACATTTTAATTCAGTATAATAGTAATTCAATAGAAATTAAGAAAAATTGAACCAAACAAAATGATTATTCTTTTTAATAATTATTTTATTAGAAATTAAATAAAGTTAAAGCTTTCCTCAGATATTGGTTAATCTTGGATTTCAAAATAGAAATAAGACATTCCCTTCACTTTACCTGAGCCCAAAGGAAATCAATTCCTTTTCTATTGCTTAAGCTTCACAAAAAAAAAAAAAAAAGTTTTAAGGTTCAACAAAGTAAGGCTAAAATAAAATGAAATTTATAAAATTTTGTTTTCCGATTGGACGGGAGTCAATGTCGAGCTTTGCCTTCGCTGATGCTAATTCATTTCTTCACTTGAATTACCTCGGCTGACGATCAATAATAATCCATCCCCTGGCTTAGAATTAGAAAAATTTGATTTTATGTTTTAAGAATAATAGATATTTCTTTATTTTCGCTTTTTGTCAAGCTAAATTCATTATTCATTTTTGTTTTTTGTTTTGTTTTATTTTTAATTTCAATTATAAAAAATAAAATCACTTATTTTTGAGTAAGTTAAAATAAAAATAGTGAATCCGATAGACATGTTAAAAGCGCATGACTTGAGGAGCCGGGTTCATTCCAGCTAAAGTCAGGAAGATTTTCGAAACTGAATTCTCCTTCAGATGTAAACTCGGGTTCACCCAGCCCCCTATATAAATGAGTAACGGGGTTTCTTTCCTGGGATTACAAATGGGCAACCGCATCCCAATTGAGGTCCATCCCACCTCAATTGCTCGCGAAACGCCGTCCTCCGACATCAAGCACCTGTCTTTGCCTACTGTGAGATAACTTTAATATAAAAATAGAATGTTAAGTCGTTGTTAAAACCAGTGAAATTAAGAGGATCTTTCTGTTTTTTGGAACCAAACGAGTCCGAAATACATAGTAGATATGTAAACGATTGAAAACTGTGGGGTTTTTTTTTTTTCTGTGTTTTTTAAAAATTAGAAGATTTACTTGGAACTCTTTTGCGGATGCACATTTTCAAAGCAAGAGCTCGTAGCGTCTTTAGGAAAACCCACCTGGCGGAATATTCGTAAGATCCTTTTAGGATTTCCCGTTTGGAAATAAAACAGAAGAAAAACAACAAACATTTTCCTTTTAATTAACATTAGATTACGTGAGGTTTGACATTTTCTAGGATGAAACATGTTTGGAAATACAAAAGAAAAAACAACAAACATATATTTCGTTTCGGAATGACCCTCAATTTTACAACTTATTCGCCATTCTTTAAAATAGCCCAAACACCGCCAGTTTTCTTATTTTATAGGGCTGTTCCTGCAAAAGTGTTTCTAATTTTTAATTTTCTCCAAAAATACAAAATATTACTAGTTTTCTATCGCTTACATAATTATCTACTACGTATTTAGGAATAGTGTGGTTCAAAAAGAAAAAAAAAAAGGAAATTTGTCTTAAATTCCAGTGGTTCTGTGTCCTACACAATTACCGAATGTTAATTTAAAAAAACAAACAAACATATGCTGTAGGTAATTTGAATCCGGATAAGGATTGAATATGTTCATGAATGAAATTTAAATTTTAATTTGTTTAAGATCAAAACTGCTGATTTAATACTTGGCAGATTAAAACCGAAAGTAGTAAGATCAGTAAGTCTTAATTGAAATAAATTAAATATATATTTTCTTCTTATTACAGAACTTTTAAACTACATAATTATCTTGATTATATTAGTTTATTATCTTGTTCAACTTCCAAGAAGACCTAATCATGGATAAGTCTTATCTTCTTCACTCCTAGTGTCTGGGAACATACTTCCATGTTGAATTAAATATAAAAGTCATTTTTACTTGCATCTTGGGATTAGGCGACATGAAACTTATCCTTGATCCAATTAACCTTCTGTACGTTATGATGACCAATATCGAACACGCCTACCTTGCAATTTCGGAAAATGTAGTGTGTTTATATTATTAACTGGAATAGTTGATATAACACACTTGATAACTACGTTGCTTTTCCATACGAAATCATAAATCCTTTATGATTTCCCTATACATTGAAATTAGATTATGCACTTATTACTTAAGAAAAATTGGCTAACTTCGAATGTGAAGACATTTCATTTTCTTTCACCAGCTTCCCCATCTTAGTTACGCATCGCCATTGCATAACATCTTGTCTTCCAACGCACATCTGTTAGTTCGTGTTTCTGCGCTTATCAACAAAACATCATATCATACTTGACGTGTTGTGTGAACTTTAAATATCATATTGTTTATCTCCTTCGGCACACAATTTACACTTTCTTTAAATCAGCCATCACTTGTATTATTTTGCTCTTTGAAATTAACATAAAAAAGAATCTATATAACAAGCGCGAGTGTTTGTTTGTATTGAAACAAGGTCGCCATTTCTCAACGGGTCTTTACCAAATCACGAAAGTTCATATGCATCCCAGAATAATGCATGAACATCGAAACTCGTATCCGAACTAATGGGTGTAAATTTGATATGAGTGTTCTTTGTCAAAATCTAAAGAGAGTATTCGACGAATTTCCAATATTCGGATACTAAGGGGTGTAAACGGGAGCTTCCTTCAGGATATGTGTAACTCTGAAACTGCTTGAGTTGCAAACATGGAATTTCTTAATTTCTTAATTCTAAATTTCAGTTTTTAGTTTATCTGATGTAATTTACTCTATTTGAAGAAATAAAGCGTTTTTTTACTTTATGTACGCGAGGCTTCTGGAGCGAAGCGGCGGTAACATGTCTATAAAATAATTTATAACTACCACGTGCTTTTTTATTTTTACCGATTGGAAAAGTTTCGAAGTGATCTCATAATTACAATAATGTTTTGTCAACCATATCACAACTGTCTTTTGTAACCCGCACAAAGCACGGGTGTGGTCTGGATATATAAGTGAGCCAAAAATAACATTACTCACTTATCATACATCCTCAGAATACTTCATCACTAATCTTTCACTAACCTTTGGTGAGTTTTCATTCCTCAATTCCATCCAGAAATGTTGAAAATTCTTTATTCTTTAACTGATCTCAAGTAAGATACATCTTAATTTATAACAATATTATTTCATGAAGTTAATATCTAAATTTATTTGTTGTCAATTTGTGTGTCTTTAATAGGAATCCATTAAAAAAATTCCAGAGTTTTCTTGAATGACGAAAGATGAAGAAATGAGGATTCAATCATTAAATCTACAGGAAGGAAAGTTTATCTCTGCTCCATATTTGACTGTCAACATTTTATTTTATTTATTTTTATTTATTTATTTAATAATAATAAATTTATACATTCAGTCCTACGAGATACCACTAATGGTGGATCTGTTTGTAGGTTCTGTAGAACATATTTTTTAGTTTTTACAAATAATTAATATTAATATACTTATAATATTGTATTATTAACTAATATTATATTGTATTAATATTGTACTAATATTGTATTAGTACAAATGTGGAAACCCACTTTGTTTTTTTAATATATGTTTTTGTTTTTGTTTTATTTTACTGAAAATTTACCTAAACTTACCTTGTACTCTCTTTCATGTAAAAATAATACTAATAAATATAAAAAGTTAATTTTAAAAGAGTAAAAATTAATTTTTTGATTGTACAACATTTTTAGGAAACTACAAAAAGTGTGGGTAATGTGGAAACACTCTAAAATTAGTATAGATTAAGGATTTTGAATTAAGTAAAACTATTTCAGCAACTATTTTATATATATGTTTCTAATACAAACGAAACAAATCTTTAAGTGACATATTAGAATGTGCAAATCTCCGAAGTGTCGTCTGAGGCACTTTGAACTCTTTAACTGCTCTTCTTAATCCCATCTTCTTTTCCCTAATGGCTATTACAGCCTTCATCATGTTTTCTGCATCCCACTTCTTCAAAATGGCTTTTAGTTTCCCACCAACGTGCTTCCGTGGCATCTGAAATAAAAGTTCATAGCACATTAGAAACATTACATCCGATTGGGTATTGTGGAAACATTTCTACAAAACCCACAAGTGCATGTTTCCACATTACCCACACATAGCCATTTAGAATTTGACAAATTTATGTTAAGAAACTATTGGTTTAGATTTGATTTAAAACCGTCAGTATCTTCTATACACGTCCCTTTATTAATTGCATGATATTAATTATGTTACCTAGGAGACAGATAGACTGCGTAATAAAATGAAACTTCCCCCTAAAAATTTTTGAAAAACTCGACAACGTCACTTGACGCACTACCACCACATCCACTGCTCCACTGACTGCCAGCACTTGTACTGGGATAAAGATAAACAACTAAAACTATTTGCCGCTCATTCCACTACAGCACAACACTCTACAAGCCAGATACTGGATGTTCCACATTACCCCCATGCTTCCACATTTGCACCTCCTCCTCTATATATATATAATTTTTTTTTCTTGTTTTTTCAATACACAAAATGTACATATATATACAGTCGAACCCCGTTATAATGAACCCGGGATACAGTGAACACTCGGTTATAGTGAACTTTTTTAATGGTCCAGACCGGACTCCCATTTAACTAATATTATTTTATACGCTTATAGTGGACAGCTGAGAAAATGGCAGTTCGGTTATAGTGGACTCAAATTTCATTTCCACAGATTTTTTTTTTCTTTTTTTTTTTCAGTTCTCCAACTTTAAACTTTAAGTGCATTAAGCTCATTTTTTTTTGCCCCCAAATACGACTTCTGTGCTGCAGCCCATGGACCAGGGCGTTATTCACAGCCTGAAGTCCCACTATAGAAAGCAGCTAGTGATGCATATTTTAGAGAACTACGAAGGGAACAACACGGAATACAACATCTCTCTATTGGAAACAATAATTTTGTTGGAAAAGTCATGGAGACAGGTGACATCAGCAACAATCCGCAACGCTTTCCGGTACGCCGGTTTTTCGAAGGATGTGTTGTTGGTAGGAAAAGACCACTGTGGAGGATGAAGACGACGAAGAAAACCTACCACTATCTCTGTAGCTGGAAAAGTATGGTGTGAACATGTTTCCACGGGAAGTTACTGAACAATTCGAATCTAGCGATGACGAAGTGTGCACGTCGGGAACCCTTACAGATGATGACATTGTATCTGAAGTTAAACAAAAGAACAACGCTGAAGAAGAATGTGAAATTTCGACACCTTCTATCTCGGAAGTGAAATCGGCTGTGAATATCCTGAACTTTTTTTCTCTACAGAAAATGAGAAAACAATGGATTCTTTATTAATTGTTGATAAAAAAATTGAAGAACTCCTCTTTATTATTTTTTTTTTCTTGGCATTAGAATTTTGTATTTTATTCTTATATTTATTTTTTCATTTACTGTTAATATACAATAATCTTGTATTATATAATTTATTATTTTATATAATATTCTATTTATGTTATTAGTGTCTGTATTATCTAGGTGGACCCAACAACCCAATCCATAATTATTAATGAGTCTATAAATGATTTATATATTAGTATCTTATAAAAAAGATACTCTATGTGTTGAAACATATATATTAACGAATTAAGTTTATTTAATACATATAAATAATGTGTTTTCCAAGAGAATTGATCATTAATATATAAACCTAGATATCTATTTGTTTTAATTATTTCTATAGTTTCACAATTACATCTTTGGGAGTTTATATTATTATGTATTATCTATTTAAAGGTATTTTTTTACTTAATTTATGTAATTTTTTATTTACTTTTTTTAAAATGGGAAATTTCTATTATTCGTTAGAGAATTGAATCATTTGAAAAAGATAAAGAATTTCTTTTAATTACATATTTTAGGATTTGACACAAGAAGTGATTTTCGAAACTGGTGACTTTTTCTTTATTTTGAAAAAAAAAAAGTTTTAGTCTTTTAATCGGTCATCATTTGCAAGGACAAAGATTTGATTGGTTAAGTTCATCTTTCGTGAAAAGACAGTTGAAAAGATTTAGTGGACAGAAAAAGAAAATTAGATCAGACCAGGACCTAGTTTATCTACGAGTTTAAAACTTTTTATTTCAATCAAAAAGTAATGAAATATTTTTATTTAACCTAAATTTTAGTTGTTTTTCTTACTATGTCACTTATACGAAATTTTACCAAAAAAAATTACAAAAAGCTTGAAATAAATAAAAAAAAAGATGAAAGAATGAATATAGAACAGAGAACACGAATGAAAAACGTCAGTTGAGTTATGATATTTATTACATTCATATCTTTGAAAAACTTAAATAACCTTCATTGATTTTCTCTAATCAACTGGATTTATGAGTATTTTTTTTTCTTTATGTCCACTAAGATTTCATTGGGGAATTTCAGTTTGGGCTTCAACTTCATTAACCCAATTCACGAACTAAGATGAAATGAGGGAATTTAATAAATTTCCATAAACCATCAGGGAAAGAGAACTCTCTGGAACAACTAATCTCACCAGAACAGAGGAACCGTAAATCCCAACGCAGAAACTGTGAAATTAAGAGGAAGAGTAGGTTTTGTTACACTCAAAGAAATACCTTTAGTGAAATAAAAGAATAGTTTTAAAACTAACAGTTTATAAATAAAACATTATATATATTAGTGAGATTATTCTGGCTTTTTTTCATAGTTTTCTATATTTGATGACTTTTAGGATAATTTCACAAAAATACGGTATTTATTATTAACCTCTGCTATTTTTCTACTTTATAATGCTTCATTTATTACTATGAAACATTTGAAACGATTCAGAATATTCGAGACTGTTATACTCTTAATTTTAAAGACAAGAAATTCAGTGTGTTGTAATCGAGAAATTTTGCCATTTTTATTTTTAGAAAATGGTAATTCTAAATATCCCATATTCAGTTTTCATCCAAAAAATGCCACAAAGTAATAATATGTGTGCACTCAGAATATTAGTGGCCATAAGAAGTTGATTGTTTAAAATCACTTAGATTCTTTGTCAGATTGAGGTTATATCACGCGAGTTCTGTCAAAGTTAAAATAGCTTCTACAACGAACTAATGTTGCTGATTGGATAAAACAAGTAAAGCGGTCATCCTATGCAAACATTATTACACTTATGAAGAAACGGCTACATTATCGAAAACCAATACAGGACCACTCCCATTATCATCAAATAAAAGCAAAATACAAAACAAAGTTTCATTCATTAGGGCAGACAAAAGGAACAAATTAGCCATTATCTCACAAGAACTTGAAGTTGAACCAATTACTGGAGGATGGTAACACTTATTCTCCAATTCCAATGGATCCTATACACAAGATAAGAAAGAAATAATCCGGATGACGAACCAATTCAGCATTTTTTTAATGACATCAAGAGGAAAAATTTCTACCCCCCCCCTTTATATTCGGACTTCCCAAAATTCCCATAATCTATCCGTTAGGCCCATTGTCTCTGCAGGGAAATCATGCTGCTACAAACTTTCCAAATTCCTTAACAGAGCCCTGCAG
>JAFIDM010012231.1:2913746-2925869 GCA_023159025.1 Thereuonema tuberculata | reverse complement strand
AACAACAAATTCAGATGTAAAAATAATGTTTCAAAACAGAAAATTCAAGATTTCTTTTTTTTTTTTTTTAATATATAAATTTCCTAAGGATTAACGAATTATAATAATATAATCCAATTGATCTTATTTTTTGTTTCCTTCTTCAGTTTGGATCAAAATTAATAAAATGTTTCCAAAATTAGCTTTTTATTTTGTTACAGGCTTATTTGGAAATTTTTATTTTAAGACGAGAAAACGATAGAAAGAAAATATTAATAAAAAATATTTTGTTATTTTGTTATTTTTGGTATTTTGTTAAACATCAGACAACAGCTTTTTAATAAAATTGTATTCTTTATTGTCGTAAAAATGATTAGTATAAAAAGTAAATTTACTTGCATCAAACATTTTGAAATTATTATAAATTTAATCAACTTAAATGAAAGTTAATATTTATAAAATCAAGGAAGAAGAAAAACGATAACTTTAGTATTGTATTTTTTTAGTTATTATCTATTATCTATTATTTTTATATTTTCTTTAGGTTTCATGGTTAAGGACTTAATCCTGTTATAATCGTATGATTGTCTTCAGTCTTCTAATTCTCTATTAAATGCTGTTATATTCGATTATTTTTTTTTATTATCATTATGAATCCTTAAAAAAAGAGAGAGAGAGAGAGAACAAAAAAAAATTGATAATTAGAGTAGAAGAAACGAATGGACTTTGTTATCTCTTGTATGCTATGTCTTAATTAAATGATGGCTATGATAGATTGTCGTAGGCTAAAACAAAAAACGGAAAGAAAAAAACCGCCTACAACATTGGCACACCCCGAATCAATCTTGATAACCATTCGCCTTGTGAGATGAAATTGACGAATTAGTTTTGCAAAAACAGAAGAGAAAAAGGAAAAGGGAAGATGACTAAGAACAAGACGGAACATGAAAGAACTCTCCTCTGATAACATTAATTACGGAAAACAAACTTGTCCAATTATTATAATAAGTTAAAAAAATATCAACCAAAATATTTTTTACTTAAAAAAAAAGCCATTAGTTTTTAATTGATAGAATTCACAATGAAAACAAAATATTTGATATCAATGATAATTCTACGAAACGTCAGCTGTCCTTAGATGCTCCCAAAATGAATTCATTAAACTAAGTGAAATTTTCAAATTCAGTATCTGTTACAATATCAACTGCATAATTTCTTCAGTGGGAGACAAATCGCCCCCCCCCCCTCCTGGAATGGGAATTTCTAATTTCAGAATTTTTTTCAATATCTTTCATAATATCTCATTCATTTTTAATGAGGAAGCAACGTTAAGGTAACAAGTAACATAATTTTGTTTTTTTATGAGCCATTAGCTCATCCGCCTTCAAGATCCGGGAAAGAAATTTTATGAAATAAAAAGTTATAAATTCTAATTATAATGTAATTTCTTTGCTTACTTGAATAATTCCGATCAAATAAAGTTTCAACAAAAGCTACTTTTATAGTTTTTCTTTTTAGATTTTTATTCATGTTCTTAAAAGATTCGCCTCCTGACTTTCTTCTGATTGGAATCACTTGGATATTTTCACTGCAATTAAATAGATTACCATCGAATCAACCAAAGCTGCGAAAACCTAAATCAAACCATCTGACAATATTCAATTAACACCCGTTCCTTTTTAACAACATTGTAATGGAATTAAACCGCAACACATTATGATAGCGACAAATAAATCAATAAAATCTATACTTTTTTTTATAATAAACTTAACATATTATTTTTAGTCGTTTTTATTTTATGCTACAAATATCTCGTAAAATAAAAGTAATTTTATTTCTGCTTTTATTCATGCGTGTTAATGTAAATTAAAATATTTTTAACCAACTTAGAAAAAAAAATTATTTTTGTTGTGGGTTTTTTCAGTTATCGATTAAGTAAGTTAAATAAAACTAAATAATATGGAAAATTCTGATGAAATCTTTCATTATTTTCTTGAAAAATTAGGAAATTTTATTTTCCTAATGTTTTTCTTTGTAAATTTAATGTTCATATTTTTATATCCGTAAATTTGAATTTAAGTTTTCACTAAAAAAAATTGTTTGATATTTTGTTGAATGACTTCGTCTTGAAAGAATCCTATTTAAAATATCACCTAAAACATTTGTTGAATCAGATTTAGTAGATATTTTTTTTTAAGCAGTAAACATGAATCCTGTTTAGTTCTAAAGAAAAGAAGAAAAAAAAATGAAGAAAAATTACTAGACAGCTGTTCTTCAGTTTCAATCAATTTTAAATTCCTTTTTGTCCTATTTTACAAAATGTGGGCAAAACAATCTTATTACAGCGTTTAAATAAGAAAGAAATTAAATATGGAATTAAAATTCACAAATCGAAGAGAAGGAAATAGATCTGTCCTGGGTTGCTTCAAACACGAGAAAAAATCCGAATTTACCGAAGGAGTGAATTAAATTGGATGAATTATAATTATACTGATCATTACATTGAATTTTGAAATGGAATTCAATCAGTCTTAGAAATGGGGTTTGTAGGAGTTTGAATGAGGTTCTCTTCAATTGTTAGACATTCGTTTTGTTTTTTGTTTAATTTCTTGCATTTATGGTTTTATTTATATTATTATTACTTGAATCAGAAAAAGCAGTACAAAGACGTTCCATTGTAATTAAAAAAATATGTTTACCTAAAAGTATTCCTGTTTTTTAATATCTTTTTTGTACAGATCGTAGTTACTAACACAGGAGCTGCTGAACGCTTCTTAATCTACATCAGAGAACAACCAGGAAAGATTAAACATACAATTTTCAATGGAAACTATGCGTCCATCACGATAACTCATAAGACTATTTTTTCCAGGAAGCTTAAATTTTAAATGATAAGGACCAAAAATTTAAATTAAATTTTAGATGATAGGGACCAAAATAAGTCAAAAAACTATTTGTCCTACAAACAGGAACTTTTATTGACGATCTAGTGTCTAAAGAATTGTTTCAGTAAGAATTGTAAAGAATTGTAGACCAACTCAATCAATTATAAGTGAATAAACAACTCTTTTTTTTATTTAATTTTTTAAATACCTTTTTATGCTCTCTTGAACATTCGGAAAACAGCCTGCCTTGCCTTTTGTTACTTAAATTACACACTTTTACTTATTACAAAGTTAATTTAGATAACAAATTATATCTCTTCTGTAAGAATATAATATTTAGGTAATTTTCGGAAAGATATTACGACTTTCCATTTTCAAGTTTAAATTTAAAATAACAAAAAGACTTCCAAAATAACAAATTGAAAACATTAATATAATATCTCATCCTACTTATTGTTAATATTAACAAATATAACAATAAAACATTCTGCCATTTAATAATGCAATTCATTAAACTCTTTTGATTTGTTGGATTTAAAGTATTTCTTCACTAGATTATTTGCAATGATTATTAATTTTTCACATATTTCCGTACATTCGTTTCTGTTTAAATTTCTCTCTTAATGTTTCTAATTTCAATAGTTTTCGTTATTTTACTGTTCTTTTTCATGCTTAAAATTTTTACTATTCGGGACATGTCCTAATTTATAACAATGCTCAGCTACTTCTGACTTTTCTGTTAATCTGTTTTAATTACTATGTTCCAATATACGTTCTCGAATAGTTCTATTAGATTCCCCTACATAGAATTCTTTATAGTTTAACATTCAATTTGATAAACAATTGCCATTTCATTTTTCATGTAGCTCTTATTTATTTTAGAAGGTAATAATTTATATTTTTTAACTTTGTTTATATTCAAACACTACATCAATATTAAATTTATCGAATCCTATTCAGGTTCCAACTATATTTATTTAAATACGGAATCATCACTTAATGCTTACTATCTTTCATTTCTTTAATTTTCAAAGTGTCATAGTTTACTATAATCTTGTTAATAAATCTTATACTATACCCATTATTATTAACGAGCCTCCTTCTGATAATTATCTTCTAAACTACTACACCTGTCAATTCGGTGTATATAATTCTCCACAATGTTTCTGGAAAAGGACACGCATAATATCTTTCCGAAAATTAGCTAAATAAATACTATATTTAAGCGCTTTAATTAACGTGTGCAGTTTTTCAAAAAATAATAAAGTTGTTAAAACCACACATAAAAACATTAAGATTGGAAGAGACGGACTAGTTTCGAAGCCTTTGCAGATTTCTTCAACATCTTCGTCAGACTTTGAGGAAGGAGTCTACAAAGGCTTCGAAACTAGTCCGTCTCTTCCAATTTTAACATTTTCATGTGTTTTAAAAATATTACATTTACACAGAAGAGATGTTATGTTGTTATATTAATATACTAAGAGAAAGGAGTTAAGGAAAAAAATATGGAAAGTTAACAATTTTACTTTCTATTTATAATATAAATAATCTTATAAATATTATATAAATGTAAATCTAAGTATAAATATTATAATATAAATAAACACAAATAAAGATATAGCACAATAGAAGTATATTTTTTTATACCAAAATAAACAACAATAGAAATGACGTTTTTATAAAAGCGACTCGAAAGATCTTTAAGACAATGACTCCAGGAAGTAGAGTAGAAAGCAGTTGAATTGGATTTGAAATATCTCGAAATAGAATAATGGCTGCCTTTCATCATTTCACGGGTATTTTAACATCAACGATTCAGTCTGTGATTTACGTTTCTTTTAATTTAGATAAATTCAACGAACAATAATAAACCAACAATTATATAAAGATTGTCTTCAAATTTGAGCATAGAATGTTGATACGATGGCATTGGAGATAAATTTGAAAACACCAATTGATTTTAATACAAGGGAGATGCAAGTGCCATCTATTGAGGAGTTCTACAAATGAAAATCTTATTACAGAGTATCTTACTGTCAACATTTTTAAAACATTAAAATCTGAATCATCAATGCATCTTTACAACAATCTCCATTTTTCATGTTTCAAGTCTTTTTCTGTAGCGTTATTTATTATGTTTTATCGAATGGAAGATATTCGAGGACCTACATTTTTTAATGAATCCCGAACAAGAGTTCAAAAAAAAAACCTTTCAATAAGAAAATTTTTTCGCTTCTGTAACCAAAGGCTTTGAATCAGCCACAATTGTTAATTTTTTTTAAGCTAAATAAATAAATAAATAAATAAATAAATAAATAAAATAAAATAAAATCTCTTATTATCTCTTAAATTGATAAATTTACAATGGTTGAGTGGTAATAGTAATTCTTAGTAGTAATAACAACAATAGTAACATTTATAGAATAATTTTATTTCAAATTGAGATGTATTTTTAAGTCCCGTTAGGAATTAACAAATTCGTTCTGATAGACCTTGATTTCGGTATATACGATATTAAAAGCTCGTCATTACTAAAATATAAATAAGAAATATTTAAATATCAATAATAACAATAGCAATGAAACCCATTGGGTTTTTGTTACAGGTGTTTCAGCTACTTAATAAAATAGGTTATTCAGAATAAAACAGACCTAATTTTAATTCGAGTTGATTTTCATGAAGGCGTGGTCATTTCCCAATTTACAACTTCAACGGGTGTAATTAAGAGGAGGGAAGAAGTTGCAGAGGGAGATGTTAGCCGCAACAGATCGCTATCTGCCTCTCGAGACAATTTAGCGCCGAACAAAATTGAATTAAGCAAATAGGAAATTTAGGTGAAGGCCTCCGTTTAAATGTCCTTATCTTGTTGCTAAGTGGTTTCGCTTAATTCTATTCTCCATAAAATCATCATCTGGGAAATCTTAATTTTTTTTCCTCTAAAATAATAAAAATATCTTTAGTTGAAATTCAATTTCCTTTTCTGTTCCTTTTTCTTCTTCTTCTGTTTTTGGTTTGACACCAAAAGTAGAGAATTTCTAAGCATCTTTATTACAATTGTAATATTATAATATTATTTTCTTTTCTCTCTTTTTTATTTTTTTTTTTCAAAAAAGATAATAGTCATGAATGTAAACATACAAACAAATGTTCAACTTTCAGGAATAATTACAAGAACCATCTTTTTGTCATTTTATTTTAACACGAATTGAAGTTGGTAGCAACAAGATTCTTCTGAAAACAAATCTCTCTTCATTGTTTATTGAATTGTT
This sequence comes from Thereuonema tuberculata, assembly GCA_023159025.1. Classification (NCBI taxonomy): domain Eukaryota; kingdom Metazoa; phylum Arthropoda; class Chilopoda; order Scutigeromorpha; family Scutigeridae; genus Thereuonema; species Thereuonema tuberculata. Next base: position 2,919,736 of record JAFIDM010012231.1, on the reverse strand, counting down.
TTCATGTGAAAGATCTGAATCGAAATTTTGGAAAACTTAAATAATTATTGCATTTTATTCATAACATGAAGAATTATAATTATTTGAAAAAAATTGCTTGAAAACTATTTTTGCTAAAATGTATAAAAATCCCATGTAATTTTATTTATTTGTGTTTTAGATTAAATATTGCGTTGTATCTTAAATAACTAAAGATACAATTGTTTTATTTTATACTCATGTAATACTAGCTGTGGTGATTCTGGTGATTTGTTTAAATAAAACAAAGCAGTCTAAGCTCATCCGTCCATGCTTTTCTTAATAAGATCAACAGATTAACATGTTTGACACTTAAGGGTGTCTCTCAAATGATTCGAATGATACGCTCCAAGGGTAACAAAACCCAAGAAGGGTTTCTGGATAGAATTTCTCTATTTTACGTAGTTTCTTTCAAAATATCCTAAACCCTATTTCATTTTAAGAAACATCTACTTTTTGTCTTCTATCTTTTTAATTTATTCGACAGTTAAGACTTTCGTTGAATTTATCGAGAAATAAAAAAATCATATTTCGGGTCTTTTTGTTATTATTTAACTTTACAAAAGAATTCCAATCACTTTAGAAAACTAAAACTGAATTTCTCTTCCATTTTAAATTGTTCTTATCCTCATATTTATTCCGAAGGTATTTACGAATAATATTACTTTCATATTATTGTATCAAAAAATCTTATACAATTTGGATAATGCTGATAAATTTATGAAACAGTTGCAACATCGACCATTTCGCCCTCAAAAGTAAGGAAATTTAATGAAAGGTTCCAGTGTGTTTTCACATTTATTTTGGCTCAATTTTAAGTTATTAACAGTTTTTTATAATAAGAAACGAAAAGAAAAAAAAAAGCAGGATTTGTATAACTTACTTTGCTAAATCCTTCCTTTATTATAAAATGTAAGTTTTAAAATTTTTGTTCAAAATTGTAATTCAACTTTTATTTATTTATAATAAATTCCTTCTTACTTCTTCTCTCTTCATATTATATTAAAAATAATACATCATCACTCGAATTCCAAATATTAGGGGAGACCGGGGTCAGTTGGCATAAGGGGCTAGTTGGCACACAGCTTCTATTTCCTGCCACCGTGTAGCTAGAGCGCTGACATCTTGATAGTGGGAAGTATATGTAAAGGTGCACCATCCACTGTGACTTTAGTTTGCTTGGAAGCGTCACGAAGGAAGTGACCCCTGTTTCATCGTTTTTCTGACTGGTGAGAAAATTTTTTCATCGTAAATTTTTTTATTCTGGTGAACATGTAGATCGAATTAAGGTACTGCTGATGGCGGTTCTCAAAAGAGTGGATAACTGTGGTTTCATGCATGTATCATAATCTTTTGTATCTGATGTTTGGGATTGTGTGGTTCCATTTTGTTTTGGAAATCACTGTGGGGCTAGTTGGCATAGTTAGGTAGGGGTCAGTTGGCATAGCTATGACAATGGTAAAAAAGGGGAAAAACTGGAGATGATTCCAATTGAGGAAGACTAAATTTGGTACGACAAACTAAAGTTCTGCGAAAATTGAACCTATCTGTTCAAATAACTCCTACATTTGTGTTTGATATCAAAGAATAACTGTAGGTAGCTAAGAATTGATTGTTTGTTCATACATTTAATTTAATTTGTCATACATTTTTTTTTTTGTTCAAGTATTATTAAAATAAAATTTTTGATAAAATAAAATGTTTTCTCGAAAATTGCTGTGTTCTGCTCAAGTACCCCTATCCATCGCACGTTATGCCAAATCGCCCCTAGGGGTATATCCGCACCCGGGGTTGGCATAGTTGCAAGCTTTTAGGAAAAGTGTTTTTGAGGTTACCTAAACACGGATTTAATTAATGAGTCCTACATAATTTTGTAGTCAAAAAGAAAAGCTATCCGCCGCATTCGCCAGAATCCCCCTAAGTATTGCACAAAAAAATAGCAAAATCAAAAACCAAAATCTATGTCAACTAGCCCCTGTCTCCCCTAATTAATGTTGTAAATTTTCGGAAAGAATTCGCTTTTCCGTCTTCAAGCTTTTTCTAACATTGAAGATAAAATAATCAGTTTCATACCAAAATGCGAGAACATAATATTAATATCAGCTTCTTATAACAATTTATAATTTTAACTAAAAAACAGTTCATAATAATAACTAAAAAACAAGAATTTAACAATTGAAGTTTACAAATACATGATGATGCATATTACACTCCATAATCAAGTTTTCAAATTCTACTGTTTTATAAGAATTTAGATGTTTATTTATTAAACCAATATCTAAATTTATTAACCCGTCGATTTCATCACATCTATTTAAATACCATCATATCTATTTAAATTACTAGCTATCGAATTTCTTATTAATAAACTTTCAATTAATTTCCTTGTGTAGTTTCTTTTTCTAATATTCGGTTTTTTTTGTGTGTAGTAGGTCTATGTCCAAATTTATAGCAATGGTCTGATATTTCAGATACATCAATTTTCTTTTTCTTTTATAATGAAAATGTTCTAATATATGTTTCTTAATGGTCCATTTATCTCTCCTAGATAAAATTATTACAATTCATGCATTCAATCTTATATACAACAACCATTTCATGTATCAAATCACTCTTATTCAGAGTGTAATAATTTTTTTAATTTATTGCTATATAAAAATATCATATTATAACCTAACGTTTTACATATATCTTTCAGTTTGTGTTCAAATATGATATTACTAAATTCTGTTTTTTATTTTCTATTTCTTTGATGTTTAAGGTGTTATATTTGTTTATTACTTGTTTTACAAATTTATTGTCATAATCATTTTTTTAAGAAAATTTCTTACATTATCATTAACATAATTTATTTTTTTAACTGTTCACTTCTAAGAAACGCTATCTCTTTCTTCTTCTGGTTTTTATCGATGTGTTTAACTTTAATTTCAGTCTAATGATAAATTGCTCTGTCCGTTTTATGTTCTCTGTGGGTGGTAGACCTGTCCTTTGTCCCTGGTTGACTTGGACAAAAATCAACTATGAATATTTTGTACAGAGTTTGTACGAATAATTTTTGCACTATTAGAACTGAATTGTAATTAGTTGCAGAAAAAAAAAAGAAAAGAAAAATTTCCTTTTTTAGAAAATTGATTTTTTAATGATGTTTTTCCATAATAAGCTTTGGGATGAAATTTTTATTGTTCATATCAAATTGGTATCAATTGTTATCAAATGATTTGAGCTTTCATATTATTCTATGAATTTGATTTAATACACAAATCATAAAGAAATCTTCCTCTATTGGTTTCCATTGGATTATATTTTATTATCCTCAATTTTACCAGTGTTTTTGGTTATAATAATTTCTTAACAATTTACAAGATTAATGAAAAAAAATGGTAATCATTATTAAAGCAATATTATCTCCAAAGTTCTCTTAAACCACTCTCTAACGATTGTATCTCTCAATTTATATATATACTATATACATGCAGTAAAAACTGACTTATACATAACCCAGTTGTACGCAATTGTGGTTTAAATACAATTTTTTGGTCCTGGCGAAAATTGTATTTAATTACATATAAATTATTTCTGATATATACGTAACTGAGTTACACGTAATTCGACTTTATCTTGAATTGTACGTATTTTCAACGACAGATATTCCCCAGATGCACCGATATACAGCTCTGCTTTCCGTATCGATATATAATCATCGCGACTTTTCATGAAAGGTCGGTCAGAGACAAAAACTGAATGAATTTTCGCATTAATGAAACATGTTCCCTTCATTTACTTCAGTCTCTCTCTTGCAGCCTTGGGTAATAGAAGGAATAAAAGTTACTCTTTCGAGAAAAAAGTGAGATTTATTCGGGAAGTGAAAGACAACCCGCAAAAATCAAAAGTAGAAATAGTGAATAGCTTAAATATAAGTTACATAAACAATGTAGTATATTTATATTTAAGTCATTAGTAAGAAGGAGTCAATTTTAAAAGAATATTGAAAGTTAGATTCAAAATCTGTAAAGCGCAGCCGTCAACAAAAGGAAAAATTTGCAGATATGGAAAAGTGAGTAACAATGTGATGGAAAATTAGTGAAAATTTGGTGAGTCTTTGCTTTTCATTTATCTTAGAACTGTAATTGTGTAATTAATGTACAGTGTTTTATTCATTCCCTTAAAGGTTCTTAAAACACGAAATCAGAAAATCTCTTTAAAAATGAATACACTATTTTGAAATTGACAGTTTTACAGTTATGCATATCATATGTTGAAAAATATGTACCTAATACACCAAAGTTTATTACGAGTGTTCTTATTTAAGTTTAATTAAAAATAAAGTTAAACCAGAGTTGTAAGTAATTCTCAGTTATGCGTAATTGAAAATTTTCCCTCTTGAAATACGTTACACCAGTTTTTACTATATTTTTACTATATATATTGTAAATAATAATTTTTAGTCTACATTATTTTAGATTGAATTATTTCAGTCTCAAGTTTTCTTATTTCAAACGATATTTATTCTTTATTTCTGAACACACCGAAAAAGTCAATTATTGGAATGTAATGGGAACCAAATATTGGTCCTGAATCACTAATTGCGTTCTTCTTTATAGTAATTGACGTTCCGGCATAGCCTAGTGGTCGAGGCGGAGGCCTCCCACCACACACATATGTTGGAACCTTGGTTCGAATTCTGGCCATGACATGGGTGTTTCGATTTCCTTTCCTGTGTTTGTCAGCCTCTTCTTCACTTTCTCTTTAGGTCTGAAGCCTTACAATAAATGCTTCCTCTTGAGAAACACTTCGGTATCTTTGCCAAGAAAATTCTGGTTTCTACCCAGAAAATCATCGAGAGTCAGATACGACTGATGGCTTAAACCAACAAAACAAAATATCTGAAATACAGTATTAACTTGATTTCTCTTCTATATTTCCAAATAAATATTTACTAAAAATGACTGCTTTATCCTTTTTGGTAAAGGATGACCAGGAACAGCAGATGGGATGGGGGTGGGGGCAGTTAGTCTTTCAGCACCGAGGCCCGGGCCGAGGTCTTAACTGAAAAAAATATATAAAAGGATGATTCTGGAAGAGTTACCGCCACGTCATTTATGACGTTATTATGAATAAAAAATATCATATGAACTCCGGGTCCTATTCTCAATATTAACACAGTTACAATAATGTGAAGTTTGTTTGTAAAAGACCTCTTTCCTCAGTTGAATGACTAAAAACAAATTAGAAATAAACAATGGACTTTTCAAAAATAATCTTTACTTTTATTAAAAACGGATTACTACGAACAACGCGTATAACGTTGATGTGATTTGTAACAATTGTTCTGATAAGTGAGTCAGAATAATGTAATGTTGTAGTTAAACTTGATACAAGTTTCTATATGGCGCAATTAAGCAATTCACAACACATTTTCAGCTTCCACATACTAGCCAATAAAAAGAAAACATTATTTTTTTCCTCCAACTAATGAAAAAGTCTTTTATAAACAAATTTCACATTATTGTAACTCATTATTGTAATTATTGTATTATTGGATTGAGAATAGGACGCAGGCTTATACGACATGTTTTGCTCAAAAAATATAGTCCTAAATGAGCTCCGTATATGGCGGTAACTCCTCCTGTATAGTATATTATAAACTCCCTCTTAACCGTTCAGCTTGGGACATTTTTTTTAAAGCGAAGTCACAGTGCAACAGATGGGCTTAAACCGACGGCCGGTTGATCCGAAGCCGGTTAAGAGAGAGTCTAGGGTGTATGTATATTAGAAGCTTATGACTTCGAGACTTTTTTTATAATTAAGTCTATATTTTATATAGACTATATATTGCTACCGAACTTTGGGTCTAGTTCGGAGACGCTGGGGAACAGATTACGACAAGAGTGATTATAAAACAAATCAGAGAATTTATTCAAATAAAGAAAATATACTACAACTCAGAAATTTCGAACTGAAGGATCCCTCGG
>JAFIDM010012231.1:2892472-2913346 GCA_023159025.1 Thereuonema tuberculata | reverse complement strand
GAAGAAGTGTTGATTTTTGCCTTCGAATTAGGAAATTTGACCGTTTGGCGCCAATTGAAGGAAGAGATTAATTATCAAATAAGGAACGATTAGAACAAAAACATTAACATCTTTTGATTTAAGAGACCAATTATCCGTTTATTTATTTATTCTCTTACTAATCTGTTGTTCTCATCATTCAAATATCCATCAGAAACTATGCTTAACTTTTGGAGAGAAAAATAAAATAAATATATCAGTCGAAGAATTTCTTATTACAGTCATTTATCATAAGATTCGATTTTTAAAATTAATTCTAAACAACTTGCATCAGATCTTTCCTAATTGATTATACGCAGGTTAATGATAGACACTTGGAAGTGTTAATTGTTATTGGAAGAGTAATCGATGAAACTTAGCTATAAAGACTATTTCCCTGAAGATGTCAACAAAAATTCCCGACTAAATACTACGTAATATTCAGATATATTTAAAGGATCCCTGGGAGACTCCAGACAATAACAAAATGGGCGGTCGATTGTGTCATTGATGAATATTCGCTTTTTTTTCCTAACTTTAGCCTTTAAAATAAATAATTGTTCTCATTGTAAATTAAGAAAACAATATTAGCTTCCGAATCATAACTAGAACAGCTAAAGGTAATTAATTTCAGAGCCAGTTATGTTTGCAGATTTGTAGGACGAAATCGTAAGACCTAAAAAAAACGCTTCTTTTTCAGTCTCTGTTCTAATTATCAAAGAATCAGGTTCATTATTAGAAAGAACGGAATTTTAATTTCCCCAATTAATTACCGGTAGATCGTGGACCAATTCTATTGCAAATAGCCCCGATTCAGTCCCTGATTTTTTTTTCGACAATTATCTCCCACAGACCGAAAACTAATCAATATTCAAATTACTGTTTAATTAGGGAGCCTCGGGCCTCCCAAAGACCACATACAGAGACAATTGTAGCTAAGTGATTTAAGAAATTACATAATAAAATCAAATAATTGTCATAGTTCAATATTTATGAAGCATATTTTAGCTAGAAACAATAAACATTAACAATATCCAACAAAAACAAACCAAAGCTAATCCTTGAACAAACAAAAGCAACTGAAATAGGGATGGAGATTTTTTTCAAAACCTAAAAGTTGTTATTTCTGGTGATTTAGAGAGATTTAGTGAACGTGATAGTTTTCTTAAGCTACAAACTCAGGTGTTAAAGGAGATAATATGTTTTACGATCAATTGAAACTTAAATAGATAAATCAAAAGGAAGCTGAAGAAGATTAAAACATCTTAACGTCACGTGATCAGATTCTTAAATTGTCATTTTCAAATAACATAAAATAAAAATCGATCCTATTTCTTCAAATTTCAACAAAAGCACTTGAAGCAAAAAGGGAAATTTTGTGAAAATAATAGGAAAAAAATCCCCATCTTCATATAGGCTATTGTGAATGTGAAGCACAGTGTTTCGAAGGAAGGAATTAGTTTCAAATTTGCAAAATATCAAAAAAAAATAAAAAAATATCAGAGCCAAGATCCAAACAGCGTCTGACCAAATAAACATTTACACAAGATTAAATAAGTCAGCTAATGTAGTATAGGGGGCTCTTGACGAAGGGGACTTAATTACAGTTGGGTGGTCAGTCCATTGCGCGTCCTCCTACTTAATTGACTCAAAGAATAGAAGTTTAACATTTTCGAATTTAAAATGTATTGAAAGTACAATTGAATTCCATTTTCCTTTGATTCACATTCAATTCAATTCAATTCATTAGCAAGTCTTCGTTCTTTGAAATAATAGAAGCAGCTGTGAACAAAATTTCTCTTACAATAAATGTTCATTGTGAAAAAAAAAATAAACCCATCAATTATATTAATTATTTCTTTAATAATTTACTCATTTAAATTATTTTATTTCTTATTTTGAACTTGCCACATTGCTTTGAGATTGGAAGACTTGAGATTATACCAACCTAACAATGTGCTTTTTGTAGCCAATGGGAAAACGTCATCCGTAACAATTAGGAGACCAGTGAAGAGCAAATGACGACACACAATTGGTTGATTGGAATCTGCTAAAAGGCTGGTGATCTCACTATAATTGCTTGACCTGAAGACATGAGTACTTCATAGTTGGTACAGATAATCTAAGGGTTACTTATCATCGGAATGACATTATTATACTGCTAATAGAAAAATCACTTGACACGACTCGCCATTAGGAAACAGAGCTACTTACAAAGCCATCCTACAGCTTGTAGGTAAATCTTGATTACGATCAATTAAAGACGTTTGGAATAACAAGATTAGTATGAATTTATTGATCAGTAAACCATATAACTAATTCTAGTAAAACAGATAGAGAGATATCTTCTTTAAATCTATTTCAACTAAGTTTATATTTCTTCCGTGTACATCAATGATTTCAGTAATTTCTTTGTTCTGTTTTCTTTTTGAATAAGAAAATTCGGAAGATATTTTTAGTCTAACGAACTGTTTGCAGGAAACAACTGAAATTTCTAAGCTTTGATTTTGATGAAAATTTGTATTAATTTCCAGAAATTCATCAAGTTTGATTAACATCGTTTTTTAGATAACTTTTAATAAAAGCCATTTTTGTATTTGAACATTTCGTAAAATGCTTATTTATTTTTTTATTAAAGAAATTTTTCAAATGTAATTAAAATCATGTCAATATCAAACATATAATTTAACCCCGTGATTCTGTTGCTCTTTATTTAAGATCTTGGTATTTTCTTAACTGAGAAGTTTATTCCTATTATAAGTTAAACTTTTCTAGTTGAAACATGAATCCAATACATTCAAATAATTACTGTTCGATAAAAATACAGAAAACGAACATTGTTCCAAATAGTGGGTTGAGGAATTGGCGATGCATTGTATACAAGACCTTCGTCTCCAAACAGAGTCTAACTTTTTAAATAATTTTTTTTTTTCAATAATTTAAGTTAAAAAGATATTTTAAATTATTGAATATCTTTCAAATTGCTTGCTTGCCTCTTATTAAAAGCACTTTCCAATCAAATTCCTTCGATTTTTTACAAAAAAAAAATAGAATTTTGTATAATCTCTCTGTTACAACAGCATAAAAGAAAAGTATCTTTTTCTACAATTAGAAAAAAATAAATTCTCCGACAGCCAACTTATAAAAATATCCTCAGATATTAAATCATGGAAAACATTTTATTTTTTATTAAAGTTGAATTAGAATATTTTGCTAGTCTGACTTTAAATCTAATAATTAATTAAAAATTTAAAGAAGTAAACAGAATGTTTTGTAAACATTAAATGATTTCTTTGTTGAACTTCTTTAAATAGACATTCCATAACAAATTCCTCAAATATTAAATCCTAGCCGAAAGGGTTTTGTTAGTGTGCGTGGGTGTGTTTTAACAAGAACACAAATAATCACAATTCAGCAATAATCCAATGTAAACCATTTGTATTTCCATCAGTAAGAAAGTCTAAATTTATCTGAAGTGGTTTTTTGCAATTTTCACAATTTCATAATTAAGCTTTATAATTATGTTCAGATCAAAATTTAATTACAAAAATCAATATAACATAATATCTTGCAGTAAAAATAACTAAATGTAATTAACTAAAGGAAAGGAAAAATAAAAGGAGAAATTGCCTTTCTGATTAGAATTATGGGAAGGAGTTGGGAACGGCCGTTTCGTCCTTCTACGGACTCGTCAGTCCAACCCTGCCTTCCCTTAACGAAATCAGAAAGGCAAGATCTTGATGGTAAAAATCACCGCCGACCCGGCGATGACCCCACCAACAACAAAAGGCAAGAAAATAAATTGCTGCATCTCTCGACGCCAGCAAAAACCCTTTCCCCTACGAGAGTAGGTTGAAAGGAATTAAAAAGAACAGAAGGTTCAAAACAAAAAAGGTTTACAAAGTAAAAAGCAAAGAAATTTAACGTGCTGTGAAATGTGATTAACTAAAGGAAAGGAAAAAAATTACTAAATGTAGTTGTTGAGAATTACCTACTTCTTTTTAAATGATAGTTTAAAATAGCATTTTAACTTCTTTTTTTATATTTTATATAAATCTAATCATAAATAATTAGTTATAATCTTCTAATTTTTTTTAATTGGTTTCCTAAAATGTCTCCAATGGAATCGTTTTTTCTTCTTCTTTAATAATTTCAAATCTTCTCAAATATTCTTGTATTTTTCTTTTATTGAATTTTTCTTTTGTATTTAAGTCGCAAGATAATTCTACGAGAAGAAAAACTCCCTTTAAATAATAACAGAAAGCACTAAAGAAATCATCTTTTTGAATTAATTTACTTTTTCATTTAATTCCACCGTTAATTCAGTTTTAATTCATTCAGTTGAATTTCGTAAAAATTCTTTCTCAATTATGTGAAAAGACAATAATTATAATCGACTAAAATAACATATTCAAATGTCCAATTTGCTTTAATGTTCAACTAAAAAATTCAATCTATATTACTAAAATCTTTTATTTCTCTGTCTGTCTGTGTGTCTGTCTGTCTGTCCGGCGCAGTTTTCTGTGAGAATGAAAAATAGAAAGAATTTTTTTCAATGAAACATCCGCGACAGGAATCGAACCTGCAACCTTCTGATCCGAAGTCAGTCATCTTACCCATTAGGCCATGGGAACTTCAACTCTCTCCATATTGCTTTTTTGCCTTATCTGTCAAAACTGAACTGACTTTGACTGAAAAGTAACAATCTATATTACTAAAAATCTTTTATTTCTCTGTCGGTCTGGTGCAATTATTGTAATTTACAAAAATAGAAATAATTTCTACAAGTTATCTACTGGAATCCAACATGCAACCTTCTGCTCCGAAGTTAGACGTCTTAGGCATTAGACCATAAGGATTACATTCTAATCTCTATAAAAAATAAAAATATATCACAGATATATGATTCACACGCTGATTCTAAAAGCAGTCGTGAATTGAGAGAATATATACATCAAAAATTAAAATAAAAAAAAACTTTAAAAAATTTTTAGTTTTATTTTACTTGATGTAATTTGTGTGTGTGTGTTTTTTTAATAAATAACAAATTGTTTTCCGTTACATACGCGAGGCTTCCGGAGCGAAGCGACGGGTAGCCGACTAGTTTTTAATCAAAGTTAGTACTGTTTCTAGGTTAAATCCTGATCCACATCCCCGCAGAGACCTATCTTTGGTAGTTGTTTGCAATGACTGGAGGTTTACTAGTTTAATTAAAAATATTATTAACGGCTTCTGTTATTGCGAAAATAATTCTTGAAATTTGTTAAAGGTCAGCCTTAACAAATATTATTCTTATTATTGAATAATAGTATTTTATCAATGGCAGAAAGAAATAATTCTATAGTAAAAATAGAACAGCATTTTATACATCTGATTTCTTTCAATGTTATTTCTTTGTTTAGTTTTTTCTTCTGCTTTTGTAATGTAATTAGTGCTGAATTCTTAGAACTAAGACTTAAATCTTCCTTTTCGTTTTTTAAGAAATGTTAAGAAAGGAAAACCAAAGACTGCACAGAAATAAACAAAGTAATAAACAAAGATAGTTCTTAAATATACTGATCTATTATAATAATATATAGACACTCATGATAATAAAAGGTAGTTCTTGTAATAAATGTTAAGCGAACATTAATTTGGTTATTAATATCTTAGTAGCAAATATATTTTAAGAATTACAGTAAATCGGTTATTATTAAATGATTTTTATATTTTGAATTTTCTTTTATTACAAACATCTGATCAGATGACTTGTCTTTGATATAAAAACTTATTAAGATTTGGGATTTGAAGTCAGATTGTTTTAGATTATTTTTCTTTCTTTCTTTCTTCTTTAGCTTCAGCCTTATTTTTCAAAGTTAAAAAGAAAAAAAAAAACCACGACGGTTTTGTTGAGAATAAGAGTAATTTTAAGCGACAGGATTTGTTTGATGAACGAGATCGGACGAGAGATACCGAGGCAAGTGTTCTCAATGTTAATTCACTGGAGATCACGTGGGGAACTCAAGCTGCTACTGGATAGCCCATCCTGTTACCGCCCTTCTTCTGACCGGGTTCTACTTTGTATTGACCTAATCTATTAAGAAAAATCCACTATCAATTTCCCTATTGGTTAAGGAAGAATCTAAAAGGGGTGCCCCGCCCTGACCCCTTTGATCTCTCACGTTGGCGGAGGCAGTTTCACTTATCAGGTGGGAAAAAAAACCCAGCGAAGTGGTCTTATTCACAGATAGCGTTGTCACACCTTCGATATATTTTGAATGTTGTCTTAATGGCATATTCCTGTTCTATACTGGATTAACTGGAATGGATTAGATTCCTTATTAGTTAACAACAATAAAATGTATACAGGATACGAAAAGATCCAACGGATAAAAAAATAAGTAAAAGAAAAACTCTACATTTTTAATATGACTTTGAAGAGAATTCGTGATTTCAATTGAACATATGAAATGTCCTGAGATGCAAAATATTCCAATGAAAAATGAAGCAAAAAATAGGATTACGTCAATTTGAACAAACTTAATTATATAAAAATTTCAATTTCGATGCTACAATTAAAGTAGATGTTCATTAAATACAGTAAAAAGGCTTTAATAATCAAAACTCAGAATAAAACAAAATAGTTTCGTAAAATATCTTTTTGAATCTTTCTTCTAAAGAAACACAGAGGAAAAAAGAAGAAAACTAAAAGAAAAAAGTCACAGTAACCGTTAGTTTGTCTCTCAGCTTCGCACTCAAAAATCGAAATATTTGATTTGATAAACATCAAAGAAAAGTAATAGCAAATGCGTTAGTGGAGAAGTAATTTCCATATACAACAAAAAGGAACCATTGTTGATAACTTCTTTTTCTCCCCCAAAATAAAACTAGTTAAATAACTTCATTAATTCTTTAAATAATTTCAAATCAAAGTTATAAAAACAATTTAGAAACCTGGAGAGCAGACAATAGAAATGGATGAGATCAAACCAAGATTTTAAAATAAAATCTTAGAAGAAATACTTAGTTTCTAATCGGAATTTATTTTTATTTGACAGTAATCATTATATTTTTTTTTAAATATGTTGATATAAATTTGGATTACACTTAATTATTAATCCATGAAGTAATTTCTTTTCTATCAATTATGGAACGAAATTTATCTAAAACATTGAAAAAATGATTATATTTATTTTCTATCTGATGCTGATATGAAATGCTTTTTAAGATTTAGAACACATTTAATAAATACAAGACTCTTCAACAAACAGCATTGAAACCACTCATCTTCCTCTTAACGACGACCTCAACATGTCTTCCCAAGAGGATTTTTTAAACAAACGACGTCAACCTTTTTTAAACAAACTTTTGTTTCAATTGTGTGATTTAATAACTGAAAGGCATTATTAAACCTTTCATGATTTATAAAAATGATTGTCTGTGTTTTTAACCATTAACTATAGACAACCATCATGATTATTACTGCATATGTTTATCTATTTACTACTAAATTTAACTACCCGTACGAATCGTTTCGATTTTGACAAAGAACACTGATGCCAAATTTCATGTTCACTAAGGAGGGGATCAAGAGGAGATTTATGCACAAAAATATTTTAGTTCTAGTTTTTGCCACCAAGTTACTACGTTGCGCTATTATGCACAATAACACTTTCGTTCCAATTGTTGTACAACAATATTTGAGTAGCTCCCATTGTCGCCACCAGGGACGCTATTTCATGAATTTTACCCCTTTTAAGGGTGAGGCGGTTGTGTATCGAGGTTCCAAGGTATCCTATACATTCTGCAGGATAGTAAAGAGTAACTATGCACAATATTTCGTTCAGATCAGTCAAAGGGTGTAAAATTGAATAGAGAACATACACACATATAACTTTTGACTTTTAAATATATATATATATATAAAAATTTAGTTATTACAACTCTTCTTAAACTAATTTATTCTTGTGACTAAACTTGATAGAAATAATTAGTAGTCTATATCTTGGCGTTTATCTATTACTTAGTAATTTATATTAAAAACATATTTTTCCTGTATGTTAATGAAGCTTATTTTTTTTTTATTTCGTTATCTGATTTTGAAATCCTATCCCAAAATGTAATAATGTTAAACTTAGGCTAGTGTTTTGATAGCTGGCAAAATATAAAAATATATACAGGCCTATGTATTAATGCCTTTTGTTCTTGTAGCTCTGAAATGACAGATACACCATTATTTTGACTGTGAACAATTTGAAAAAGTAAGATATTTACTAAAACTAGAATTATTAATACTTGGAATAAAATGACTTTGTCCTTCAGATCTTTTACTACAAATTCCAGAGATATTTGGTTTTTTTAAATTTTATTTAAAATATAAAATCTTTTAGAATTCCAGAAAAGCAAATTGTATAAAAAAAGACCATTTCTTTTAAATAATTTTGTAAAGATTAAAAATTTTTATTACGAATTGGTTTCATTTGTTCAGCGGTTAGAGGTTTTTATTATTATTATTATTATTATTATTATTATTATTATTATTATTATTATTATTATTATTATTATTATTATTATTATTATTATTATTATTTTTCTTTCTTTGTGGTCAAATTCCTTTTGTGGTGAGCGTTTAGCTTCCCCAGTATTTGATTTGCACATTGTTGTTTTTTATTTTGTTGTCTTTAGTTCTTGAGGGGTCATTTGCCATCTGAAGAGATGTTAAGAGAGTTAGGAATTTTTAGAGCAAAACTGTAATATTCTGTAATAGTTACGCTACCATGTGGATAGAAATTGAGGAAAGTAATGGATTAAAAAAAAAAGAGAAAGAAATGGGAATTATTCTGAAGTGGGACATTTCAATTTGAAGGATATTAATTCGTAATTTGGAAGTGGATTGTTAATGTTTTGCTGATTACTTTAACAGTTATTTTAAGTATTTCAGTGAGAAAAACAAGTCTGGAATTTTAAAGGAGATCTAAAAAACGCATTCTTATTAGCTAAGATGATTTGTGACAGAATCGTAAATTTGTCATTATTTTTTAGAGGTTCTTTCTATCGAAAATAGTAGTAATAGTAGTAGTAGTAAAATGAATGTTTACTGTAAAAAATACTGCAGATAAGAATATAAAAAGAAAAAAATAATAATGATTCTCAAGACTCAAATAATAATTTATGAAGCTAATAACAAAGAAATTAAGAAAATCAAGCCTAATACTACTAATTTCTATTCTTTGTTTCTTTAACTTTGTTAATTTATAAGCTCTATAAATTACAATAGATATTACCTTTAGATGATCAATTATTTAATTTAATTTATTAAGCCTTATTCCAAACAAATTATGAAAATACTTTTTGCCGAAGTATCTTTAAAATACTTTTTCATTTTCCTTTTCGTTCATCATTCAATTTTCTGATTTCTGTAATTGTTCTTTTTATGGAAGAATAATTGTTATCAATAACAGCATTTGAAATTCATTTGTACAATTGCTCTTTCTCTTTCTTGTAGAGTCGAACACAATTGTCTGTTGTTCCTCCCTCTTAGGTTGGATATTTTCTGTCAGTTGAGGCTTTTGAGGTGATAGACTCTTTACTTATGTTTAACTTTTGTTTAACTATCACAAATTCTTTCTAATTTTTCAATTACTGCCTAATCTCTATCTGTAATTATATATATAATTATAAGTAAACTTTATGAATAAATAAAAAAAATCTTAAAGAATTTAGTCAATGGTCAAACATGCAACCCTTCCATGCATGTTGGACTTGTGTAATCTAAATTGTAATAAATTTACTAAAAATAGCAAAAATGAAATCATTACAATCTTGAAGCACATAAGAATGTATTTGCTAATGTAACAACGATATTATTATGTTGGTAGAAATTAAACAAGGAAAGAAGAAAAAGTTTTCCTTGTTTAATTTCTACCAGCATATATTTGTATACTGTAAGTTTATGAATCGTAAATAAGCCACGTGGACCAGATGGTTAGTGGTATAGGCTGAGAATTGACTTTTCCAGTCCATTTTTTCTTAGAGGTTTCACTTTTCTTTCCGGGTGAAAGGCGGGAAAGTGTGGAATCCCCTGGAATTCCATTGGCTGCTAATTATTAATGGAGTCTATTTATTCAACGACCTGAGGTGTTTTAAATATTAAATAAATCACTTTATTTTAATTACACTTACATTACAATCACAATTTTTGAGTATATGCATGTAACATCCATTTTTATTTTTAGTTATTATTATATATTTATTAATAATTGTAATATAAACGTAACTTTAGCGTCTTCATAAGAAATAATGAAAATTAGAATATTATGTAATAAATTAAATTTAGTTTAAAAGTTATTAATTTTATTATTAGCAATATATAATATCTTATTAAAATTACTTACAAAAAAATAAAAGCTTGGTAGAATTTTAAAATTTCTTTTCCCTTTCAGTTCACCTGAATTTGCAAGCGTAGAAACCACAGCTGAATGACGTCACAGCATCTAATGATGGCAGCTTTGGTTCTGATGGACGAGGCTACACGCCAATCTTTTATATGTAAAATGAAAGCAGGAAAAAAAATGTTAAAAATTAAAAATATTAGTCGTTTTTTAAATAATTTATTTAGATATATATATATAAATATATATTTATTCATTTTTTGTAGAAATTATCCCTGTTCTCATCCAGGCACTTGCTCTCACTAAAATAATGAGGGAAATATTTTTTTATCTTTTATTCAAATTGTTATTCGTCTCCTCTTAATATTAATACAAATGGAAACAATATATTCTTAGACATTTATTTCTAAATTCCTATAAGAACCCTATGATTTCCATGAATTCATTTATAAGGGTTCGTATCGACAATAAGAGAAATGACTTCGATGTTGATTGCTACTAGTTATTATTTCTATTTTCTACATTTTATTTGCCTTTCGGGTCGAAGGCTTGGTCTGCCATATGGCTGATGTGCAGAAACGTGGGTTCAATTCCCAGCCAGGACTTGCGTATTTCTTTCTTCTGCGTTGTACGTTTCTCTTCCTTTAAAAACCTTTACAATCGGCCTAAAAAGGTCGCAGTGCCTTATAAAGTTTACCAATGGGCTTGTATTAAGTTGTATTTGTAATTTATGTATTATTTATTTTTATGTATTTACTATTAATTATTTGTATCTTAAAATAAGTCACAAAATAATTATAGTAAAAGATTAAAAAACATTTCTATAATATATTCTGACTTGGCTTTGCTCAGCCAAATGTTTTCTTTCCTTTTTAATCATTTTTTTAAAAAGAGAATTCTTTTCGAACATTTTTTTTATCTTTGGTTTTTACTTTGGAATTTCAAAACCAACTTAAATCCTGAATAGATTTCGAATGAACGAAATATTTAATGAGACTACAATTGGGCAAAGCGTCTGTATCCCATCGGCGACCGACTTTTGAAGAGTAATTAGCAAGGAATAATCTGAGTGTCCATCTAAACCGTAGAATAATTAAAAGTGGCAATTAAGGTAGACGACAAAGAACCTGCACTTAATAGACATCAAGGGAGGGGCCGCATTACACCTACCCAACGGCTATTAGACACAACTCATAGACCTTCCATCTGTCATTGTGACGATCAAGACAAATGACTAATAAAGCTGACAGATGCAGGTTATTGGGGTCTTTCTTTGTTTTTACTTTGTATTTCCCTTTAGTTTAGAGCTAATATATTTTTCAATAAGACAATATTTTATTTATTTATTTATTTATTTATTTATTTATTTAGAAATAGTTGATAAAATGAGAATTCTTAAAATCTTATTTGTATTTACTGCCTATTCTATTATCATCGAGACGATTTAGAAATCCAACTGGTTTTTTTTTATTACATTCTCTGGTTGTAATTAAAAAATAAAATATTTCTATTCAGATTGTAATTGAAATTCACATTACCGACTTCGAGAACCTATTTACACAGTGTTTTGATTAATGTCATTATTTTAATTTACGTATGTGTGTATTTGTGTGTGGACAGGTGACTGTTTTTAGAATTTTTATTTACCGTATATGCTCCAATAGAGGCCCCCGGCGTTTATTTGCAAAACTAGCCTCGGCTCCCTGCGCTTAATAGAGACCGGCTGCTATTAGAGGCCGGCCATTATTAACAAAAACCTTCAGAACGCAATATTTTACACATAAATACCGGCTAATATTACAAACAGCTACTTTATTTGAATTTCATATGCTACAAAGATAAATGGCAATGTCTTTCTGTACCTTTCACTGCTATTCGCCGTCCGAATCCGCAATGATGGGCGGCCGCCTCACCGGAAGTTTTTTCGCGTATTCCAGTGCGCGAATCTTAAAGGCAATGTCAAATGACTTTTTCGGCGGCATTTTGTAAGGCAATGTACCGTAAGGTATTATGCACGACTACAAAGATACGGGCGCTTACACTAGTACCGGTAGGCAAATATCAAAGACCCGGCTACTGTTAGGGACCAGCTTCTATTAGAGACCGGCTACTATTTGGCCGCGTCCCCTCTGCAGCCCGGCGCTTATTAGAGACCGGCGACAATAAGAGACTCGCGTTTATTGCAGCATATACGGTACATTTTGATTAGATTTAGGTGTTTGTAGATCCACTGTGCCGTTCCATCATAGCCTAGTGGTAAAGGAGTAGGAACCTGGATTGTAAACCCGGTTGTTTCAATTTCCTTTCCTGTATTTCTCAGCCTCTTCTTCAGTTTCTTCAGGTCTGAAGCCATTTCATAATAACTTTCTGAGGAAAGCAACGGGAAACCACCTCAGTATTTATTCCGTAGAATAAGCGAATCTCCGAGATAGGAGGGCGCCAATGGCCTTGCTAATGGCAGAAACATTGAAGAACAAATCCACTGTGTGACCAAATTACATTCTCGGACAGCATTATTATAAAGTAGAATTAAAGAATAATGAACTTTATGTTTCATATTTAGGTGTTCAATGTGATTGGTGACTTCTGCAAATATTTGGCAATTATGGTTACATTTTTCTTATCATTGGACAAATTTAAGCCAAAATCCTGAACGGTAAAGTAACTCAAGAAATAATGCATCTCTATTTCTTTCTTTTTTTAACAAGTTTATCTGTAATCTTTAGATTTAAGTATAGAATTTATTACCTAGTCCTTCTTCATGTAATCGAAGGGCAATTTCTGGAAAGGCCCGTTTTAGTTTGACTAATCCTGGAGTTGAATTTTATAGCCTAAATAAGTTTTATATTTAAATTTACTATGCATACGTATATAAATAATATATTTTGAAAATCGAGATTAAATTTTGGAATTTAACAGTTAATGTTTTATTTATTCTAATGTTTTGGCTGTTTTACTTCGATGTCTGGTCAATCTCAAACCTTACTTAGATTGATTGATGTCTGGCAGTTTGTGAATTTACTGTTGTTTTAATTAATCACATCCAAAGTTTTCGTTTGTGTTTATAAATACCCTGATACTTTTTCCTTGGATATTTTGGAATGTGATTGTTGTTAATCCGTGTGAATCCTTTTGAAATGCCTGACCTCATGTTCGACATATGTCACTTTCATCCATGACTTTCTAATCCTCGTTAATCTTGATGATTGGAGATCAGCCTCTTGCTAATCGTCTCAGCCTAAGCGTATAATCCGTTGAGCAAGTGATGGCAATTTATGCCGCTATTTTAATGCAATTAAGTTATAAGCAAAAAAGGTCTGTGAAAAGTATAAGAGCCAGGCTGTCACGTCAATGATCTTATCAGTGACGTCTATCTGATGATGGAGGCTACACAGCAAACCACTTTACTAGTCAGTGAGGGGGAGTTTGGAAGGCTATAATAAACTGAATTGTAGATTGCATGGTTGTCATTCCAGTGCCCAAATTAATGACTCTGATCTATAAGGTAGCTTAAAAAAATAGCCGTTATATAATGTAATGGCAATAATATTTTAACTATTGTAGACTCGATTAAAGGAAGGTCATTAGTTTATGAACATTATTAGGCCCATAAATGACATCTGTTCAGATAAAAAAAAAACTGGTTTCATATGTTCCTGCACCATAAATATAACAATAAATAAATAAAGAAAATAGTTTAAGCAGATCTCAAGATTACCTTTTATTTTTTTCTTTATTTCTTTACCAAGTTTTATCTTCATGAAACAACCGTCGATTTTAAAAACAAAGACTCAAAGGGAAAAAAATATAGAAATGAACAAATTCGTTTGCTTTCACGCCTTTGAGTCATCATCGACGGCAATCTGGGACAGTTGTTTCGTTCTTATTAGGACAGCTGTCCCAAATTGTCGTCTATGATGGTTCAAAGACGTAAAAGCAAACGAATTCGTGCATTTCTATATTTTTTTCCGTTTTTCATGTTACATTTGATGCACATTAATCCTTCTAGATAAAGATTATAAACTTTAAATGTAATCTGGATTATACGCGTATGTAAAAGAAAAACATTGGATTTTTCTGTCCACTAGTCTTCCCACACCATCACACACAGAAATACAAATAAGATGTCAAATGTTAGGTATAATATTGAGGATGGCTACATTTTATTTTTCATCGACGTGGATCAACCGGAAGTCACGTGACGCAAGATCAATTTCTAAACTCTTCATGTTTGATGACCAAAATGTGAAGACAAGTTGTTGTTCTCATGGAAATGAACTTTTTACAGGTTGTCCGGTCACGATCAAAGGTCAAAACTGACTTCAGAATCCAAAGTCACGTGATTCCAAAAATTTTACTTGACAGGTTTGCTATTATGATTTTTTTTTTATATTGGAAATTTATTTAAGAATTGAAAAATTCCTGAGAATTGAAAATTACTTTTATAAACTTTTATATTACAATTTTAAAGTGCTTAATGTGTGTTTTTTCTATTTATTTTTTTTAACTACATTTTAAGCGTATTCTACTTTTTATAAATGGTTTGTTTAAATTGTTAATTAATAGTCTGGTGAAATATTCTTGTTTCTTGAGTTTCGCGCTGTCCTGACAGCGACAGTCTGTCAGGACAGACTGTCTTGTACCTATTATATGTAGGGTCTTCTCACAGCGATCATGGTCGCGCGGCCAGTAATTACTGGCCGCAATGAAAATCGCGTCTCATGTGAAAGGCTCCACTGAAATCTATATGGTCGATTCGTGTGAAAAGACCCTTAGTGGCAATAAAGGAGGCCTTCTTCGGGTTGAGATGATTCCCAGACAGTTCCTTTTATTCTGCTCTTTTACAATATACAGGGTGTCTATAATTAAAGTTATACAGACCTATTCCACGTACTCTAAAAGCAAAAACTACTTATTGGAATGGCATCAAATTTGCAGTACGTCGTAATGACTCCATGGGATGGACAGTCATTGAAAAAAAAAAAAAATAGTTCCAAAAAATCACCACCAGGGGGCGTTTTTAGGCGTGTTTGATATCAGAAATGCAAATTTTCGGTAGCACATCATCCCTCGTATCACTATATAAGCAACAGCCTCAAACGCGTTTTAATTCGCATTTGTGTTCAACACAAAATGACGTTCAGTTAATGATACGTGCTTTACTTGTGAAATTGTTTTACCCAAACGGGAATTCTGCACCAGAATCTTTGCGGAAGTTTAGGTCATTAAAAGGTGTTCAACGATGTCCAATGACTGCGAATAGGTCACGAAAAATGATCCTCAAATTTGATGAAACAGGTTCGTTGAATGTGAAAGCAGGAAGAGGACGAAAGCCATTTGTCGCGCAGATGTTTCCCGATGTAGCGATCAAAGTGAAAGAGGACATGATGTCAAATGTTAGGTACAGCGTTAGTGTTCGGAGCGTTGCACATACGTTGGGCCAATCTGTTGCCACGGTTCACAAAATTCTTTGGAACATTATGCGCTACTATCCTTACAAAACTGTTGCCCCCCTTCCACAACTGCTGCCTCCTGATCCTCGCCAACGATAGACCTTCGCGCTACACTTCTTAGCTCGGATCGAAATGGACCCGGAATGGCCCTGGAGCATTCTCTGGACGGACGATGCACATCTCCATCTGCATGGTGCAGTTATCACGCACAATTGTCGCATTTGAGCGAGAGAAAATTCCAATGCATGCCTGAAAATTCCTTTACATTCCCCAAAAGTGACAGTTTGGTGTGGGTTTACGTCAACATTCATTGTTGGACCGTTTTCTTCGAAGAGCATGGGCGCATAAGTCCTACTCCCTGTTTCGTTACTGGCAATCGATTTGCATCATAACTAACTGCATCAGTGATTCCGGCACTCCAACAACGTCAGTGTCTTGATTCAATAGTGTTCATGCAGGATGGTGTCTCTCCACATATCGCCAATTGTGTTAAGTAGGTGCTCCGCAATCATTTCACTGATGACCGCGTCCTCAACTGGCACTTCAGTACTGCGTGGCTCACCTGATCTCATCCCTGTAATTTTTGGCTGAGGGATATCTTAAAGATCTGGTTTATCGTGACAACTTTAGCAGATCTTAAAGCAGGTCTTAAAGTATAAGTATCTTAAGGTAAGTATTCAACGTCACGTGCACAACCGTAATATGCATATTAAAGGCGGTAATCTAAAGATCATTTTAAGGTGTAGTATGAATTGAATACTTAAAAGTAGTCGATAGTTACAACTGAACGCCAAAATGGCGATGGGGCAGAGTGGACCGAACGACACGGGGCACATTGGACCAGCATCCACTCTGCCCCGCTGTTTTTACAATAAAATATTACATTAACATATTTATATTTATATTTTTGAAGGTTTTAGGTTTTTGTAAGATGAATGGAATACTCTTGTCATTTCCAGTCCACTGTAGTCATAAACTCAAACCGTTGCATAGGAGTTTCTACGGGCCCTTCAAAAAGTTTGTTAATGCTGCATGTGATGCTTGGATGACCACCAACAAATGTTCGATGACTATTTATGACATCTCCGGAATTGCGAAGACAGATACACCATTGGCTTCAACAAACATATTGGCGGATTTTAAGGTAACGGGGATAAGCCCGTTTAATCGAGATATCTTTACAGAGGCAGACTTTATGACGGCGTACGTCACAGACCGACCAACCCAATGCTGTCGGATAGTGGAGCTGCTGCATCAACGTCATCAGCTAGTCAAACTCACTCACCAGATATAGTTGCGATGTACCTTTCTCCAGAAGACGTGAGGCCATTCGCAAAAGCGGCACCAAGAAAAAAAAATGATAAAAGTGGAGAGATCAAAAAAAGGTATACGGCAATATAGACGGATACGCCAGTAAAAAAAGCTCTGGAAGAAGATCAACGAAAAGCTAAAGAAGGAAAAGGAAGAGTAGCAACGAAAAACATGACTCGGTCAACATGACTCTAAAAGCAACATAAACAAAAAATCAAATAGAAGCAAAGGCAAAGGGATAAAGAGGAAACAATTACAGATAATTAGTGATCATGAAGATGATGCAGATGCTTTCTACTTCTCCTGTTTGAAGAACTTAAAAAAAAGCAAACCAGGGCAGGAGTGGATTCAATGCATGCGGTGCAAGAGATGGGCCCATAGTTCCTGAGAAGCCAGTAATATTTGGGGTTTATTTTACGAATGCCTCAACTGCAAAGAGGATTTCTCTAGTGAAAGTGATTAATTAATTAAATGTAAATGTATTTTGATATTATTCATTTAAGACTTTCAACTGCGTTACGATTATTTTAAATTTTCACTTGAATATGTAATACCTTAAGTAGCCTAGGTTAAATTAAACTTTATTTCATGAGATCCTAAATGGCATGTCATTTTATATTCAATAAAAAACTTACTTTAAATGTTGTTTACCCGGTCCAACGTGCCCCATAGGGTGGTCCAGCCTGCCCCGTGGTCGGGACAGGTTGGACCACTTTACCATTTTTGCTTTGCGAATTAATACCTATTTTATTTATGAATATAATTTACATTCTTCAATAGTTCTCGATTCTGACAAAAATAAATACAATGGAAAATCTCTTAACAAAAACAAATACAAAATTCAACAAAAAAAAGTGGACCACTCTGCCCCGGTCTCCCCTAAGAGACCGGTGATTCCCAAGCCGATGGATTGGTAGAGCAGGACCTTGACCTACCAGGAGCCCTGATCTAACGACCTTAGATTTTTATGTATGGGGCATATGAAAGAACTCGAGTATGTAGAAGAAATATATACACGAGAAGAATTGATGAATAGAATACAAGAAGCAGCAGCAATTATAAGCAATCTACTAGACTCACAAGAACAGAAAAACGAAAACGGCTCGTGGTTGCATAAGAAATAGAGGTATTCATTTTGAAAATCAAATGTATACACCGTGTTTGTATTATTCATGGAGGTATAGAATATATATTAAATCTTTATATCTCATTAGAAAGGTATAAAGCAGGGAAGTTTTTAAAGTCATTTGTACGTTTAATGTATTATCAAATTTCAGAAATAAATCCACTTGAATGTACAATTGGGTTGAAGGTTTTTACAAGAAGTGTAGGTGTTAACTCTTGTAGTTTTATCATACTGAAGTTTTCATAATACGTTTTGCAACATTAACAAATGAGGGAAACGGAAATATATTTCAAAAAAAGACTTGATGCTTTTTTTTTTTTATTTTTGCTATTCTACTACTTGGGAGTACATTTCTAACAAAACATAAAAATTAAAATATCTCAAAAATGATTGAGTTTTGTATAATGGATACGACGGTTAAATCTATTGCAACTACTATCAAGCCCTGAAAGGACTTACCAGTCATCCTACCGTATAGAGATAGATTTATTTATTAATTTTTTTGGTGCTGATTTAACAGGAAAGTTTAATTTTAAAGAGAAATCATTAAAGCTGGAAATTAACTAATTTCAATCGTTTTTTCAAATAGTCAATGAATGTTAAAATAAAAAGAAAAAAAAATCTGTTTTTCTTTCCATTTAGGAATTTGCACGCTATCACTAACATTAACAATCCTCCTTTAAACTATTAACCAACTTTTGAAAAATAAACATACTTGATAAAACATTCAAAGAAACTTATAAAATCATATGAAAAACCAAGGATTTTTTTAATGTCTTCTTCAGAATAAAAATAGTAAAAAAGAAAATAATGACAGGGACTACAACTAGTATTACATAAATCTTTCTTGATTTATCAATTTCGAATTTTTCTTATCTATTCAAAAAGAATTGTTGTTTGAAAGTGACTCTAATTGTGTGGGAAGTTCGCGTGCCATCCACCCTTCCATAGAGTGGGTGTCTCAGTGTGGAGAGAGAGGGGAGGAACTCCTATCTCCACCCTTTCTTTACTAAAGAATGTCAAGGAGATCCTCCTCAGAAAGAAACAAAAAAAGGAAAGCTCAGTCAAAGGAAAAAATACACAATAAAAACTCACTAATGAGAAATTAGTGAGAAAATTCATGTGCCAACAGTGCGCAGGCCTCAATGAATTTTTTTAAAGCTTAAAATTCAAACTGCGCATTTAACAAATAACAGCGGGTGAGATCAAATTACACAGAAGCTCGGTTATAACGCGATCTTTCGGATCCAAGATCTCGAAGATCGCGATATAACCAAACTTTTATTACTTCGCGACGTCAAATGTCGTCTATCGCACCCTATTATCGCCCACACGATTCCAAATCGATTTAAAATGGTCATTTCGCGATTACCTTCATCATTCAGAGCTATGTGAGAGAATTTTATATTTATAAATACATAAATCATTACCTTTTCACTTATCATATTAGCCAAAATCGATTTTGCGCCGCCATCTTGACAACTTGTACAAATAACGAGTCACGTGGATCGAAACTAGATATTCATACGCCTATTAGATTACATGGGCCTCTTTATTGGTTGTCATTGGCAGAAAAATAGATCTCGATATTCATTTTGGTTAAACGAAAAAGTCCGCGATTCTGGTATTTTTTTTAAAATATACCGGATATTGTACTGTATTTGATGCATTTCGTGACATTAGGGTGGGTATAAAGTCTCAATTACTGTAAATAATAAGGAAACAAGCATATTAATTTTCACCTTTGATTTGATTTGATTTTAGGCGAAAAAACGGTAAATTTTGCAATTTCACAATTATACACCTTTTCCAAAATAGAAGAGGTCTAAGACCAAATCGCGTTATATCCGAATTCGCGATATAAACAACCGCGTTGTAACCGAGCTTCAGTGTATTTACTAAGTGAGCGCTTTCCGACGATCATTCATGTCAGCCTCAGTACGGAGACCTTGTTATTTACTGGTGACTACTCTTGCTGATGATCGCCAAAGAGCGAGAAACAGCTGTTCCAGGATATCACTTGGTAAATAAATTGGTTTCACCCATTATTATTTAAAAATAGAAAGTCAGTGTTTTTGCAACAGATAAAAAGGACTTTATTTCGAATGGATTTTTTGAAGGATGACGAATAAGTAATTAGGAACAAACCAATGAATTCTTCGGTATTTTGAGATTGTTTAGGAAAGAAAAGGATGATTTTCAGTTCGAATTTAAAATAAGGACATATTTGACAAATGATTCAGAAGTTTTCGATTGAATTTTGATACAGTCATTTCTAACTGTGTTTTGGAAGTGTAATGGAGTGAATTGGAACTAGAAATGTAATTTTAATGAAATGATCGTAACGTAGACTCTGAAATACAATATGCTTAACTACATTTTAAAGTACAATATTAATTTACGCTGAATTAATAAGTTATGATATTTTTGATTGCTAAAACATACTTTATTTATGGTTTGAGATTCTATTTTAATAGGAGATATTTCACAATTTTCATTTACCGCATGATGCTATCAAAACACTACATATTTGATAATGTTAATGAGAGTGACAGTTTCAAACTACGACATTCTTTCATCATAGTTCTTCAAAGTC
>JAFIDM010012231.1:2854397-2882692 GCA_023159025.1 Thereuonema tuberculata | reverse complement strand
ACACTTGAACTGAACAATTATGTTAATTTTTTCTTTTAATATTTTTTGCAAGTGGACACTTGAACTGAACAAGTGTCAAAACAACAAGACAACTGACACAGACAACTTAGAACAAGACACAGTTCAAGACAACAAGACAACTCAACAAACCGATGTAATCTTTATATGTGAAAGAGAAAAGCAAAATGATCCTCTTTCGTATAGATTTGTTGGCTTATAAATGGCTGTTTTTCAAATGATTCCTTGACTATTTCAGGGCGGTGTCTTAGCTTCGGTATTGCAATTCGAGTCTTCTTATATGACTGAGAATTCTACAGAAAGTGCAGATTTAACTGAATTTTCTGTCATCCCATCTACATCCCACTATAATTTTCTTCTGTAATTTCTTAGTTAATATAATTTTTCAATATGCCATTGTTAATCTGCAAATTCTTACTTCCACAGCATCTCCACTTGCTTTATTTTGAAATAGCTCCTTTTTCTTGACTCCAAACCATAAGATAATTCATTTCTAAAAAAACCGCTATGAGCTTTCTTCCATAGGTTTTCCGTTGTGTAACTATTTTAAATAGTAGCCTTGTTTTGATATTAATATTCGAAGTTTGTTCTTTCCAGGTATCAAATCATGCTACCTTTGCTTGAATTCGCCATTCTTGCAGTAATATACTCGTTGTTGACCCACCTATTAATTTAGCAACAGCAGCTTTTATTTCATTTGTTTATATGATTGAAAAGCAATGAAAATGGAAGACACCTCAACTGGAATAATTCACGAGATTCACTAGTAACTTTTGAAACGTAAAAATATTTACATTGTGATCTTCGCCAAAGTTATTTTGAGAATTTATGAAATATTGAAAATAAGAATTTCTTTTAATTGGCATTAATTTTCGTCAGTATCACAACTTCATCAATCTACTATTTTGCAACACACCAATTTATTTTCTTGTTTCTTCTGTTGTCGGGGCCACTGCCAGGAGTGACGGTGGCCTTCACTTATGTTCTTGCCTTTTATGTTCTGAGTCTTTTATCGGGGTGGGCGGATTGGGCTGAGGAGTCCCTGGAAGGACGAAACGGGCCGTCCCCAATTCCCCCGATAATTGATTCAGAATGGCAATTTGTTTATTCTGGTGCTGTTTTTGATTTCGTTTTTATTGCTTTGTTATTAATATGCAGAATACGTTAAATTTATTATTTAAAAAAATTAAGATATTTTCATTTTTAATGAAGAGAATATTTATATAATGTCTGTATACATCGTAGTTATTATGTCTTTAATTATCAAAAAAATACAATTTTTTGTTTAATGTAGAATATAAATATTACATATCATTCATTGATCATAAAACTAATGGAGTAATGAATGATTTAGATTAAATTTTATTGATTATCTTATTTAAAACAGTAAGTACTGATTTATCTAATTAAATTCGGAATTAAAATTTCATACAATAAATGAACTAATATAAGTAATCTCGTCCCCCTTCTTGACTTTCATTAGCTTCGCTCTGATGTTTTCAGGTCGAGCTAGTTCCGTGGTCCCTAGTTGGCCAAATTCGATAAAGGAAAAAATGAACTAAGTTGTATTTAAATATTTCAAACTATTTGAATGTTTTTCTCAGATTCTACTATGCCCAGACTACGTAGAAGTTGCCAACTACGTCACATGGTTACAAAGCCAATCCCTATCTTGCCCAGAAAAGAGCCCAGAATTTAGAAAAACGGCTGAAAGGTAACTTAAATTTCTTGTGACTGTTTGTTTATTGTTCGATTTTCTATATAAATGAATTAAAGCTACGCTGACAAGTGAGTAGTAGTAATTTCTCTGAAAAATACTAATAACCATGATACCAATTAAATTTTGCCAAAATGACATTCGGCTTAATTTTATATTCTTTAAAAAGAATATATTTTACAAAAACAATTTTTTATTAAACATTTATTTTACATTATAAATAATAGGCTTCTATGTATATTTTTAATGACAGGAGAGTTAATCAAAATAAATATTTAAATAAAAGTTACAATTTCAAGCGAATCAAATTCAATCTTAGTGATAGATTTAATTGCAATTAAAATAGGTTATTTAATGTTAACAATAAATTTGTCTTTAATTTAAGAAAAGAAGAATTTCCCGTTAAAAAGAGGGTTTAATAAAAAGTTCAGTATTTACAATTTGATAAAAAAATTTCATTTAATTTTTTTATTCTTTGCAATTAAATTAAAGTAATCGGATGTTTCTAAATTGAGAGTATTTATTAGAACGCTGTTTACTGATATACAGGAGGAATTTCCTTCATTTATTATTATTATGTCAATGACAGAAAAACTATGAGATTAAGGAAACATTTTATAGAAACATTTTATGGAACATAAACATTTTATAGAAAAGGAACGCTGTCTCGCTCTGAAATTCTTGGGGATTGGCTCTAAGTGGATGCCTTAGGAGAGTTCTTCTGCAAATACCTCACCTTCCGAGAAAATACGATTCAAGATAATTTGCAGTGAACCAGAAGGACCAATGGCTTGATTCAAGAAAATTATAGTGCTTGTCTGAAATAATGTTTTCTTAGATTCAATTGCATAGAACTGCATTCAACTGATATTGAACTGTGATTAAGCACTTCAGTGTTCTATGTCATGTTTAAGAACTCAAGACAATGAGTTAAACATTGAATTTCAAGATAAAAAAAAGTTGTTTTCGTTGCAAAGTTTGCTTTTAAATAGACAGAATTTGAACATTTACTTTGTTTAGAAAAACACATATCAGGAAATCGATGGGAAGATTCTGAAAGACAATTTGAAATTCAAATGTCCTTTAATTTACTATTAATATCAATTTGATCCGTTTCTGTAATATATGATTGCTTCATATGTATAAAACAAAAAAAATAATAAAATTTTGGCTGATGTATCGAGTGATCATAATTAAAATTCAATACTGTCTAAGAGAGATATGTAGAAGTTCAAATGCAACGAAATTTAGTAGACTTTAGTAGACGTTTCAGGACATGCGGTCGAAAAAAAAATTTCAAAAAAAAAAAAAAACCAATTCTACCAAAAGTCATCATTATTTCACTTGTGACACTGCAAGCAACGAAACTACTATGCAGTTTCAGTTGCATAGATAGAAGTGTTGCAGTTCTTGTGTTAGTAAAAGTGATCATAACTGCTCTCTATCATTCGTATAAGCTACGACGCTGATCACCTTGTTTATGAAGCTGTTTTATGACAACAACGGCAAAGCCGCGGATTCACTTCGGGAATTCCACCGTCGTAAGTAATTACCAGTGACCCTATAAGCTCTCAGGAGAATGGTCACTCGTTATTACTGGACGTCTCGGAGTTGAAACCGGTCAAGGGCGCAAACTTATCACTTCCCAAGTCATTGAAGATGCTACCGCAGTTGAACAAATACTGAATAATATTGAAGAATCCAGAAGTGCACAGACAGTGTCGCAGCAGTTGAATATATTGTATGGCACAGCATGGAAGGTACTGAGATATGGAGGTGTATTGTTTTCCTTTAAAATCGTCTAACCATCTTGGATTGTTTTTGTACTTGCTTTCATTATATTCATCTGGCAAAAAAGTGGGTTATAAATAAATAATAAAACCTCGATCCTTATTTTGTAAGAGATTATCCTTGTAAATTGCCGCATAGTTTCCTGGTTTGTTTTAATATTTAATACTGCATTAGACGTTAATAGTAATTGGAAAAAATAATCAGAAAAAATTATATAATATTTGATGTGATCCTGTAATATGTGATTGCACATAAAATTCCTTAACAAAACATTTGTTTTTCTTGACTACTTCTATTATAATGGGTTTTTTTAAGGTCAAAAAACTATAAGCGTATTTCTTAGAATATGAAATTATTTTTGAGATTTTATTATGCGATATGTTTTTACATTTCATTAAGTAATATTGTTGTACAATATTTGATACATAAAGGAATTGACAGCTTTTCTGTCATGTATAATATTTCTGAACTCATCAGAAAACCAACCAGTAAAATATAATTATTCTGATTAATTTCCTTTTTAAAGAAATCAACAGAATTGAATCCTCCAAGACTACGTTGCTAAAAGATTAATAACGTACTTTTAACCCTCATTGGTTGTAATTCTAGAATTTATCTCTATTATTCTTTAATTCCTTTCAGCTGCCTTTGCAGTAAATAAAAAAATTATTACACGCTTCCACTATTTAGTAAATAACTGAGTTCATGTTTTTCTCAGTGCATAATTAAGATTAGTAT
Source organism: Thereuonema tuberculata (assembly GCA_023159025.1). NCBI lineage: Eukaryota > Metazoa > Arthropoda > Chilopoda > Scutigeromorpha > Scutigeridae > Thereuonema > Thereuonema tuberculata. Next base: position 2,878,428 of record JAFIDM010012231.1, on the reverse strand, counting down.
TCAATGACTTAAGGACGGTGACCAGACGTCCCAGATTTTAATGCATTGTCCCGCATCAGTATATAATGTCCTGGAAACTCTGCCGGACTAGAAAATAGTCACGGCTTTTGTAAATAATCAAGAAAGTCATTTTTTTTAATTTGATTGTGAAGATTGTCTGTCTAGGATTGATGTCGGCAAAATCTGGTCTTCCTAGACTTAAGGAAAGAGTAGGGGGAGTAGAATTTGAATAGATTTCAACTTTTTTAAATAAATTTCAATGACAATCCAGCTATACAAAACGTCAATAACAAAGTTACTTCAGTGAGCCTATTTTTGATTTGTTTTAATCAAATCATAGAAATTGGAGACAAATTAAATGTGAATATTGACAGGACATAAATTCTAGTCTTAGTAACAAAAATTGTTTAAATATTACGTTAGAGATAAAAACTCACAGAGATTCTGATTCTTGAATAGTAAATATTCAATTCTTCCATCCGAAATAAACCTTCTCGTTTTAATAATCACTAGACGGCTGCCCGTCGCTTTGCTCCGGAATCCTCGCCTGTAGAAGGAAAAAAAAATATTTAAAAAACGAATTACAGCAAGTAAACTAAAATCTAAAAATTAAAACTAAAAATAAAGTTAGCGTTTAAATTCTAAAAAACACACACGTTGCAATATTGAAATTCATTTGTAACAGTTGGAAATTTATTTACAAAAATAAACAACAACAAGTAAACTAAAACCTAAAACTTTAAATCTAAAACTAAAATTCAAAATAAAAAAAAAAAAATACATACAATAGAATATTAAAATCCATTTGTAGCAGTCGGAAATTTGTTGCGTGGCAATCCGTGTACGAAATTCCATTGCTGTGGAAAGCGTATGCCATGCAACAATACCTCTGTTGCCAGGGAACGCGTGTGAGAATTGTTGCGAAATTCAATTATTCAATTGAACGTACGCTCACAGACAATTTTTTTTAGTAATTTCAAGATTACATTGACTATCTATTGTAATGTAACTGTGTTAGACTCTTTTTTTGGAATAATCTATTTTTTTTTTCTATGTTGTTTTTATTATTTCCTGTTCTTTCTGTTTTTCTTTTCTCTTGTTTCTCTTCTGTTTTGACGAAGGTTATATATTATGCTTTTAGTTTTAAACTTCTCCGAAAATAAATAGCTTCTCTATCGTAATTTATTAATCACATTGATTTATAAGAACCAATTATTGAATTCATATTCACTCAATATTCATATTTTCTTCAATATTTTAGAAACGATCTTCTTTCATCTGTTTTAAAAAAAAAATGGTTATCTCTGATAGAAAATTTTTTTCTGATGTATTTAGAAAAAATCGTAAAGGATAATGTTTGATGAAAAGAATCCTTCGCTATTTAGTTAATAAAACTATACATAATCTATAGAAACTATATCATTATTTAGTAATATCAATCCATTACAAAAAATATTCTGTTGTAAAATTTCTTCAAGAAAACAGCACATTCAAGAGCCTGAGCTTCAAATGTCAAATAAAAAAATGGCTTAAAGAAAGCTGTTTCTTCTTCTGAATTACAGAAGAAGAAAACTCATTTGGTACCGTTGCTGTTTAAATACTACGCAAATCCAACAATATATCTTCATCTTTTTTTTTTTTTTATAACATCCCCTGAGGAATAAAAAAACAATATTAAAAATGCGATCCAGGTTTTGTTGGAATTTGCAAATGGTGTTAGTCGTTCTATCGGCTCACTTTGATCTTAGTAATGAAGTGCTAATATAACTGCCTGAGCTCTCTTAATAAGGTGGCGTTGTTGGAATAACTTGACCCATGTATTTTAGCTTAATCTTGGTTCTGAGTTGAATCATCAAAATCTTGGCTAGATTGCGTAACGGCTTTTGTTTCTTAATGGGTTTCTTATACAAAGTCTTAAGTGTGCTCTTAGTTTAAAAGCTACAGTAACCTTCACTGTAATCCTATCAACGTCCGAATTAAGATTTTGTTTTTAACTTAAAGCGTCTGCTCAGGTTCTTACTAGAACTTAAGATTCATAACGAAGAAAAGATACTTATGATAAAATGATAAAAGAAGTTTTCATGAATTTACTCTTTCTTTCATTAAATTTGGGTTCAGAGAGTGCTTTAGATTATTTTAAACTACTTTATAAAAAGAATGGATCTTTTAATTAATAGATTGTTTAATATATTAATTGAGAAGATTAATGTAGGATTGTTTAATATTACATTAATCTTCTCATTAATAATCCTTTCTTGCAGATCCGGAGTTTGGTTAACTGTGATAGAATCCTTTCAACAACCATGAATTATGTTAAGAATCTATTTATCTCTTTTATTGATTTCTCTTAACAGTTCAATTGTTTAGATGTTTTATTCTATGTAGACGAAATAAAGATTGTAAAAGTAATCGGAAGTAACTTGATGACAATAAAATATAAATTTCTTTTTCATTTTTCAAACTCGTAGGATTTAGCATCAATGTTTACTTTAATCTCAATCACTTTTTGATAATCATTTCTCCTTCGATTAATAATAAATAAAGAAAAGATGAATCTTCCACTATAAATGATTTTATTTTATGTAAGAAAAACATATAAATGCCATAGAAATTGAAAACAAAGCGAATATAACGTGTAAGATGTATACAAGATTCCTCTGCGTAAGGATTTCGAGCCAAAAATGTATAGCAAAGGAATGCCTGAGGCTACAACTTCTGTGGACGACCATCGATTATTGCACCACTGCTATCTCGATATGAGTGCAATGTGTGACTGCAGGAATACTGGTATCTGCTTCATCTGTGAGCAGAACGCTTCACAAAATAGATCGAGGGGCACTTTATCATCTCAAGACATCTGTCAAAAGGATACTTATGGGGGAGGTGATTGTTTGAGTTGCTTGTCGTTACGTGGACGCACAGATCTTTATGTTCTGGAGATATAAGTTACAAAGGTTATACATTTCTTCTATAAGAAGATAACACATTTACCTCGTTGATAGATTAATATTTTCAAAAAGAAACCACTGACCAACCAGATCCCCCGACCTTAAAGAAATAAGCAGATCTGAGATGGTTTCGGGAGATACGTTTCCCAAGACCTGGAAGGGATTAAAAGAGCTTTAAAAATCACTGGTTGTTAATTTCCACACCCCCATCACTACAATTCAACTAATTCTGTTCAGATTCATACTAAAAAATTCATTAGAATCAAAGTATTAATTCTTTGACAAGCATTCTTTTTTTTAAAAAGCATTCTTCTTAGCTTCTACAGATGAATATGGATTTTGTCATCTTGGATTTTGTAAACATGTCTGCCATTTTTTTCGAATTTTTTACGTACGTAAGAAGAAGGTTTGGAAAATATAACCTGAAGAAGATCGGAGTTAGATCGAAATATTGTTAATAAAGAAGTTCTCAAAGAAAATGTATGAAGATTAATTATACGATGGAAGGCAATATAGGTTTGACAGATAAATTTCAATACTTTATCTCATTAATTATTTTAATTAATTTTTATTTTCTGACCTTCTATTAAACACTTTGTCAAATAATCCTCGATTCTTGTTTTTTTAATTTATGCTTGGAGGTCCCATTCTTTTCCCTATCTTTGTTAATCCTGGATATTAATCAAATATAATCAAAATGAAGTTACTCATTTATTTCGTTCTGGAGGAAAATTGTTTCCGTGGTCGCCTCCCAACAGTTTTCATTAGATTTCATTTAATGAGACTTTTTTTTGACGTTGAGTTAATATCATTTCATTTATTTTTTGTTATTTCTTTGAATCATTTTCCTAAATCAAGAAAAGAAACTTAGTTTTTAAAGGATTCATTACACCGTTATTGTTGCAGTTTTCTTGTAATTAAGAACAAAACATTTCATTTTCTTCCTAATTGTTTTCTCTTTTCAATTTATTCTCTTTATTCGTTTCATTCCATGGGATGAATAAATTCCTTGTTGATTTCTTAACCATTCACGAAATTTTCCAGTTTGTTAAAAATAAACAGAATTTTCAGTTTTCATTAGTTTCTTAATATCCTATTAAAAATAATAAAGTCAAACAATAGAAGGCTTATGGCCGAGTGCACCTACATTCCAAAATGAAATGTCGATCAACTGACATTTTCTGTGCACCAACGGCTAACTCGCTGAGCAGATGGCAAATTTTAGCACCTCGGAAACTGGCGAGTTAAATTTGCTGCATTCAATAAAAAATCTCCTGTCAGCCCCCGCGACAACGAATGTTTAAAGATGGCTGGCGTCGGCCTCGATTGAAACTGACTCCTGTGATTTTGACGATGAAATAGCTGTATTTATTCTTATTAAATATTTCGAAAATAATGTTGAATAAGTTTACATACTGTGAAGATTCTTATCGTGACATATCATATCGACAATAAAAAAAATTCTGTCCACGTGTATTTTTTCTACTCCCTGGAGGCTGCTATTTTGTAACCTACTGCGCCTATGCACAGAAATCCGGAAGTGATGTTCATTGTTGTTCATCAATCGCAGCCACTTTTATAAAAACATTTCGATGTTTAGCGAACATCAGTAAATGACTCGCGAAACATTCTTGGTGCACAGGAATTTTTACTTAACGGCAGGTTTTCACTATCGCTTCCATAAGTAATGACTGCTTCGTTTGCTAGTTGGTGCACTCGGCCATTAATATATCAAAATACGATATTAAAAAATGAAAAACCTTTTTCCGTTTTTATTAAGAACCGTTAACAAATCTATTGGACAGACCGATTGGCGTTAAAGACTCTCACCCTCTGGTCCTCATGTCGATTTCATGGTAGTGGACGATCTTCGCTGGGCAGGTTTCTTCGGGGTTCTCCCATTTCCCCTGCACTTTTCCCACCATTCCATCTCTCCACATATAAATAAACTATACAATGTCTGTTCTAATTTCCGAGGGATAACACAATAGACCGACGGCCCTGCCACCCACACTCACCACACATCAACAATTTTATTCATTTTTACAGTGCTAATATAAAATTTATCTAAATATCAATATTAAATCTAAATTTAAAAATAAAAATAAAAATAAATTCTTTGCTTTACGAAATTTGACTTTTATAGGTTTAGTAATGTAAGTTAATTTTTATTCTTATATTCTACACTTTCTGAATTCTAAATTGCAAATGATTGATTGAAATCTTTGCTTTACGAAATTTGAAGACCACCAGCTTCAAGTTTTGTGTTTTGGTTTTTTATATATATCTATATATATATGATATAATTAATTACATGTATGACATGTAATTAGAAAAACATTAATGTAATTAGAAAAACGAATTCAAGAGATTGGCAGAAAGAATAATAGCAAATTTCAAACCAAAGAAATGCTGATTAACCGTTTTAAAATTATATTAATTATGTGTAATTATTTAAACTTACTTATTTTAATAATACCGTATTCAATAGTTTTAAATTTTCTTAGGTAATTCTGTACAATTGCTTTCCAACTATAAATAATAAACAACATAATATGCAGTATAGTAACATTAATATTATATATTATAAAAGCGTTATTTTGTCTGTCATAAGACTTTACGTTTTTCCAATTTTGTGACCAAACTATAAAAGATAGAGTGGTCATGTAAATGGATAAAATATAGATCTTTTTAAGACAAACAAAATGCTACAAAAATCATTCGAAAAAAGTTTTTGGTTTCCAAGATGGCGTCTTTTAAAGGATCAAATTTTGACTTTTTCTCAATTTAAATGAAAAGTATAAAAGATGGAAGAGAACATTATATTGAGAGAATGTTGGTATTTGAAAGTTCTATCGAACGATATATCACTTATTCACAAACGCTTCAGCGTTTGCAAGATACATGCAAAAATGTGAATTTTCGGTGTGTGACGCCGATCCGCAATACATCCGAGTTATTCGGAGAAGCCACAACGGGCTGGGAAGTTATATATTCTCCGGCGATCGCAACATTAATTTGCTAAATAAATAATTTTTTTTTTTTTTTGAATGCTATATATGCAAGGGTTCCGGAGCGAAGCGACGGTACCCGGCTATTATTATTATATATTATAAAAACGTATATTATAAAACGTTATTCTGTCTGTCATTCTGTAAGCAAAATGCTAAATTATAAATTACTAAAATGTTACTGAAATAGAGAATCTATTCATAAAAAATGAAAATATATTAAACAACTGTCCAACTATACTGATTGGCGACGTAAATATAGATATTTTCAAAATGAATAAAAACAATGTAGTATAGAAATACGTAAAACTTATGTGCAATAATGGTTTCAAAAATCGTCTTTACGGAACAACAAGAAACTGTACAATTCATGAAAATACGAAAACAAATATAGATCATATTTTCATAAATAAACATGATATCAAAACACCAGGAATAATATGTAAAGAACGAATCGGATAACAGTTGAAAATGAGAAAATAACACATCCAAATATAATCTATAAAGAACTAATCAATGATGTTTACAAAACAAAATTCATGAAAATCTACTTATTTAAAAAGAAAAGTCCTCACTCACTCACTCACTGACTCATCAACGCTCACCCCAAACTCTTGGATCTAGAAAGCTGAAATTTTGCACAGAGGTTTCCTTTATGATGTAGACAAGGAATAAGGCCGGATTTTTCGAAATTCGGGATAGGGAATAATCTGGCAAACTGACGATGAAGTGTATGGCGGCAACCCCAGGTGTGTGGCGCCAACCCGCAATACACCTGAGTTAAGTAAGAAGGGAGAAGGGCACAACGGGCTGGAAAGTCGTATACTCTCAGATATCAATATTAATTTGCTAAATAAATAAAGTTTTTTTTTTTTAATGCTATATACGCAAGGGTTCCGGAGCGAAGCGACGGTAACCGGCTAGTTGTTTACTAAATAAAAAAAAAAGACTTTCAAATGTAATTCTAAGATACATTTCATTAAGTAATCTAAAGAAATATGATCCTGTTAAGAAAATGGTATTAAATATAAGTTATACGACTCAAAAAAGTCGTATTAATTACGATAATAGATATGAGAGTCAACAAATACAATTGAGTCGGAATGGAATTAACTATTTGTGAAGTTTCCAAATTTTGTTTGATATTAAGAAACAAAGTAATTAAGTGAATTCAAATATTTTTATTTTTAAACAGAAATCGCTGATGATTTCATATATTTTATTTAATAATACAATGTTTGTAAATAATTAAAACTGAGTTACTTGAAACCAGAGATTTGAATTGAAATATTACAAATGTAGGTTCGCCTTAAAAGACTTTTTTTCTGTTTCTTTTGCTTAACATAAGATTTCTGACAAAACAAATTTTGTCGGTAATAAATACTAAGCGTCAAGTTTTAGTAAAAAAAATTGGACTGACAAGAAGAATTGAAAACACAACAGACTGATGAACAAATCACTCAAGAGATGAATTCTGTTTTTACCTGAACGAGATTTTGGCCAGTAATAAATTTTTCCAAACAAAAATTTATGACAATAAAAGAAATCTTCCTTGCCCGAAACTGAATGGCATACAGATTAGGAAAAAAAAATGAACTGGTTTCTAAAAGAAGTTAATATCGCTCGTAAAAATAGAAGAGAAAAAAACGCATCAGAAGCCCAATAGCATGGGAGGTCGAGCGGCAACTGCAAACGAATCTGATTCAAGGGGAAAAAAAAGAAAGTAAAGTTAACATTAGAAAATGATAAATTTAAGAGAAGACAGATCCTAACTCTTTCTGATTTTATTTTTTTTAATCATTAATTTAGCAGAGAACTGGATGATCTTGGATTATTAAGATATAGAAGCTTAAGAACGTCTATTGAATCTCATTTGGCAACCAGTCCAATGAATGTTCTGTCTTCTAAAACAACTGCTGTTACATTCTAAAGACAGGGTCTTCAGGTACTGGAGTGAATTGGATGATCGCGCCTCCCCTCAGTATACATTTGATTGAGTATTGTTGTAGCTGTACACAATTTTCTAAACAATATTTAAACGTTACACAACTTCTTTGTTAAATACAACTTCATTGAAATCGATTTATCATTCATAATGCATATGTTGAAATCCTTACGATATCGTCTGACATCAAGAAAATTCATTATTTAAGTTTTATAATTTACTTATTCAGGTAAATCTTCAGAATTAGTCTGATATTGAATCTCTCTAGATAGAAAAGAGGGTTGGGGAGTGCAATGGTGTTCCATTGGAGTCTTATATTACAGAGATTAAGGAGGATTTTTTTTGCTAAATCAAAAGCAAGTAGTTTATTTTCCGTTTCTGTAACTAGTAAAGCTTTTTTTTTAACCTGGAAAAAAAAATAATCCTTAGTTATTTCAAATACAGAATTATACCTCAATGCTCAGAATCACTTATAGTGTATAATCATTTATTTATTTTGTTGGAAACTGTTTTTATGATTCATAATAATTTCAGTGACCAATTTCACTTTGGCCACTTCTGAAAATCATCATCACCCGAAAAAACAATTATTCATTTCTCGTTATCATTAATTGATTTTGATTATAAAATGTTTTCAAGATTACTTTTTTTTCCAATAATAATAAATCTTCTTATCACCTCATAACAGAATGGTCATCCAGTTGTTATCGTCGTCGTATCCCGGATCTTTCTTGGATAACTGATCATGTAGAATTTCATTCCATGATTGCAAAGAAACTCTACTGTCGTTTAGATATCAATCCAGGAGTCACTGTTTAGGTGAACAGTCAGACTTCCGACATCCTTTAACGAAGAGAAACAAAATGGAAGAAAAAAGAAAGCCTCGAGCCGGGATTCGAACATATGTTCCGTCACTGCAGCCACGTGGAAGGTCACCGCCTTGACTGAGGTTCCGTTTTATGTGTTTCTCAAATTTTATTAAAAAAGTGAAATGTTTTCAATGAGAAAAGTTTTTAGGCAGGACTTTAGAATTGCAAAATCAAAAAGAAAAGCAATGACATAATAGGAAAAGTAATTCAAAAATATAGAGTGAACTTTTTTAATATATGAAAATAAATAATTTATCATCCGTTTCCTGTTCCAAATTTGCTGTCACGTTTCTTTATTACATAAAAATATAATAAAAAGATTTAATAGAAGCTATTTTATTTAGGTGGTTTTGTTGATAAAAATTAAAATTAGGGAAATTTTAACTTTTAGAATTCCTTTGTTTAATGTTCCTTTTGTTTGATTATTTTGTATTAGTTTACCTACATTTCACAAATTTGTATTTATTGTAGCTACAGTAAAAAAAAAAAAAAATCATAAAAAAAAATCTTTACCTTCCAAGCTTTTCCAATTTGTTTCTGTAATTTAATTGCAGCATAAGTTCAAAATAAATGATTGAAAAGAACTTCAATTCTAATTTATTTAGAAGCTTATTTAGCGATTTTGTTATTTCCCTTCCAGTTAATCTACTTAATCTGAACTCCACCATTTAAATTTTGGATCTAGAATCTCACAGTCATCCAGACTATGAGTATGTTCTAGAAGTACCATTATTTTTCAATTTTGTAGTTAGTTTAAATTCGATCTGCTTCATAAATAAATATAGTTGTTCATTTTTAAATTTTGTTCACAATTTAATGTAGATATTATTCCAAAACTTTAATGTAAATAAATAAAATGTGAAAAAAAAAATGTGAAAAAATTCTTTGGGTGGATCAGAATAAAAAGTATTTTATTAGGTGTAGTTTTCTTCTAGATGGTTCCTCCCATGCGGAAGATGCCATCAGTGCCATCAGTGATAGATGATGTAGCTCCTCCTCCGTGGTAGAAAATTTCCCGAATCTAAAATTACACTTAAAGAAACATTTAGGGAATGTCCAGGAATTTCTGCTCTCATATTTATTTTTGATGTTTAAACTATTTGATTCACATTAGGAACCTATAAAATTATTATTATTATTATGTTTGTATGTTTCAAACCTTGGGTTTCCCCAGCAAAAACAACATGGCGGGTCAAGGACCAAAGCACATATTGCCAAGTGTAAAGACTTGTGCAAGAATGATTAGGGATTATTGTTATTATTATTATTTTATATTATGCAGTTCTTTAGCTGGTGTTGGCCTTCAAACGCATCGAATTCTTCCCAAGAATCTAGGATGTCGTAATGTATCGGCGCAAAATATGTGCTGATCCAAGCAGTGCGGCTTTTTGGAGTTGACCGATGGAGATTTTGTCAATATTTAGATCTTGTAAGTGCTTACCAAGGTTTTTTGGTATAGCACCCAGTGTGCCGATAACCACTGGAACCACCACTGCCGGCTTGTGCCATAATCGTTGAACCTCGATTTTAAGGTCTTGATACCGTGTGATTTTTTCCAGTTCTTTTTCTTCCACTCTACTATCACCAGGTATGGCTATATCAATTAGCCATATCTATTTCTTTTCTATCACTGTCAAATCTGGCGTATTGTGTGCTAAGATCTTATCTGTTTGAATTCTGAAATCCCACAGTATTTTCACGATATCATTTTCAATCACATTGTTTACTGTATGTTCCCACCAGTTGTTTGTTGTTGCAATGTGATTATTATTATTATTATTATTATTATTATTATTACAATTAATTGAAGAAATACAAGAAAGAGACAAGCTTTATAAAAAATACAGGAGTAATAGATCAAATAAATTATATTACAATAATTATAAAGTATTCAGAAACAAATTAAAATAAAAGATAACAAAAGTAAAAAACAGCTTTTATTACAATAAATTTAACAAAGAAGCTAATAACCCAAAAGAATGTTGGCATGAAATAAATAGATTACTAATGAAACCAAGTAACAAGAATCGAAAAAATCAACAAAAAAATGAGCTGATGGATTTTTCACTAAAAATGGATGGAATCAATAAACAAAAAAACCTTAGCTGATAAATTTTGTGAATATTTTCAATCAATAGGTGATAAGTATAATATAAACTGTAATGAAAAAATAATAAATGAAAATTATAATACACCAATTAAAAACATAATCCTTATCAATGAACCAACGGAACAAAAAATTTTAAATATAATAAATAGTCTGAGGCGTGAGTCCTGTGTGCCGGTACCTGGGTTCAAATCCCGGTCGAAAGCATGGCTGTTTCTTTCTTCTTCTGTGTTTCGTCCGTTTCTCCCCTGGGACTTACTATCTCAGGGTTATTTCTGGACGGGATGTGAATCTGGTCACCAATCTGCAATTTCCTAGCCTCACTCTGACGTTGTCAGGTAGGGTTAGCACGTGGTCCATAGTTGGCCAAAGTCGATGAAAGGAAGAAAGGAAAATAAAAATTCAGTTGGATTAGATTTAATATCCATTAAAGAAATAAAAATAATAAAGATTGTTTTGTTTTTTCAAAAATCATTGCTATATTGATAAAACAAATTATTCATACAAAAACGTATCTTAGTCAATTAAAATTTCTAAAATAGTAATACCAATATACAAAAAAAAAATAACCAATTTCAAATTGAAAATTATCGTCATATAGCCATACAGTCCACAATCAATAAAATAGTAGAAAAATATGTAATACAAAAGATACAAGAATTCACAATAGCTTATATCATAATAAATAAAAATCAATATGCATACCAAAGATCAAAAAGTACTACTAAATTATTAGAAACCTTCAGAAGCAAAATTAATAGTAAATTAAATAAAAATAATTTTATAATTCACATAACAATAGATTTAAGTAAAGCATTTGATTTATTGGATCATAATTTATTAATAAATAAATTAAATAATATTGGACTTAGAGGTGACTTTTTAGAAATAATAAAGGATTATCTAAGTAATAGAAAAATATATGCTAACATTAGCAACAGCCTAAGTAAGAAGAAAAATCAATTATGGTGTTCCACAGGGTTCAAATCTAGAACCAATGTTGTTTATAATTTATATTAATGATCTCTTCCTTTTGATAAAAAAATATTATATGTACATATATGCAGATGATATTATACTCTTCACTGTAAATACAGATCCACTAATTGCAAATAATATTATTCATAAAAATTTTAATATTCTTCAAAAATGGATACATGATAACAAATTAACAATAAATAAAGAAAAAACAAAATGCATGATCATAAACAAACTAACAATTGTACCACTTGCTCTAGAATTGATATTGTAAATAATTTTAAATATTAGGGAATTACTATAAATAACATATTTACATGGAATACCCAAATAAATATTATATATAAAAATTGAACTCAACCATTTATATTTTTCACTTCCTAAAAAAATATATCACCACTGAAAACTAAAATTCTTATCTATTATGCCTTATTCGATTCTCTCTTAAATTACGGAGTAAACATATGGGCTAATACAAATGAAATTAATCTTGAAAGTTTAAAAATACTCCAAACAAAAGTATTAAAATTATTTTTTTCTAAGAAAATTTGAAATAATATTCAAAAAAGAAATTATTTCTTAAATAAATATGGAATATTGTTTCAAAAACAAAAATTCTTATATAACATAATATTCCAAAATTATTATGAAGTATGGAAGATAAAAAATAATAATACACAAAATTATAATTTAAGGAAAGAAAGAAATATCAAATTAATCTATCCATACATAAATAATATTTATGGTTTAAGAAATATAAATTACAATATAGAAAGGTTTTTAAACAATATAATATAAATATATTTGATGATTATCAAAATATTTCAATTGTCAAACAGTAGTTAAAAAAAATGATTATAGGAAACATTTAAGATCTCACTATTATTATTTATCCTTTTAAATTGAACTTTTCTTTAAAATTATTATTATCATTGTAAATTATATATTGATATACTGATCTAAAATCAATTCTGTAAATCTCATGAATCACTTTTATAATAATTATTAGTTGTTATGAATGTTATTAATGACTATATTATAACTGTTGTAGATATTATATTTGAATAATGGTATTTGTAATTATTACTGATTTTATTTTAAAAATTAGCATAAAATTGTTCTTACTTAATTGCCAGAACTCGTTGATAGGGATTTCTCTGTCTCTAACGAGACTGTACTGTATTATGATTTTAAATAAATAAATAAAAAAAAATATTATTATTATTATTATTATTATTATTATTATTATTATTAGTATGTAAAATTTTCAAACCCCATGCGTTTCCCCAACAAAGACAATATGGCGGGTCAAGGACCAAAGCACATACTGCCAATCGTAAAAAAAAAAAATGTGGAAGAATAGTTAGGGATGTGTGGTTGTGTCCTTAAATTTCCTAACTATGCGTGTTATGTTGAGTATCACAGCCTTCTGGAGTTGTGCGTGTTTTTTGAAATAGTTGTCTGGGAAACTGTTCGGAATGGGATATATAATCATACAAATTTTTATTTCTCAGAATGTCCGATGTTTTGACCTCTCGACCTTTCCACTTGTCTACATGCAATGTAATTTAATTTATGTTAAAGTTTTCTTTTCTATTCAATTACTTTATTTTTGCTCTAATTTTGATTGAAGAAAAGAGCATCATGAAGGTAGGTTTTATCCAAAAAATTGCTAATCTCACAAAACGACAAATCATTTTTCAAACTTTGAAACTGACCATGTTTGCAGGTACTTAAATATATTACAGATTGGTTATAGTATTGTAGTATCCTTTAAAAATATCGGAAAAAAATACATAAAAATAATAGGACGTTTCCAGGAGATTGTGTGAGCATGGTTGATGCAAGCAAGATGAACCCCATTGATTGCACAGCTCGTTTAGTCTGTTTAAAGAACATCGTTCTTCTACAGAGGAACAGGGAGCTATGTTTTGTCTACAACGAGATCAATTTAGTCTGCAGAGTAATTTTCGCAATGCCTTGAGTTAGAGTAAACCTCGGATTCGGTACAACCCCTTCAACCCCTTTGATTGGAATCATTATGGCGGTGATGGTATTGTAGTGTGAGGCAGCATCATTAGATTCCCTCCATGTATTTGAAGGGGAAACCATAACAGGGCAGATATAAAAATGATGTCATTCTGCAACAAAATATTTGACTATTCAGTGTTACGATGACTTCCTATTTATGGATGACTACGCATGCCCTCTTAGATTTACCCTATTGGAATGTCTACCTGGAAACAGCATATCTGGCCCTTAGAGATGCCACCTCGATTTCCAGATTTAAACCTGATTTCAGGCAGGGAGCACATTTGGGGTTTCAGGACATCTAGAACTCATCTAGAACTCATCAAGAGCTCAGGACAGCATTGGTGCAAGATATAACTCCATTCTACAAAACAGCTTAATATTGTTGTGGTGAATATATTAATATGTTGCACTGTAAGTGTCACTGTGGCAGGCCATCACATTTTAAACATTTTCTATACTATCAAACAGACTTGGTACGATACGGGATGTGCGTTACTACATCCATAAACTCATACTTACCTCCTAGAAACTGGTTTTTTATTCTGACCACAGTAAGTGATATTTTACTTTATGAGTTATTGTTTTGATCAATACGATTTGTTGTAATCCTACTGGTAGAGTCGTCAAAGACGTTACCCTTTAAATACACAAAAATGGTCTATTCGGTCCATTCTGTTTTAATGACAAGTAGATGCTTTTTTTTTGTCTTACTGGCCTACGTATAGCTAGATTTTTTTTTTAACTATACAATAGTCAGCAATTCAGTATAAAGTTATAGTTTCTAACCTTGGACGATCAGCATTTAAAATTTTTAATTCCCAGGAAAAAGAATAAACAAGGGCCGGAGGGGAAAAAGCCAATTTTTGTTACTACAAAAGCATTTTCAACAATCAAAATAAATTGAAATAAAAATAAGAAAAATACAAACACATAATCACTATCACATTAAAAATATTCAGATATTTGTGATGAATCAGAGACTAATGAAATTGTAATGTTCTGCTGAATATGATTGAAGTTTCCATTTTGAGAAAACATAAAATCATTTAAATCGTCTAAAGTGATCCAATTTTTGACCCATTCCTTTTCATCCGGTTATGTTTAAGCAAATGATGAACCCAATATTAGTGAATTGTGAGGAATTGCTAATATAACTGAAACTCACCTGAGGGGGTTTATTTTAAACTGACAGCTTTTGCTTTCAGCCAGTGTTTATTTGTAAGTAAATGGGTGTCACTGACCTTTGCCATTTCTTTCCGCCCTCGCTCTGTCATAGATAATGTTTCTTTTCTACAGATAAAAATAATGGACGCACGAGATTCGTCACTGGGGAATTGAATTACAGGAGAATCAATTATTCAAAACCAAGCAACTAATTTAATTTCACGCATTCATTTTTCATTTCCTTTTTCCCATTTTATTCATACATCGTAAATAAAGATTTGTAGCAAAACCCCAAAAAAAGAAAGAAAAAACTAAGGAAAAAACTAATATTTACATACACTAGAAATTTATGAAGTTAAAAGAAAATTAAAGACTAAATTTAAAAGTCCATTTTCCTTAACTGTTCTTTTTAAAATTTCTTTTTGCTTTTCTTTGTTTTTTCGCGAAAATTTCAAACGACAGATCGTCTTTTAATTTGAAATTACCTGACAAATATAAAAACAGTAAAAATTTCCTAGGCGGCGGTCTGCCGTGTGGCCGGTGTGTCGGTACCCGGTTCAAATCCCGGTCGAGAGCATGATGTTTCAAATTTCCTTTCCTGTGTTTGTCAGCCTCTTCTTCACTTTCTCTTCGGTCTGACGTCATTCCGTAATGGCGTCCTGGAGAAGGCAACGGGAAATCACTCCAGATTATCTACGGCTTCTCCTAGGGGTTCGTCCTTCGGGGGTCACTATGGTTCCGTAGACCGCGCACCTTCGAATACGAAGTTCGCACGTCATGATGATGATGATGAGAAATTTCCTATTTTCTGAAAAAAATTAATGAATTCCTCGTTACTTTAATTTCTTAAACACGATTAAGGCGCGTGCAAATTATTGGATCAGGTAAAAGGAATAAAAATCCATTGTTAGATGTCATTGTTATTCTTATGCAACATTTGCACACAGCGTAAATATAAAAAGATAGATATATTAAGATAATAAGACGTTAAAGAGAATTGTTTAATTTCGCTCAATATTATGAAATTGATGACATAATAGAAAAGTTGTAGATTTTAAAGGATTTGAAGCTATTTGGGAAGAAACAGAACTGATTCGGAGGATTTTATCTGATCTACTTTGATTCCTGTGCAGAAATTGTCGTCGCTGTTTATGATAGAGACACAACTATCGTTAGTTTCAAAATGTCATTGATAAAATAGTACAAGAGAATAACAGAAAAAATGCTGTTGTTCCTAATCTCAATGTATTAGTGATAATAATGCAACCATTGTAAAAAAAAAAAATACTTCTAATGGTCAGAATGGTCAATTTAAGAATAGGAATGTACATAAATGTTTCATGTTGTGAATGCGAGGAAAATTGGACATTTTGCCAAAGGTTGCAAATTTAAGAAAATGAATCAAGTTGGATCTAAGCAGCGGAATACAAAGAAAATGATGAGAAAAAATATTCAGGTATTTTGGAATTGAATATTGTTTCAAAGAATTGTGAACAATGTAAGTCATCTTAGTACCTGGACAGTGCATCTACGAATCAGGTAAACTGCTGTATTGAAATGCTTGATTCATATATGAAGTTTCTAAAGAACTACAACATTTAATTAGTGCATCTGATAATCCTATCAAAGCTGTAGAAAAAGGGATAGTAATTTTAAGATGTTATCTACCTGGTGGTAAACTTTAAGATATTGAAGTAGGGAATGTTCTTCATGTGCCGACGATGAACGAAAGTTATCAACCGCAAAAACAGCAACAGTTCTACAAGTGATCGAAAACAGCATTATAAAATGGCGTACGACTGGTAAAGTTATTATGTTGTATTATTGGTTTATTCTTGTGTTGTGTTAATTGTTTTGTTTTGTCATTCACAAAACTAAAAGAAATAAGTGTAAGATAAATGTTGTTATTAAAAACAATGATGAAATACGAATGAGACATGAACTGTTACATCATACATCCCAGTTAAATTAAAGCCAATGGTAAAAGATAAATTGTGACGAGGGATTCCATGATTTTGTTGATCAAAGAATGAAAGACTTTAATAACAACTGTGATGCATGGAAAAGTACAATCACCCTCAGGTAAAAGAATGGACAGTGTTAATTGTAAAAATTTCAAATACATCCTTACTTTTTTAGATGACTATTCATAAAGATCATTTCGGCCGTCCTAAGGTAAAAGGAAGCAGCTAATAATTTGGAAACTGATTATTTGCTGCCTTTGACCGTAGATATAAGCGTATTGTGAGTCAGTTGCTACCTTTGATCATCGAAATAGGGGCCATAATTAACAGCAGATCTCTACCAAATTGCTTTGGAAGATGTGTAGATACTTCCTTACGTAGAAAATGCAGAAAACGAAAAATCAGAAAATTTGCAGTTACTTCCTTTTACCTTAGGACGGCCGATTTGTCTATTTGGTAAAAGAGCAAAAAATAATCTTAAAATTTTGTAGAAATTCCAAGTTAAGAATTTCAGAACTGAAAATTTTTAACCCTAAATTTCAGTGAAAGCAAATTTAATTTACTCATCGGCTATAATTGAGTTAGCTTCGAAGGTTGTCATTTTTTCATGTTGTGACAATGCTGCTAAGTTATTGTTGCTGCTCGCAGGAATAAGCCTTTCTCGAGCTTAGTTTAATTGTTTCTCGTGGCACATGGGATTATCTCGAAGTGAGATAGTATTGTTGTAATGTGTCTGCCGCAGTGCGTTTGGTTCCCTCGACGAGATAAGACACGGGGGAAAATCGCTGCCCTGTTTGGCAGTGAGTGCGTTTGGTTCCCTCATCGATTACAGACTTCGGGGAAATTGCTCTTCAGTTAAAATTCTCACCAACGAAATAGGTGTGAGAAAGTCTCAAGTTCTCACTAAAGAAGAGAAGATACCCGCAGAATTTAGCCGAGACTAAAGTTCGCTGAGACGATAGCGAAAGTAGCTATTACTATCGAATTGCCCGGATACTTTGGCAATAACCAAAAAAAAAATAGTAAGCCCAATAAATAGAAGTCTTACGGACGGGAAGGCTGGGGACGATTCCAGTATTGCCTGAACGAAGTGCAAAAGGATTTACGGCCCGAAGCAAAAGTAATAAGCCGATAGGGTTATTTGGATCGCAGACAAAAGCGTTAACTGCCCGAAGAACACAGCTACGACCGGGAACTTCTGTGATGATACAAACATAGGATTCATACTGGATGAAAAGCCTATATAGACAAATGCTAATCAGAGAGCCAATAACTACTGCTAACTTGAAGAAATAGATCCTCGTAGAATATGTCTGACGACGTGAGAAAAACTACCGCCAAAGAATAACCCTAGGCCCGGGAAAACTATTTGCAACGGGAGAAGAAGAATTCCGTGAAATATTGCAATACGGCAAAGGACAAGCAACGAAGTCAAAAGTGATTGAGTTTTCTTTAGAAGCGTTCATCAGGGGAACTCGACAATTCGTTGTAAGTAAAGTTTTATTGAAATTTGTCTTTCAGCCTAGTAGGAATTAATAGAAGCAAGATAGGCCTAGATAAATCTATTCATGAAGAGAAGTTAGGATCTTAGAAATTCAAAGTATTCATTTACGATAGAAGTTAGCGACGAGGAGTTATCAAATAGTTTCTCTAGCGTAGAACAGAAGATGTAATAAAACTTCTAGAACTTGTAGTTAGATCATCATAGAAGAAGAGACTAGTAATTTAGCTGACAGCGGCTGTAGTAAAAGCAGCGTAGAAAAGCTTCTATAAAAGGAGCATAGAGATAGCTGTAGTAAAAGCAGCATAAAGAGACTCTAGTTAAAGGAGTAAGACAAGGCTTTAGTAAAGGGAGCCAAAAGATATCTTCTATAAAAAGAAGTGTGTAGATGCTTTAGTAAAAGGAGCATATTGATAGACGGCTTTAACAAAAGTAGCCTAATGTTAGCTTTAGTAAAAGAAGCATAAAGAAATTAGATTGCCCTAAGAATCAAGACCGCCAACGAGAAGCAAGTTGCCCTTGTAAGAAGAACAGAAATAATGTAATAAGAAGGACATTGAAATTTAAAAGAATCCTAGTTTAAAATACTGGATTAATGCTGAACTTAAAAAGCTGTTTGTAAATATTTTATTGTCACATTAAATGTGTTTATTGATTTCCTGCTTTAGTATTATTTACTTAAGTAATTTGAGCACTAAATTTTACTCTGCTAGCTGTTAGACTTCGATAAATATAATTTTAATCTTTACAAATTTTATCCATGTTTATTAAATTCGTGGAAAGCCAAATAGGAAAGAAAATAAATAGTAAGTCTGAAAGAGTGAGAGTACTAATGTACTCAGTATATTAATATACTGTGATAAAAGGTTACCTAGATGGTAATGGTATTTTACGCAGTGTTATTTCTGCTTTTACGCCAGAAAATAATGATATAGCAAAAAGATTCAAAGGTCTATGTTGGTTTTGGCCGTTTGCAAGTGAAACAGCGAATTATATCTTGAACAATGTCACGTAAAACCTTAGGAAACATGATTCCCCTACAAAAATACTTTAATTCAGAAGAAACAAACCTACTATAAGTTATTTTAAAAGATCTGATAGTTTAAATGGTAAACGTTCTTTAACGTGCGGAGTGAACTTATAGAGAATAAACAATAAACACGGCGCGAATCCTTTCTTGTTGCGTAATTTGTGAGTGTTTATGTTTATTCTCTATCTGATAGTTTAGTTTATATTAAAATACCTACATGTCAGTATCAGAACAAGTTTCAAAAGAGATCAAATAAAAGGTATTTTTCTTGGTTATTTCCCTAAATGTAGAAGATTCAAAGTTTGAGATTTGAATCAAAATAGGTTAATTGAATCTAGAAATATTTATGTTGATGAGAAAAACAAAGGTTCCCGTATTTGTTTGAAAAGAAAAGTCAATCAACGAGTTATAAAGAATGTTTTGTTAATCTTTTCCAAAACAGTATTGATAAAGAAAAACGTTGAAAGTGTGAAAGATATTGAACATGTCACTCATTTAGATAACGAAAATGAATGTGGTGAATTAAACGCCAAATCCAATGAAGATGATGTAACGTTTGATAGAAATATTTCAAATATACTAGTTAATGATGAAAATAAAGAACAAGAGTAAGGGAATTTGAGAATTTAGAACAAAAGTCAATAAAACAGATTTAATATGCAATGACATAATTCCCTCAAATTATAAGGAAACAGCCCACGTAACACAAAGCGTTGGCCCAACGTTGGCTGATGGTTGGCACTGTTGGGGAATGGTTGGTGGTTTTGCCAACCAAATGCCTACATTGGGCCAACATCGGCAAACAGGCATGGGCCTACGTTATGAAAACATCGTTGGCCCAATGTTGTTATTTTGGTTGGCAAATTAAAAGTGACAAATTATGTATCATGTGTCTATATTATTGGCAAATTAAAATACATATGTAATTTTAAAATTAAAATAATGATTTCATTGCATGAAATTTAAATGTTAAAATTACTCTGGACAACACCCTATGAAGAAGCGTCGCATAGCCAAGTCCCCGGTAGAGGGAGCCACCAATACCTAGCTCCGCAGGAATCGCAGAAATCGCAGCTCGTGCTTTGCTTCGGACATTTCATGGATTTCTAAGTTTGATTGTTCTTTTGAAGAGAGAAATTGCAGTTTTTATCAATCGAATATATACACAATTCTATGTGGAGAATCTTGAGTTAACAAAGGTAAGACCCTTTTTATTTAATATAATTTAAAATACTTTTGAAATATATCTTAACGAATTCGTTAGGCCTACATTTTTAGAGCAAGCCATGTGAATTTCGAAGAATGAATGTATGTTAGTTTCTTTCTGCATTTAAAGTTTTAAAAAAACATTTAGAAATAAATGAATATTTCGTAAATTACATGATAATTAAATTTTATAATGGATATATCATAGTTATTAGTAATGAAATTTTGAAACTGTTAATTAAATCTGTTTGGTGCTTTGTAATTCAAACAGATAAACAACAAGTTTAGTTTAAAAAAATATTTTTTTTATCTTAACTATTTTATATTTTCTTTTCTCTTAATTATTGGTTCTTTAATTAACATTGGTTGAAGGAAATCATTAAAATTTTATTTCCTTTAATATTAAAAATGAATGTGTTTAAAACAAATACCTGTTGTGTTTCATAATTATACTAACAGAATAATATAATTGGATTTAATTTAAGTAAATAATAACGCGCATTTCAAAAATGTGGATGTTTTCTGTAATAAGGAGACGCTGACAAAAATAAAATGAGATTTCGTTTGTTTTGTGTTCACGATTTTAAATATATATTTATAAACAGCCTTTTAAAGAAAATAATCTTAGTTGTTTGAATAACTTCATCTGCTAAAACTATAAAAAATGAATAATAAAATCCCAAGTCAAACAAATAAATTCATTATATTTCATTGCATACATGTGATTCATAAGTCATTTTCATTGAATCATTAATCTAGATTAATTATTGATTCTGTAGATTTTGTAATAAAATTATTGATTACTACGTGAAAGCGTTATTAGTAAAAAATACGAATTTCTTGCCATTCAGCGCCACATTAAATAATCATAAGATTATTAATACCTAATTTTTATAGTATTTCAATACAACCAGTATTGTCACCCACAAAAAATTAGTTGTAATTATATATTAATCTTCAAAATTATTCACAGGGTCTTCCTTAAAAATAATTTCGAACCTCATTCAATATTCAAATAAAAATTTATAAGTAAATCAAAAATATATAAGAGTTGCAGCCATTAAAATTGAAAAAATAGCGATTTCTTAAAATGAAATGTATTTAGTGGCTCCGAGATTTTTATTACTGCACGGATCAATGGATATCCGAAATAGCGGGGGTATCTTTTAGGAATTGGGGTGAAAGAGTTTGACCTAATTCCTTTTTGACCCCTTTCTGAAGGCCCAAATAAGAATGAATTGAATATATTAATTACGGATATTCAATGAAATTGAATTTTATTGGATTTGTGTAATTCAGAAAATGCCTTTATTTAATCAGTAATCGATTATTGATCTAGATTAAGTACTGCTTATTTAGATTTAAAGTTATTAAGAGTGTTACTAGTTAAAAAATTTTGGTAAAAAATTCATATCAGCTTATCATGCCGAAAGATTGTTTTATACTTTTTAAATATATCTTTACTTGGAATTTAATGTTATGTATTTAATAAATTTTAAAACAATTAACAATTTGAATATTTCGATGATGAAATCACCATAACAAGAAATTGATAAAAGAAATTATATTTACAGAATTTGCAGAATTTTCGGCAATAACAATATTTTTAATTTTTTGTCAGGCCAGAGAAAATAATTTGAAGTCCACTGACACCATTTCCATAATTTAGCTGTACACATAAAAAAAAAATTATGTGGTATAAAAATATATATATTATTTGTTTTTGTGAACTTTAAAAACACATTTATATATATAAAAAATTAATAATATATATATATATATATATATATATATATTATTTATTTTTTTATATATATATAAACGTATTTCAAAGTACACAAAAACAATTAAATATCTGGGCTTAATAATAAATGACAAAATTTGTTGGAATAATCACATAAAATACTACATAAAAAGTTAAACGAACTGTCATACATATTCTATCATATAAAAGACATACTTCCAACGCAGATTAAAATATTATTATATAATGCTTTATTCGATTCAAACATAAATTACGCTGCTAACATTTGGGCGAATACCAATGACAGTTGTTTAAAATCTAAAATAAATCTGCAAAATAAAATTTTAAAGTTAATTTTTTTAAAGCAAAATGTAAATGATAAAAGTATAATGTTAAATAAGGAGCTTCAATATATAGTAAGCTAAATCCCAAACAAAAATTCATGTACAATATACTAATTAAAAACTATTATAAAATTTTTGAGCACAAGAAAAGAAGAAAAACAAAAATCCTCATCATATCTAATACAATTCAAGTTGTAATAAAATTCAATAAACACACATTTTTATAAGTTTCAAAAAATATATATATTAAAGGAATTTGTATACAAAACATTGTGGAAACCGGTTTTCAAGCCCTTGCACAGGGCTTATACAAATTCCTTTAATATATAGATTTTTTAAAACTTATAAAAATGTGTGTTTATTGAATTTTATTTCAACTTGAATTGTATTAACCACTATTGACACACATTAAATACATATCACATCATATAATCTAAGAAACAAGAAAAATATCCGTCTTCCCTATCCTCTTATATACAATGAATATGGAAAGAGGCATTTTAACTATATAATTGAAAATTTATTCAACAATACAGATGAAAAAGAAATATATATATAAAAAATAGAAGAAAATCCAATGTGAAGAAACTATTAAAAAAGTTGCTGATAAAATTAGAATGAATTTCTATTGTTCAATTGTTTTCATTGTAATTGTAAATCCTGTATGTAATATCTCATTTAATTATTTTGTTCAATTTACTTACAATGTCCTTAATATTTATTGTTACTAGTTCTTACTTTACTCGACAAAAATAAGCTAAACATAGGTAACTTTAATATACATAAGTATAATATATGTAGAATTAATTTTAACTTTTAAATTATGTTACTGCCTAATATAAAATTTTAGAAAATTAGCACTTAGCTGTCTACTTGATAAAAAATCACTTGAAAACTATATACAGTGATTTAAGTCTTTTAATGTTTTTTAATACTGTATTAATACTGTATTTAAAATTAATTAAACAATTTTAGTACTGTATATCTATATTCAGAACCTGTCGATAGGGATTTACATTCCTAACGGGACTGTAACTTTTGTATTTAAAAATCATAGTCAAATAAAAAAAAAATTATTATTAATATTATTATTATTATTAATTTATATTATGAACTGAAAGTGTAAGATTACAATAATAGTAATATTGTTTTTTATATTTGTGGATGACAATATTAACAAACCTTT
>JAFIDM010012231.1:2797780-2841812 GCA_023159025.1 Thereuonema tuberculata | reverse complement strand
GGCCCAACGTTGGCACGATCGCGTTGGCCCAACGTTGGCACGACTGCATTGGCCCAACGTTGGCACGACTGCGTTGGCCCAACGTTGGCACGATCGCGTTGGCCCAACGTTGGCACGATCGCGTTGGCCCAACGTTGGCATGACTGCATTGGCCCAACGTTGGCACGACTGCGTTGGCCCAACGTTGGCACGATCGTGTTGGCCCTACGTTGGCACGATCGCGTAGGCCCAACGTTGGCACGACTGCGTTGGCCCAACGTTGGCACGACTGCGTTGGCCCAACGTTGGGAAAGTGTATGTTGGCCGAACGTTGGCAACTCTGCCAACTACAACGTTGGACCATCAGTTGTGTTACGTGGGAAAGGCTCATTATTTACAAGTCTAGTTGAGCACATCTAGTTGTTTAAAGCTTTGCACAACGTCGTAATATTGATTGAAGTGAAACATAATTATGTATCTGTCTCCTGCAGACAGTACTTGTCAGATTGCTTTTTGTATTGGAAGTTAAAAGTCCATTCACTGCGTTGATGTTGGGACTGCATCGTAAACAGCCAAGAGCTTCCTCAAGATTTATATTTGAATGTATATTTAATTTATATTTGAATTTATTATCTACAGTAATAATTAATGATGAAATAGATCATTTATTATTACTAATAATGATAATGATACAGTGTTGAAATTGCAAGAAAACATCGTATGGGTTAAAACAAGCTGGACGCTTATGGCGTAATACGATTAATCTAAAGCTGACTGAAGCAAGATATAAAAGACTGCAGTCAGAAACATGTTTAAATGTATATGAAAGAAATTGAGAAAAAAAAAATATTTCTCCTACGATATTTTAATCTTAGGAAAAAATGATGTGAATAAAGTAAAAAGAGATATCAATAGTTAAAAAATAAGAAAATAAGATTTTAGTTTGTCAATTTCTAGGAATGAAAGTAAATTATGATAAAAGTCCACAATGTTCTCAGTAATAATTAAAGCAAATATATTGATGAATTACTTGATAAATACATAATTTAAGATAACAACAAACAAAAGATATTAAACGAAGTGCAACAGATAGAAGCAATAATAATAATAATAAGCATGTATTGTTCAGAAGCATAATTGATAGTTTAATTTTATATTTCATTTCGTGCTGCCTTGACATACCTTACTCTGTACCTAATTATTGACATACCTTACTACGTAACTCAGGAAGTTGGTGAAACCAACGGATGAAGATTTCAGACATAGGAAAAATATATTTCAGTATCTTACAACTGTCATGAATTTGTGTCTGATATGTAAAAGAACAAATAAACAAATGTATAAATGTATTAAAATATTAAAATGGCTTAATTCTTCAAGATCGGACAAAGTAATCAACTATTATATTTGTGGCAAATGAATTTAAGACTTTCACGAGTGTTATCAGATCGATGACAGCAGAATCGTAAAGAACTTGAGTAATAAGTGCATTTTAATAAGAAAAGACAGTAGAAAACTCCTGGAGAAAATATATATTAAAAAAAATACGATTAAACACAGTCATTCCATAATAATTGTTAATATTTTTTTTATTTTTTTTATTTTTTTTATTATGATTTCTAAATACAAAAGTTACAGTCCCGTTAGGAATGACAAATTGAGCCATTTATTTTCAAATTATTTAAGTCTATTTATGCTTAAATTGAGATATTTAAGAGTTTGCGTTTCAATAAAATTAAAAATATACGCATAGAATACCAATGTGCCACACTGCTTAAGTGCATCTAAGAGAGTTAAATTTACAATTCCAATTAAAATAATAGCAATTATTGTGTGAATAATATGTGTTTTTTTTACCGCAAATGGAGTTAGGCGACTTTCAGAATTAAAAACTAACTTTTTATAAAAATTGGAAGAGCCCAAGTCCATTCGACGCAAGCTTCAAATTGAAAAAACAAAATTAAATTTATTTTATATTTATTTATAATAATTCAAAAACACAACTTAAGCAATGAAGGTAATCTTTTATTTATATAAATTGTATAACAATTTACTGGTCATCTACAGTTTGTGTATGGGGGAGAATTCGAAGAAGTCATGGTTTACATCGTAGTAAGTCCATCATGTCCCTGTATTTCGCTGTTATATTTTATCTTATATTTTTATAATGTTTATAAAGTAAATTATAAGTGTTATAATTTATTATTGTATTGAAAATCCGCACTTTCGGATATTAAGAATAATGGATTGGATTTAGGCCACTTTCAAAGTAATGTTTTTCAGTAAAATGTTTTTTGATTGTGTAGATTTCAGATTAGCTGCCAACCACAGATCAGCTTTTAAGTCAGATTCAATCGTCTTTATATGAAAAAAAAAAAAATCCTCCATTTCAAAATAAAAATTTTCAGATTCAAAACATAACCAAAAGAAATCAAGAATTGAGATTCCATAACTAGCATTTAATCAAAGTAAAAGAAATGTTTTAATTCTAAAATGAAATGAATCGAATTGATTCTTGAAACAACAACAACGATTAGAAAATTCCTAAGTGATAATCGACCATGATGACTACCACTTATCATCAAAGCAAAGTGAAACTTTCGAATCCCGTAGCCAGTGGATTTTCTTTTCTTTCGTGTATTTATCTGTTTGTTTGGTTTTTTTTCCTTCTTTTCTTTCTCTTTTTCCGCTGCTATGGTATATTCTAAAAACCCTAAGATTGCGGTACGAGCGAAGTATCCTAAGGTCCTATTACAATAAATAAATAAATAAAAAAATAAATGACTATGACTCAAGTTTATCTTGAGGAGTTTTTGAAACATTTAATTTCAATTTAGATGTTTTTATTTTAATGGGGTTTTTTTTTTCTTGAATTTAAAAAAGATTTTAATTATCCAACAAACTGGAAAGCCTGAAATAGTTGTTATGTCAAGATGATAGAACAAGTTCTGTAATTTGAGGAACCCTCGTGAATAGAAATTGAAGAAAATAATTCATAAATAAATTAGTTTCTAATGTGAACTTTTTATTTCATTGAGTTTAATTACCTGAAATGACCTGTTTCTTATCAAAAAGTAAAGAAGAACTAATGGATTAGTCACGCTCCACTTGATAGGAAATCTCAAGTTATTAATACAAAGTCATCGGGTTAAGAACATTAAAAAAACTACAAGCAAAACCAATAATAATATTTCTTATCACTTATTTAAACTCTTGGAATTATAACTTTGTCTTTTGTAGATATCTTGGGTTCGGTCTATGTTTCTTAAATTACTTTGAGGGGTAGATAGTTTTCCTTATTGCCTTTCCAACGTTAATTTCCCCTCCCTTTCAATCCTAAATAATACCCATGGACAGTTATTAGAGTTCTTTTTTTTATTTTGAATCCTGGGATAATTGCCTCTTAATTCCATTCCAGCGCGTAATTGCTAAATGCTGTGATAAGCTTAGGAAATTGGTCTTCAATGAAGGATATAAATTACCAGCAGTCCATCAAAGAGAAGCCGTAAAAATAGGTTTGATCAAATCATCGACAACAAACTATTTCAATAATGTATCTTGTTTCTTATTCCATAAAGGCAATATTACGATTCAGCCTCACCTTCCCTCACCAGGAATGTTAAGGAACAAGAAATTTTATCTTTGTTATTATAGCAAACATTGTGGTTCATTTCGAAATATTAAGGAAATAAAAGGTATCCATCTTAAAATATCAAGCAACACTAAACCAACAAAAACGTATTTACTCTAATAGTGTAAATAAAAATTATTAAAAGAATAACTGGAGATATTTCACAAATGAAGGAACAAGAGAATAAAGTTTTTAACTTCGCATTGTTCAAAAAAAAAAAGAAAGGTATTCAGGTCGTCGTCCACAAGGAACTGCTCTGGTATTCATTGTTGGTCCCAAAGACATAATAGCTGCTAAAAAAATGTATTTTGGTCTTACCCTACTTTGAGATAAAAACGAAAGATAACGGACTGACAATTCATTTTGATTTTAAAAAAAATAGAAACAAATATACCTTCTACTTTCATCAGCCTATAAAAAAAAAATTTCACAAATAATATCGAAGGACTATTCATGACGAGATTGTAGATTCTTTATAAAATTACTAATTTTTATTCGAAACTTCAGTGCCATTATAAGTGTATTATCTTTTAGTAAATTATAAAATTTTTATAATGTAACAGCAACTTTAATGTTGCTATTATGAAATACGGCCAAAATAGTAATAGTTTATAATCTTCACTCATTTCCAGCCAGAAAAAAAAAATACACGGGAACCAATGTTTTCTCGACGTTCTCGTAAGTTCTATCATCACAACATTCTTCATGTATCGGAAGTATAATCAAGAAACTTGTATTAAATAAACACAAGTACATTCGTAACTTTTTATATACGTACATAAAAATAATCTTATGCAGTTTCCTGATCTGCCAAAGAATGAGAAAATGGATTCATTGTGACCAGATCCTAAAGCGACACTGGCTTTTCTATCGCGAGTATTCCTTATAAAGTTGTTTTTATCTTTTTCTTTTTACATTCAATAGCATTATGTCTTGATAAATTAGGAATGTTTCCAGGACTACTCTAACCATTACGTCTTTAAACTGATTCATTTGTATAAGCTAATTCAGGAGATTTAAATTTGATACAATAAATAATTCAAAAAAGAGTAATAGTGAAGTAATATTGGAAATATTATCCCAATATACGATCCTATCTCTAATTAGGAACTGACTGAAGAAGCATAACATTGTATAAAACTTGATTTGAAGCAGAAGAAGTTTCTTTTGTAATCATTGTACTATAATTTTTTTTTGAGCCATCCAGTATTATTTTATTTTATTTTTTTTAACTTACCCTTTGCAATTGTTTAGATCTTTAATGAATAGATCTAACTAAAAACATACAAACCATCAAAGCCCATTCTTAACAAAACAATATAATCGGTTCTAAACTCTGTATTGAATCTCGCTGAATATTAAATTCATTGGCTTCTCATTTTTAACGCCCTTAAATAATATTAAATAACTTAAGTTGGTTAAATAAATTATTATTCTAGTAGTAGGAACAATTTTTTTTCATATTCTACAGTTGATTCTTGTGTGGAAGTCTTTTACATGTTTTACAACATGTAAAATTCCTATCTCTACTATGATATAATGTAGATTTTTATTATCAATGTTAGAAATACACTATATCGCCAAAAGTATCCGGATACCCCGTGGTCGGGATGCGGAGGCTCCTGAGGCACACATTAATATGATGTCGGTCCCCCTTTTGCATCGATGACAGCCTTTACACGTCTGGGAAGACTTTCCACCAGGTTTTGATAGATGGTCGCAGGAACTGACTTCCAGGCGGCCACGACAGCTGAAGTGTGTCCGGCCAGGGAAGATGGGTGATGTGGGTGGTTTCGCAATCTGTGTTTTCTTTCGTCCCACAGACGTTCAATTAGTCTGAGAACAGGGTTCTGAGACGGCCAGGCAAGTTGTGGAACACCCATGTCGTCAAACCACGGCCGCCCAAGCTTCGATGTGTGTATGGGACAGCTATCCTGCAGGAAGAGAAACGGGCCTTCCCCAAACTGTTTCCACAGAGTTGGGAGGCAGCATTGTCCAGAATGGCCCGATACATCACGGAGTTCATGTTGCCCGTCACAGGAACTAAGGGACCCAGGCCGAACCACAAAAAACACCCCCACACCATACGCTGGCGCTTAACAGTTGGCAAAGTGCAGTCGGATAAGAAGCGTTCGCCGGGCATCCGCCAAACCCACATGCGTCCATCGGACTGCCAGATCGTGAAGCGAGATTCATCACTCCACAGAACGTTTTTCCACTCCTCCAGTCTAATGTCGGTGAGCTCTGCACCATTGCAACCGATCCTTCGCATTGACGGCGGAGATGTTCGGCTTGTGAGCGGCCGCACGGCCATGGAAACCCAAGTAGTTTAGCTGTCGGCGAACAGTCCTGCTGCTAGCGATAACGCCCGACGCATGTTGGAACTCGGTCGTCATCACTATCAAAGAGACTTGCGATTTTTGCTTCCTTACTCTCTTCAGGGTTCGACGACAACAGTCAGTCAGTTTTCTCGGTCTAGCATTTCGTGCAGCTGTCTTTTCACTGCCTCGACGTCTCCATTTTACAATTACATCACTCACAGTTGATTTCGCTACATGCAGCATGTCCGCAGTTTCACGAACCGATTTTCCACAACGGTGGCATCCGATTATCACGCCAAGAGTTCGAAGTCACCTCAGTATGTATTATCGGGAACGCAGAATTATAACCGCCCAAGCCCTTACGAACGCTTTTATAGCGTCCGATGACCCATGAAACCTCCTGAATTGCCCGATCCACTTCGTCGGAAGGGCGTCCGCATACTTTTGGCCATATAATATACATGCATTATTAAATCTTTTATTTATATAAGCTCCACTCAATAAAACAGTATTAATAATGTAGTTTGTTTTTGTTTTTGTTTTTGAACCAAATATTTTCGTTCTCTCTAATTATAAAAAAAAATAGAGGGAAATTAATTGGGGAAAATATTTGCTTTCTTAACATCTGGAGTCGATACAAAATTGTAATTGTAACTGATTTATCATAATATGCCACAAAAATCTTGAAATCTGAAATACATGACCAACATAAATCAATATAAATATTTTAAAAGCAAATGTCTTAAGTTCTTGAATTTAAATATACCTATATGAAACCCTATTTATTTAATTCTAACAAGGGAAGGTGGCGATATGGAAACGCAAAACAAACCCATGCCAAACGATAAGGCTTTAAAGAGTAGATCTATGTGCTTTACCTAGATTACAGGCGTAGATGGTCAACAGTTTTCCCGAAAAATTTGTTTTTTGTAAATTGTCTTATATTATGCACACTGAGTATCTTTGTATGCAGGCAACAGCGGTCGTGACGTAGCGAAAGGGGTTATTTAATACTCGTTCTTTACGTTCGACTCTTTTTTTTCTATTAATTTTTTTATTGTGAAATACTGTACTGTATTTTACAAATAGTACACTTCTGTAAATTTATTAAACTTTTCTTTATTTTCTAACCGTAAAAGGAGCAAGAACCAAGTACTTCTCACAGAAGTGAATTTTCACAAAAAAGAAATAAAGAGATGAGAACTAGAAGCAAAAGCTAAGTGTCTTAGTGCTACTTACTAATGAGAATGGATTAATATCGGATACCGTGAGTGACTTTCGAAGAGAAATTTAACCCAACTATGGCAAATCATCTACTTTATTATGTTTGTCCTATTATAAGATTTTAAATTGGATATAAACTGATGGCATAGAATCATCCCTTAACAGAACTCACGACAATCTAATTAATTAGATTAAATACAGCATAAGAAAAGAAATTGGAAAAATCTTAAACTACAACCCTACTCAACAGAAAGTAATCTGACTCCGACAGAGCAACTATTTAACTTAATTAATTTTTTGTCTTTATAATAGACCAACTCTTATGTTCTTTTCCGAACATAAATTCTTAATTTCCTTGTTGAGTTTAGTTCCAATTGGGAAACGGAAATAATTTGTAAAATTATTGATAGTACTCAATTTATTTTAATTTTTTCTTTTCATATTTCTGAAAAAATTTTTATGATTTTATTAATAAATTGGATATTTGTTTATACAAATTTTCTCTTTCATATATTCAATTTTATCTTTCCATTTTCTTTGGTAGGCTACTCTGTATAATTAATTATTCATTTCTTATTGTTCCAGATGATTACTTTTTTAGTTTTTATATTAACATTGGAATGGAAATTCATAGTATGTTTACTTTTTAATTCTTTTTCATAGAATTCATAAGTTTCGTTGTTATCTTTACTTATAATGGTTAAATCCAGGTAATTGAGTTTATGGTTTTCTTCCTTCTCAAAAGTGAATTCACCTTATCATCTACGGAATTTGCATAGTTGAAAAATATTATAAATTTCTTCCAATTTAAGAACTTAATTAGAGAAATGATGATAATCCCTACTTTAGAACCAAGGATCGAATTACACAAGGATAATAAACCACTCAGACCAATAATAAACTCTTACGGTTCCCCGTTACATACATTGGGAGGTTTTCTGAACAAGATATTAAAGAAAATCCCATTACAGAATAATAAATTGATTTTAAATAATACACAAGAACTAATTGAAAACATAAAAGAATATAAGAAGACAAATTCAAAAAATCAGAATATAAAATTATACTCTTAGGATGTAATTTCAATTTACACAAAAATTCCACTCAACAAAGCACTTGATCTTATTGAAGAGAAACTTTAAAATAATGATTCTATTTTGAAAGATTACAACATAAGTATCTCTTATTTTATGAAATTAATTAAACTTATTTGCAATAACAATTATTTTAAATTTAATAATAAATATTACAAACAAACATCTGGATTCCCAATGGGAAGTGCCATCTCAGGTTCAATCTGTAATATTTACTTAAATAATTTGGAAAATATTTTAATTAATAATTGGAAAGGTACAAGTTTCGTTTATTTTGTAAGAGTTATTTAACAGTAAACAACTATTTACTAGGATTTATAATTAAACATTCGAATAATTTACAAGAACACAAAAAAAGAAACATTAAAAAAAAGATTTATTATCTCATTATAGACTGCCAAATAACTTTACACTAATAATTTTACATCAAAATATAGAGTAATTATATTCCAACTCTTTCCGCCCCAATGATATATTTCTCACTTTATAGATATGGCTGAGAAAGTGCTTAGAAGCAGTAGGTCAAGAACTCACTGAAACCACTGCTTTGGCTACGAGACGATCCAAGAAAGAAATGGATTCAGACAAAATGAAGTTCAGGTCAATTAATAAAATGATTTTCAAAACGAAAATAATATCTTAAAATTATAAAAACTTAAACAGAAAGTTATATAAATATTAAATTACATTTGAAACGGGTGAAAAAAACATCTTTAATAAATATTCAAATAAACTAAGACATAAATGAAAAACGAAATCTGATTCTTTTTCAATGTCTTTAATGCCATGGAATGACTGGAAATTTCAAAGTTCAAATTCACTTCGTCAGTAAAATATCTTCGTAATTCTTGTGACTCGGTGATAAAAGTAATTGTGGAAAGAAAGGTAAATGTTCTCCTAATTATCATTAAAATTAATTGATTTTTAAAAAAATAATATTTAGTCAAATGAGAGACCTTGAGTGGAATGTTTTTATTAAGTCAGTTAATAACAAGAAACTAAGCAGTAAAATTAAAGAAGTGAAATTATAGAAGAAGGAAACACTCACAAACACTACTTTAATTCTTTTGAAGGAATTCTCTTACAAGCAGTTTCAAATTAAAATTTTCTTTGCTTTTTAATGGAATTTGACGAGAGGTTTTGTTTTACTTTCATTTTAAGAAGCGTATTTAAATTGTAAATTTTAAAATTTATTCGATTTTCTTAAAAAACATAAAGTGAAAATTGTTATTAGCAGTAAATTATTCTACATCGACGAGCAGTGAAGTAGCTTCTTTTGTTTTTTGGCATTTCTTTACTTGTCATTGTTATATTCTATTAAATCAAATAATGCAAACCAAGTATTTTTAAAAGCAGCTACCCAAAAATTACAAGACCAATTACAGCCGTTCAGGCACAGTCTTGTGGTCCTGAGGCCGATACGTCCGAATCTGGGTTCGAATCCCGGAGCTGGCATGGATGTACTTTCTTTTTCTGTGTTTGTCTGTTTTTTTGGTAGAATGTGAGCTGCCTTCTGTAGCTTTTTGTTTTCGCCACATGTCGAAGCCAAATACTTGCAATAATTAATTAATTAATAATTATAATTATTAGTAATTAATAAATCAATCTTCAATTGAATATTAATTTATTAACAATATAATTATTTAATATTATATTAATTATAATATTGCATTAAAGAATAATTAGAGGACTAATGAACACAGAAGATGCGAAAACATCAAATTTATATTTTAAATAATTTTATCTAAGTTTAATAAGCAGACGAAACTTATCTTCTGTTTTCTCATGTTTCATCTTCTGATTTTACTACAGCCTTTATATTAAAATAATCATCAGTTATTTTTGTTATATTTTATTTCAATAACAATATGAATAATATTATATTTAATTGTTTTTAAAATATGTATATATAAAAATATGAAGAAAAAGAAATTAAATAATATATAGTTATTGGTCAGAAATAAAAAAACAAAAACAAAGGGCATTCACTTTTTTATATTGACGAAGCGGAACTCTCATTTAAAATCTGTTATACTGATAGTTTAGTGAGAGGGTAGGGAGTTATTCCCCCTCCCCCACCACCACCATCTCAGAAAAGTGGAGGGGAAACTCGCCCCCTCCCCTCCCAGCTCCGACGTCCCTGCGAGTTTTAGAAACTCAGAAACTTGTTGCAGCAAATGAGTAGTATTATGTTTTCTTAACAGAAATTATATTTTTGCAGAAATATATTTTGTACTAAGTATTTAAGCAAGCAATCCCATAAACAGGCCATGCGGGCACACGGGAGCGCGGGAGGTAAGGCTCCCAGCGTTTCGAGACCAACGAGACTAGATTGAGGTCGGGTGGTCAGCCCGACGCCCGCCCGCCTTAACTTCCCGGGAAAGAAACCCGGTACCCATTCTACAGAGGGCTGGGTAGACCCTAGGACCCGTTTGGAGGAGAAAGAAGCGTGGAAAAATTCCCGCCCTCCGCCGAGGCCGGGAACCGAACCCGCCACCTCCAACCCGCAGCCAAGCGACTAAGAATTTAGTATTCGTTATATCAGAAGTAGTCTCTATTTCATTATTTATCCAATGTATATATAATTACGTATATAAATAAATTTATATATTTATTTCCTTTAGTTTTGATAACTAAAACAAACTTATTTGTAGTCATGTAGGATATTACAAATTTTGAGTATTTTGGTTTTGACTCAGATATAGTATTTTGAAAAAAGTGTGTTTTCTTTGTTTTGTTTTTAACCAACTTGAACAATCTCGAAGAGATTTGTTATACTTCAGGGTGCGTCCCGGTAATGATTTTTGTTTTAATACAAAGATACAGGATTATAAAAAACAATTCCGCAAAAATCAGCCGCGGATTCCCGCGGATTTCCGAGAATTTCCATGATTTATGGTCAATAAATACATACTACAAAAATGTGAATTTTTCAACCTCGAGTTCATTTTAATTTTAAATTGTCTTAAATTTGATTTAAGATCATCGGATATCAGAATAATGACTCGAAGAGAACTATTTAACGTGATGCAGCAACAAAACTTACCTAGCATCAATGAAAAATTGGAGTTTGTCGAAAATTATCTCTGCACTTATGAAGATTATTCAAAGGAACAATGAAAGAAAATGAAGCACACATTTTCTTATATTAAGTCTAAATTGAAATGTAGATGGATGGCAGCACACAAGAAATAAGATACATTTCTTGAAAAAAAATTATGACTGGTTAGAAAAACCTTTTGAAATTCCAAAAGTAATACAGCAATCGAGACTATGCAAGGAAGTTTTGTAGTGAGTCGTGCAACCTCTTAACAGGCTACTGTTAAGCTCAGATCCTCTTTTAACGGGTATGAGGACAACATCGAGGAAGAAATCAAAACCTTTCTTAAAGGAAACGCTTGAAATGCTACTTCCAGCTGAACCTTTACATGTGGACCCATACAAAGATGTATCTGAAGATACAGAGTCCTCAGAAGAAGTAGAGGTATCTTCTGATGAAGAACCGTGGCACTCAACATCATCCGGCTGATCAATTTTGGTGAATTTATTTTTAGATAATTGCATTTTCGTTTTAAAACAAAACATTAAATATAGTAGACTCCCTCTTAACCGGCTTAAATGGGACCGAGGGTAAGCCGGTTAAGCGAAAATCCAGTTAATCCGGAGAAATGAAATAAATTAAAGTTTGGAAGTATTTGTACCATGAAAAAATTAAGCCCAACGCACAAGACTAAAAATACAATAATTACAAATTAAAAAAGCTCACATAATCGATTTCTCCATCGCTCTGGCTGGCTTCTTCAGATGCAGATACAAAATAAAATAAAATAAATACAAAGCTCAGTCTTTATATAGAAACAGGTCCAAAGAGTATTCAAATTTCGGTGAAGTCAATTGTTGCAGGCGATGAGGGGTGTATAGAGTCTTGAAGCAGATCATGTTTATTGTCCAGAGTTGGTTATTACAGGTTGAAAATGGAATAAAGACTGAAAAAGTAATGGGCAATATTTAATAAAATAACATTAACGTGCGTAAATTATTTGGAAGTATTTGTCTTATATATAAATATACAATTAAAATATTGCGTCATTTTATTCAATGTATTATACTTTAGTATTATAAGTTACATACCATTAAACATAAATACAATACATATCTTCTATTGTCAAGGTCAAAAAGTGCCTATCAATTACTGAGCCGCATTCCACTACCCCTCCCCCCCCCCAACTGTCATAATTGACATTCCGGGACAATCCCGTGAAATACATGCGGTAACGATACTAAATAACGAAATACTTTTTTTTTATTTTTAGCTATTTTTTACATTTTATAGATAATAAAAAATTCTGTCGGTTAAAGCGGAGATCCGGTTAAACGAAGTCCGGTTAAGAGGGAGTCTACTGTAGTTCGTTTGGAAATGCAATTATCTTATTTTTCTGTATAAAAATTATTTATAATCACTTAAAATGCAATAAATCAGTAGGTAAACACGTTTTGAACCAATGAAACTACAGAAATAATTTTGGCCAGCTAGATCGGTCAAATACCCCACTGTGCGACGCAGACACAGAAATGTCATGAAAACAATTAGCATGCACTTAAAATTTTATAAGAATTATTTGTTCTGAAATCGAACTAAAGAATTTGTACTTTCTATTAATCGTTACAGCGTCGTAGCATTTTAATCGTAACATCTATAGATTTATTATTTTCGGAAGTACAATGCGCGGGTCTCCTCAAAGCCCGGCTTTTGGCTCAGTTCTAAATCAAGTGCTTCTAGAGCCAATTTTCCCGAGTGACAATTTCTTTTTCTTTCTTTTTTTCTTTCTTTTTTTATTTAAGAGTTTAGCTGAATTCACTAACATTTTTCTCTGAACACCTTCTCTTTAATTTTCTGAGGAAACAAATTGACCTCGGTAGGGTTGATTAATCATTACTGAATTATTATTTAAATAAAAAATAAATGGAAATGTTTCAAATTCAACTTTTCAGAATATTCTACAGTTTGTTTGTTTTTATTTTAATGGAAGCTATTTCTTCATTATTTTTAACAGCTTCTTTTCGTAGTAGAAACAGTTTCGAATGTTTCAAGTGATGTTTTAGATTTTAATTTAATTCTTCATTAAGATAATAAAATCGAATCTCAAAAAAAAAAACATTAAAAAATAGAAATTATCAAATAAATGAAGTAGAGGAAATCCAATCGTAAAACCCTTTTCAAACGGTCTGTGAAATTATCAACTCGTTCATTTACTTTATTCAATCCTAGGACGAAACTTTTATTACTTTACCTGAACATGAATTTTCTAACAATTTGACATTGAATGATCTTATCACGAATCCTTGGAACATGAGAGGAAATTAATCAACTGTATTACTTTTAAGATTTTTTTATTTTTTTATTTTTAGTAACATTTAATTGTTTCAGTCACATAAATTCCAAAGACTTGCATCGTCAGAGGAAAAAAAAATCTACAAAAAACTTTTTATTAGTTAAAAAAAATAGAGGATGAATTCATACATTCGAAATTTCTGCTCTGAGACTTCTTTCTTTGTTTTTGTTTTTTTTTGTTTTTTTTCTTATTCTTTTTTTTTTTTATTATTCTTTTTTTTTTAAATTTCGAACAGATGTCTCCAGATCAATTCAGTCGTTGCCGAATTCGTGAGAATGTTGAAGGTACTCAAACCGCTGATCTTCTAGCATAAAGATGACTCTGATGAAGTCTTCTTTCACGAAACTATTCGCTGTGTGGACACAGACAGATCTCCCGTAAATTGCCAACTTGTATATTTCCTAATAATCTTCCCTGCTTGTTGGTTTCCTGGTTCCTCAATATACAAATTATCGGAAGAGTGTATGGATTCTTTCATACCGATTTCCAAGGTGACTTACGACGATTCAAAATTAGTCATCTTTTACCTCTGATTGAATTCGTAGCCTCGAGTCTTCCTATTATTCTGCATCTCATTTTTTATGTAAATTACGTCTTCTATTTTTTTTATTGAAAAAAAAAATATCAAACTAAATTTTGAATTAAAGCGAATGATTTTAGGCGTTCAAATATGGTAAATCGATAAACTCGAATATCAGATAGAATTACTTGGACGATTTTAATGATATCGAGGAGACTAACTAAGGTTTAAGAAAACGAAAATTGAAAAGTATTTATTTCCTTGGTGAAATAATCATCGAAAAAAAAATGTATTTCGCTTCAATTTGCTTAAAGATCACTGTTAATCAAACAGAAAAACTTTAAGAAAAAAATATCAAATTAAAAATAATCGTTTTAGTAGGAATGAAATTAAAGATACTATCTTACAAGATATCTCCGGAGAACTTTAAACAACCACCAAGTCAGTGTCTTTAAATATTTATTTATTTTCTTTATGTCTGTGCTTTGGTTCAGACATTCCTTCTCGTGTATTTACTAGATCATATGAGAAAGATGCCATATTTCATGAGTGGTCACAGGTTCCGCCCAAGTACGAGTTGTAACGAAGATTTTTATCAAATCAGTTCACCTTCGACCTGTACCTTTCTTAAAGGAATTGGGTTCGATCGATGGCCTTTGCTAAGGGGAAAAAAATATAGGTTGAAAAACACTCGGAATTTGTCACTTTCCTTAAGACTTTGGCGAAGGAAGGCTTAGAGGAAACCAGTTTTCTTTTTGTTACTAATCGGTGAAGACACACCCTCATAGAACAAAGCTTCTGGACAATTGTACAAATGCCAAAAACCACCAGAATGATCTTCTGAACATAAAAACAGATATTCCAAACTCCTCAATAATCTTCTTTCTTTCCATTTGAAAATATTAAATAAAAATACTCTCTTCCACACATGACATTAGTATTTAAAAATTTATTAAAAATACTAAATGTAAGAGACTTAAAAGACTTAAAAGAATTAAAAAGTAGCTAATATTGTAGAGCTAAATTATTAACAATTCTTTTGAATGATTATTATTAAGAAATTATGGTTAATAATCGTCTCCGTTTGATACTAAATTTATAATTGTAAACAACAATTAAATTTGTTGTATATCTATGTTTCTTATTTATTTTGTTAAGCAATTTGTAACAACAATTAAAATTGTTGATAATACACATTTTTATTTTATTTGCTACCGAAACTTATTCTTAAGTTATTTGAGATATCATGTATATTGTAACAACAATCAAATTTGTTGATAGTCCATGTTTTTATTTAATTGCTGCCATACTTATTCTTAATTTGTTTGTGACTTTATTTCTATTATTGACTTGAAAAAAGGAAGATGCAAACTTCCTGAAAATTTGTCTCTTACATTTAGTATTTTTAATAAATTTTTAAATACTAATGTCATGTGTGGAAGAGAGTATTTTTATAAAAACAGATACATTTCTAATATTTCATTTTTCGTAATTAGTTTTTATTAATTGAATTTAAATCATTTTGGATCTTTTGTTTTTTTTCATTATGATTAAACTTTCTTTTTTTTTGGGTGAGATGAATTTAGAACAAGAAATTCTACAAGTGAATAAACAAGTCCGATTGTTTACAAGAAATTACGACAATTGATGTTCTGCTTATAATTCGTTGTTTTATTAAAGTAATATAATTTTTCATTAAAGTTTCTATACATTATGAAGTTAAATTTCAAAAATTAAAGTAAATAGTGTCTTAAGTAACAATGTTTTTTTATCAATTATTCATGAAGCAAATCCCAGTGAGAATTCTTCGAACTTTTCAGCAATTTTTTAAATTTCTAAAAATTTCTTGTATTAATGAAATAAACATTTTTTTTTTTGTTCTCAAATGAGTTTCTTCTTTATTTCATCTAAATTCTTTATATCTCTTGTTGTAGATTAGAAAGTTACATCAGTGATAGTTGATCTCTTTATGAAATGAAAGAAAGGAATTAAAATAATAGCTTTTCTTAATGGTTTGCTCCCCTTAATAGCTTTCCTTCTGTACTTTCAATATCTCCATCTTTCTTTAGGCGTTGATAGCATTATTTTGTAATCTGGAATGAAAATTTGGAGAAGAATTTAAATTAGAGTTCCACATCTCAATAAGAAATTCGAGTATAGCATAATTAATTGGTTTTATCAATCAATGCATTCTTCTATTCTAATGCAGCAACGGTGATTTTCTAATGCATCCAATGTTAGTTTCATTAACGAGGTCTAAAGTCGAAATGGATCTGAAGCTGTTTTCAGTTCGAGAAGGAATAAATCCAAGGTTTTAAAGACATAGAAGAAGGTTTGTCTCCAGATGGTTTGCTTCAGTATAGCACTGAAGGGACGATAGATTAAAGTATAAAAGCAGCCACGATATTGAAAACACAAGCCATCAAAGTAGTTGATATCTCTGTAACAGTCAGGGTGGTACAACAATGCAATCGTTCTATGACTCCTACAACTCTGCAGCTAATTAGAATCAAAATCAAATGGAAGCGAGAGTAACATCGTTTGAAGTGGTACTTATCACAAATGACATCAATGACAGGCATATGTTATTAATTTTCCTGCTACTATACTTTTATTTCTAAGTTTATATCTGAGTTTAGTTCGTTGGTGCTTCAGACGAAGACAATTAGCTTTATCTTTTTGTTCATTTTAGCTTTATCTTTTTACTTTTTCTTTTAGTTTTATTACTTAAAATAAAGTTAGAAAAGTTAAAAACACCATTAAGACTTTCATAGCAATTTAACCATAAAATGAAACGTCTTAATCTATTAAATAAATAAATGTCTTTCCAATAAAAACAATGATTTCCTCAAAC
This sequence comes from Thereuonema tuberculata, assembly GCA_023159025.1. NCBI lineage: Eukaryota > Metazoa > Arthropoda > Chilopoda > Scutigeromorpha > Scutigeridae > Thereuonema > Thereuonema tuberculata. The sequence goes on along the minus strand of JAFIDM010012231.1, from coordinate 2,824,796 downwards.
CAAAGAAAACAAATTTAAACCAAAAAATTGTATAAAAGAATACTGAATAATATGCAATGTTGTTAATCATTTCGTTCCTTGAGTCTTCGTCAGGAGATGTTTTGAAAGTTACACGAACTTTCTTTCTTTACGCGCTGTTGCTTTGTCAATATTTTGTGACCTCATTTTTAGAGATTGTGAACACACTGAGACAATTACTGTTTTGTTTACTATAAATCCATCTGACATCCATCGTTCGTTCATTGCAATAGAATTTAATTATTACGATTCTTAGCTATCCTACAAAGAGAAATAGCTACAAAAAGCTGATACAATTTTAGTTTCCAATTTGATGAGAACCTAGTAAATACTACTTTTTAAGATCGAAATATAACTCTAAACAAAAACAAATATTTAAAATAATAATTCTGCAAAGTTCAACAACTTACGAAGCTGAAACATTTATTCTTAAGAATAAAAGAGCAGAAGCAAAATTAATATCAGTAGAAATGGATTTTTGGCAACGGTCAGCAAGAATAAAAAGAAAGGAAAAAAATAATAATAAAATAATGTAATTAGAGAAAAGATGAAAATGCAATTCAATAGTGGATTAGAGAAAAACGCAGCAATTAAAATCGAAGAATCAGTTCGAAGAATTTTCTCGAATAGGTTCCATCTGGGGAAAAAAGAAGACATGAGAGGAAGGAATTTCAAGGATGATCTAAAGAAAGGATCAACTGATGGTGATTGGGAAGATGGAGAAGAAAGCAATTGGAACAGGAAGATTCTGTAGCATTAACCTGAATTATAATAATAATAATAACAAGAATAATATAACAATTTTTAAGATTTAATTAAAAAAAATCTATTTATACCAATAATTGAGAAACTTGGAAAAACACTAACATTTTGGATAGATATCAGTGTAGATAGCTAGATAGATCTTAGATCGCATCTGACTGAAAAGATGATCATTCCAGATTACATTCTGTAGATCTATAAGAAATAACTTAATTATTGTTTCAACCACCAACAATGATTCTTTTTAGAACTTTAGAGTATTACGGAGATCTTCTTTAATCGTTTCAGGCCAACTAAGGACCACATTAAAGATAACTATTTTCTTCTCTCTTCCTTCCTCTTTCTCCAAAACTCTTTCATCCTTTCAGAATGGACTCTTTTCCTTTCATCCGACCATTTGGCTGCAGATGTTTTCCTTTTCCCTACGTCTTCCTGAAAACCTTTGAACTTCTTAACTTGTAGTCTGAATTTGTCTCTATTTAGTAGGGTCTCCCGATCAATCTGCATTTCTTCTAAGTCCTTTATTGCTTTGCCACCCCACCAATTTTTTTTTGTCTGTTTACCTGTTTTGGAAGAAAGTATGGATTTTCTTTGTTAATCTATCTTCCGTCTTTCTCTCTAAGTGCCCATAAAGGGTAACACGTCTTTTCCTGATCTCATCCGTTATTTTAGGGCATTGCAAATAAATTTCTCTATTTGGTCTCAAACCCCAATCCCATCTTTATTTTTGATTGGACCTAATATTTTTCGCAAGATTCTTCTTTCCTTCTTTTCCAAATCTTCTAGAGCCATTTTGCATCCAGATAGTAGTAGAGTTTCTGACCAATAAAGGACTTCGGGTTTTACAACTGTATTATAATGCCTCAATTTAACGGCTTTAAATAAACATTTTTTATTGTACAAATATCTTACTTTCATGTATGCTCTTTTCATTTTTTCAATTCTAATTTTAATTGCTTCTTTTTCACTTTTAAGATTTATATTTTCACCCAAATATATAAAGTTATCCAATTTATTAATGTTGCCGTACTTAGTTTTAAGAATTCCTGATGAGTTGCCTTCATTGATCAGCTATTTTGTTTTTTCAAAGGATATTTGCAAACCCACCTTTTCTGCTGTCTCCTTTAGGAGTTCTAAGCTTTTTGCATTTTCTATGTTTCCATCTAATATTACTAGATCATCCGCGAAGGCCAAACAGTTGATTGATACTTTAGATTTACCCAACATAATGATGTATTTATTAAGTTTTTCTTCCTCCATTTTCCATTCTCTAGTAACTTTTTCCAACACGCAATTAAATAGGGGCGGGGACAAACCATCTCCTTGTCTGACTCCTGATACCATTGGCATAGCATGGGGGGGGGGGGGGGGGTCCGCCCCGGGCGGCACTTTTTTGGGGGCGGCAAAATTTCATAATAAATAATAATAATATCCTGGAATCGGAAATAAAATTTGAACCATTTAATAATTAATTCTCGCTGAATATTGTCGCGGTTTATTATGAATTTCTCCCTTGTTTTTATTTTGATTAGTTCGCTTTATTTCCAACTCTTATTAATTTCGTATTTTTTCTCTTTTTTATTTTTTTGTTTCTCACGACTTTCTCCCTTTCGCTACTTTGTATCATTTCCTTTTATAATGAAAGAAAATCATGAATTGTAGCAGTGTAATTGAGTCAGTGTGAATTGGACGACTGATGTTGCAGATGTTTGAATTCTTTCTTTATATGAAAGAATTAATTCTCGCTGAATATTCGCGGTGAACAAAACCAAGTGAGTATTACAATTTTTATTTTTGTTTTCCTGCTAGTTAGAAGTATTTACTTTTTACTATACGGTCAATTTTGTAAGTAATTACTTATACTTAGTATACTTAGTAATATTATTAAACATCTTCATCAACACACAAAAATAAATGTAATAATATATACATTTATTCTAAAAAAATGCAAATTTTCAAGGAGAAAATCGTCTCCTCTTTTTCAAGCCTAACTACAGAATAAGTTGCGAAATTCTTAACAATCTCAGACTATATGCTACATAATATTAACTAGTTGTTAATAACAATTAATTACCATAATATAGTTTAAATTTTCCAATAATAATCAAATTCTCTTAACAATCTAATTCATCAATCACAACCTTGTTATTGCAACCTAAATATAATTTTTGTACCAACTCTTTAGCTAATCCTACGATACAAGAATTGACTTCAACTTCATCATTTCTATTTAAATTTTTCTCCCTCGTATTTCTAATATACATATTTTCAATTATTTTTCTTATTTTCGTATCTTTTTCAACGTATAAAATTTTGATCTCATTATTAATACAATACGTTTTTTTCTAAATACAATGTTCCGCCACTTCAGATTTTTCTACCAATTTATTTCTTATACAGTAACCGTGTTCAAGAACTCGTTCTTTTACTTTACCCCAGATAAAATGCATCGCAATTCGTACAATCCACCTTGTAAATGATTCTCATTTCATACTTTCTATCACTCGTTCGTTTACTATAGTGATAGAAAGTATGAGTTCTTGAACATGTTTACTGTATAAGAAATAAGTTGGTAGAAAAATCTGAAGTGGCGGAATATTGTATTTAGAAAAAACGCATTGTATTAATAATTAGATCAAAATTTTATGCGTTGAAAAAGATACGAAAATAAGAAAAATAATTGAAAGTATGTGCATTAGAAATACAAGGGGAAAAAATTTATATAGAAATGATGGAGTTGAAGTCAATTCTTGTATCGTAGGATTAGCTTAAGAGTTGGTACAAAAATTATATTTAGATTGCAATAACAAGGTTGTGATTGATGAATTAGTTTGTTAAAAGTATTTGATTATTATTGGAAAATTTAAACTATATTATGGTAACTCGCATCATTCTAAATCTTCTATTCTTAAGGTAAACAAAAATGAAAACACCAATCCTTAAATCTTCCAATAAACATTAAGGTAATTAATTGTTTTATATTATATTATGGTAATTAATTGTTATTAACAACTAGTTAATATTATGTAGCATGTAGTCTGAGATTGTTTAGAATTTTGCAACTTATTCTGTAGTTAGGCTTGAAAAAGAGGAGACGATTTCTCCTTGAAAATTTGCATTTTAGAATAAATGTATATGTTATTATATTTGTTTTTGGGTGTTGATGAAGATGTTTAATAATAATACTAATTACAAGAGAGATGAATTGAAGAAGTATGGAATATTTACATACTTAGTAATAACCAAATTTTTTGTACCTATACTAATTAGATTAGGATATAGTGATAATTCAATGTTTAACGAATAGATATATCTGAATAGTGAATATTATAATATGACTTATTCAGAATTACATATTCATTTTTTTTATAAAAATAACGGATTAGTTACGTAATTACATAATTTAAACCCATAAATTCGTTAAAAGTTTCGTAATTTACATATCCATAAATTTCTGTAAATTTTGGAGCCTTTTGGATTTAAATACCTAGATAAGGGGGCGGCGAATTTGGCCTCCGCCCCGGGCGGCTGAAACCCACGCTACGCCTCTGCCTGATATAATTTGGAAAGGACTAGAAATAGTTTCATGGAATTTAACTTTAGACACTGTGTTTGTTAAAGTTTGTTTAATTATTTCCAGAGTTTTCTTATCTACTGAAAATTCTTCCAGGGTTTTAAAAAGAGAGTCTCTGTCAATCGAATCATAGGCCTTTTTAAAGTCAACAAATATTAGCACTATCTTCTTATTTGATATTTTCAAATATCTAATTATTTGTTTAAGATTTAGAATTTGCTCTGGACAGGATCTACTACTCCTAAACCCAGCTTGATATTCTCCAATATGTTTATCCAGTTGAAGATTTAGTATGTCCAAAAAAGCTTTGGATAAGATTTTGTATTCTACAGGTAATAATGAGATTCCTCTATAATTATTAATGTCTGTTTTGTTCCCTTTTTTATGAAGTGGGTGAATTAATGCAATCTTCCAATTTTCTGGAATTTTCTCAGTGTTCCTGATCCTGTCCATTTTTTCTTTTATAATTGTGGCACCTAAATCTCCATTAGCTTTTAGAATCTCTGCTGTGATGCCATCTTCACCTGGGGCTTTGTTGTTTTTTAGTTGTTGGATGTACTTTTTAATCATATCAATACTTGGTGGTTCTGAATCTTTATTAGGGATGCTATCATGGAATTACAGTTTTTTTGGTCGGTTTTTCACAGTTCAGTAACTCTTCAAAATAACCTGCTAATAGTTTACAGTTTTCGTCATTATTAAGTGCTAGTTTTCCATTTTCTTTCCTGAAGCATAGAGATTGCGAAACATACCCAGACATACAATTATTGAATGTTTTGTAGTAATCCCTTGTATTATATTTTTTAAAATGTTCTTCCGTAGATGCAAGTTGTTCCTTTTCAAAGTACCTCTTTTGTGCCCTAATAGTTTTATCCGCTTGTTTCTTGTCAGACTGATAGATATTCCATTTACTACTTGTTTTCGTGCTATACCAATTGTTCCAAGCTTTATTCTTTTGTCTAAGAGCTTCTTCACATTTATTATTCCACCATCTGTGCTTTCTCTGTTGGTTCTGTGGAGCTATGTCAAACGCAGTCTGTTGAATCATTTCTGTAAAGTTGTTGGCATCAGTCCCCGCTTTCTTAAGCCTCTCTTGAAAATCGCACTCCTTTTCCTTCAGAGTTTCATTATCAATTCTCTTAGTCGTCCTGGTTTGTTTATTGATTTTACATTTTGGAATAAATCGCATGTGGATTTCCGTTGGATAGTGATCTGAATCAATTTCCATTCCTCTTTTGACTTTAATGTTCTTAATTTCTTGATAATTATATTTGGAGATGGCGACATGATCTATTTGAAATTCTCCTAAGATGGGATTTGGTGAAATCCATGTTTTTTGTTTTCTAGTTAGTTTTTTGAAGTGAGTTGTCATGATTTTAAGGTTGAATGATCTGCATAAATCTACTAATCTTGAGCTATTTGTATTAGTTCTCTTATGAGGTGGGTAGTTTCCGATAATTTTTTGGAATGCTTTTTCCTTACCCAGTTGTGCATTGAAGTCCCCCATCATGATAATTATGTTGTTCCTGTAAACTTTTGATAGCCTGTTTTCTAGATCTTCCCAGAAGATTTCTACTTTTTCTCTGTTCTTCTTATTACTGTATCTTCGTTTACTGGTGCATGGCAATTGAATATTGCCATGGCAATTGAATATTGACTAATACTTATTCTTGCATTTAATTGTTAAGACAGAGAGTCTTTCACTGAAGGATTCAAATTCAATGACATTTCTGGTTATTACGGAGATCTAATTTAAAAGAAAATCAAATGTAATAATTCTAGGTTACGGAAATCTGAGACGGATAAAAGTATTATTAAATTTTTAAATAATTCAGCGCATATATTCCTTTTTATTTATTTTTTTTTCGTCAAAAATATTATAATGCCCAACATTCAATTTTAGAATATTTATTTCCTAAATTCTTTCAAAATGTATTAAAAATGTTATTATTATAAATACTTTTATTATAAATTTTGTTTTGTAAATGTTTGTTTCTTAATAACGACTAATTAACTCTTTAAATGAAAATGTGGATTACAGTACAATAGTAAATAAAACGCAAGAATAGAGATTTCTATTAAGAAATTGACTTGTAGTAGACAGACCAGTTCAACGCTCTCCCGCCTCTAAATCTAATAAAGAAAATCCTGTGCCCAGATTATTAAATGAAGCAATCTCTGACTTCCATCCTTCAAATAAAGCCATTTGACTATTTATCCAACATCAATTGGATTCGTTTTTTAATAATAAATCATTTCCATTAATCCAAGTCCTTTTTTAGGTGGAAAGTTTAAGGTTAGCTGTGACAATTGTTAAAATGTTTCGATTTAGGGAACCCTACCGTCTCTTCGAGAATAATATGGGACTGTGTCAAAACACTTTCAAGAAGAATTTCTGAAATGATCTAGAAACATGTCTCAAAGTTGCAATCAAGTATTTATTCTGATGGTTTTGAATAGAAATAGCATTAATAGCATTCTATTATTAAGTTTATAAGATGGTAATGGATTATATCTCCTCTGCTGATTTTTCTCCTTTCTTCCACCTTGAAGAAATCTTGAAATTTGGCAATGCTTCAAAATAGACATCAGCTGAAACAGACAAAACTTATTTAATAGAAGGCTTTAAAAGTGAAAAACTCTGTTTTGGTGAATTTATCTTGAGGATTCTCAATGTTTTCACTTCACCAATTATTTTAAATTTCAAAATAACACCTTCTTTGATTTCACTATATTTCATCTCTCTTTGCGAGAAACTTCTTGAGGTGACGATAGAGGATAAGAAATTCTTCTTCTTCTTCCTCATTTGGATTACAAAAAGAACTAAAACAGTCCTAGTAACAACAATTCAGACGTCTTGACCTAATGCTACCTAATAATTATAATAATAATTCATATCATCATTGTATATCAATAACAACAATTCAAATAAAAACTTTTTCATATGTTAATAATAACGTTATTTCTTCATGAATTCTTTCATATAACCCAAGAAATATTGCTTACTCTAAGGAATTTATCTTTATTTACATTATTTTTCCAATTAATTAAACAAGATTCAAATTATTTTTTAATCTCTCTTTTTCATCAGAAATTTTACATTCACTTTTTACTATGCAGTGCTCTGCCTAATCATAAATTATTTTTCCGTTTATTATTTTTTTTATTATTTTATTAAAAATAAAATTTATTTAGTTTTAAATTTTTTATGATAAAAATTGAATGTAAAATTTCTGAGGAAAAAGAGAGATTAATAATTGAATCTTGCTTAATTAATTGGAAAAATTGTGTAAATAAAGATAAATTCCTTAAAGTAAGCAATATTCCTTTCAATTATATGAAAGAATTCATGAAGAAATGATATTATTATTATTAGCATATGAAAATATATTTATTTGAATTGTTGTTATTGATATAAAATGACACGAATTGTTGTTATAATTATTAGGAAGCATTAGTAAAGATGTCTGAATTGTTGCTACTAATTTCTTGTTCTCTATCGTCACCAAGAAATCTCTCGCAAAGAGATGAAATATAGTGAAATTAAAGTATTTTGGATTATTTTGGTTATTTAAATATAATGAAGAAGAATGTTTTCACTTATTCGAATTATCCTTATTTCATTTTACATATTTTTAAATGATTTTTATTACTAAAAAATGATTGACGTAATATTATTTAATGAAGAATTTATTGGAATAACCTGTACGGAAGAATAACCTAACTTAACGGAAAAAAACCGTGTCTATCTCCCGACAGATTAATGGAGGTGTCATCTTATTAACCTTTACTCCAGCAGAAAATACTTGTTGCAACTAGCTATTAAAACTTTCGTGTGAAAACTAAAGTGTGCAAAATAAACAAACTAAGATAGATCTTTAAAACAAATAGATATATATTCTGTTCAAGGTACATTTACAAATATATCCAGATCCAAATTCACTTGTATGAATTTACGACTTGTAAATCACAGCTTTCTGAATTATCCCGTTATAAACCTTGATAACTCTCTATATGGATCATATAACGAAAAGTCTCTTTACTTAATCTTTAATTACTGCTGTCTTAAAGTCTTGAATCTCTAACGTTACACTTCTTAGTTGTATTTGCTAAACTCTTATTCGTGGAAGAACTTGTGACGGTAATTGTATTCATGTCTTTTGGACCGTCCGTGTTAGATAAAATCAAACGTTTACTTACAAATGCTGACGTTGTATTATCTTCGGTCTAATCTTTCAATATCCAATTACTTATTTGGATGAACGAGTTTGTCTTCGGATTTTTCAACCCTCGAGTCCTTTGGAACGTTGAATCGCATGTCGGATTATCTCTTAAATCCTTTTCGCCGAATTAAACTCCAAATCTGCACTTCTATACATATCGGGCGTGATCATGTATTACTTTTGGCAGGAACTAGAAATGTTAACTTAAAGCAATTCCTAGTATCTTTTAACGAAAACACTTATGAATACATCTTTGTTTACTCATCGAATCTCCATTCTCTTCCGTCGTCATTGGAATCCATTCATCACAACAATACAACTCGAGTTCCCTGTTACAACAATCATCACTGCTTAGCATTAAGCACATCATCTTTTATTACACAACGATTGTTGCTATGTTCACTTCTCTTTTATTTTTGGATTATTTCGGATTGCATTTACTTGCCTTAGAATTGTCCTTCGTTTGAATTTAGTCCAGAAATAGTTCACGTAAGTATGAATAAATTTAATGAAGAAAAATATATGCTTAACAGTTCTATAGCAAATTTATTTAGTACATTGTTAGGAGGAGTGTTTCTGTTTCACACGTGATTGCTACATTGTTACAGTGAGATCACTATCAATCTTCCCCAAACTAACTTTATGAAATTTTGTTTTTTAGTTAGATGGTTTCAAGTTTGCTTTCACTGAAAACAAAAATCAACTAAGTTTTTTTTTTTATTTATCTTTTTATATTTGAGTTTTCGTAAAAGTAATTATATTTCCTTCTAAAGAACTTCAAGGACAATAAAATGCAAATTGGAATCCGTCCTCTCCCTCCCCCCTAAATAATAATGAAGCAATGATTAAAAAAAGCCAATGAACTATTTAAAAAAAGGTAAGCTTTGGAAAACTATAATTATGTTGCTGTGATTAAATTTATCTGCAGTTTTAAGAAATTAATTTATCAGTGAAAGAAGAAGGAAAGCCTGAATCGGATCAGGAAATAACAAATTAAGAAAAGTTAATAACATTCATGAAATTAAAAAAAAAAGAAATCCAATTAGTCGGAATCTACGAAAGAAACAGAATAAATTACATTTTAATTCAAACAAGGAATCAAACAAACATTCTTTTTTATAATTTCTTAATAGAAATGAATGTAAATTCAAAATAAAAAAGTAATTTTAAAATAAAGTTAACTATGGTTGGAAGTGAAACAATTCTTTCTAAGTTCAAAAGCAACTACAGATTGAAATTATAATTGTTTGAATTACAATTAAGACACAAAATAATTGGATCCATGATCTGAGCTTTATTGGCGGAGGTCAGTCACGTGGTCAAAGACAGCTAGATTAAATTAGCAGAAGGATAAAAAAAAAAAATCTCGTCCTTTCTTGGTTTGAAGCTCAAAGCTAACTATAAACTTAAAAATTTATTTATTTTTTGTAGAGGAAATAAAAACAAACAAGAAATTTAATTATTAAGTGTAATTATAATCATTTGTGTATTAAAAAAAAAAGGAATTTCTAAATTAAAAAAAATAAGTAGCGGATAATCATCCGAATTTTTTACAAATCAATTAAGTAGATGATGAAAGAAAGAAATGGAAAATTAAATTTGAAATTGCCCTGAAAAGACGGCTTAATTTAGTCAGTGAAACCATTTTATTCGATTTTAAGCTCTCGTTAATAGAAGCTGGTCTCATTTAGAACTGGCTGGATTCAATTAGTAATTTAGAGGAGTTATTAAGGGAAAATCATCGACACGCAATACAAAGAACCTGATTACTCAGCATGGCTCAGAATAGCTAAAAAGATTGAAGACGAACAACCTTAAGGGTGGTTCTAATCTTAACTACTTCCACTAATTATAATCTTTGAAATATCAATGAGAATTTATTCAGATCCGGTAACATTGAAAGCTTTTAAAGAGCTTTAGCTAATGATGAAAGCCGATGGATTTCTTATTAAGACACCGTTCCAAGTTTTATTCTATTCAATAGAATTTCTATTGAACAGACTTGATAGAATAATTTAATAAATTAACAAATTGCATTAATTGAATGTAATAACGATGGAATTTTTAAATAAAAAAAATCATTAATAATCCTTTGGCTGTTGATCCATTGTGCATTTCTGCTAGAATTCCTGTCCCTATAGATGGAGAACAAAACATTGGTGGTTCTATTTCAATATGGATGCACTTATTTAATAGACAGGCAAATTAATAAACAGGGAAAATAAATGTTTAAATGAAACATTTCTCACTCTTCCTAAGACCAGTCAACAATTATGTTATATTTAATATTTTATTAATCAATTTGGTTTATTCAATACATGAGTGCAATAAATAAAACGATTGAATATAGAAAAATACTTAAAAACCAAACTGAACATAAAGAAATACGACAGTATCCCTCAATTTCAAAGGTAGAATTTGACTCGAAAAAGATTTCTACTAAAGATTTGTCAGATTACAAGAGAAATGAAAACAGAAGGAAATGATACAATTATAAAACCAAACTGAAAGCTATTGATTGAATCAGTTTTAAAGTAACTGAAAATATTCAACTCTATGAAGGGAGGTAAGGTTCTAATGCCTTTAACCTCTGGGAAAGAACCTTCAAACAGAGGGCTGGGTAGATCCTAGTTCCTTCTAGAGGAGAATTCAGAGTGGAAAAATCACCTGCGGGAGTCAAAGCACTCTACCACCATTCTATTTCTCAGTAGGTTATTAAATATTTACATAAGTCGTTATTTACTAAACTGTAATGTAGAGTAATTTAATTTAAACTGGTAAGCCTTGATATCAGTTTGATCCTTAATTTAAATATGTCTTAAAAAAATTTGAAAAAAATATTTAAATCTAAAAGAAATGCTACAAAGCTATTGTTTGTCGCTCTAATAATCATTAAATTTATCAATTTCATGATGATGATAAAAAGTTAACATGCAGTTACAATATATCTTATTAACAGCCAACTATAAAAGCAAATGTACAATTTAAAAAAATAAAAGTTAACAACTCACTCACGACTTAATTTATCAAGACTTAATAATAGGTTTCGACCCATGGAAGCCTGAAACGTCGTGAGTGAGTTTTTAACTTTTATTTTTTAATTGTCTTTGTGCTTTAGTTGTCACATAATAATTCTCAATTTTAAATTTCACATATTTTCTTTTCGGATTCCTATTTGCTAAGGTGATCAACCGTCCTCCTTTTTGAAGCTCTGTCCTCCCTTGAGAAGTGTCCTCCTTTTGTAAATTCTGTCCTCCTTTTTGATGTTTGAAGAGTAATGTATCCTCCTTTTTGATATGTGGAGTTTAAAACCTTTTTTTTTTGGTTGAACAGATAGGTTTATACCCCTGATAACATTTTTTTTTTCATCAAATTATTTGCGTCCTCCTTTTTCATTTTAGAAAAAATGGTCATCTTATATTTCCTAATTATTCAAATAATGATTGAATTGATTGTAAAGTATCAGTCGGAGAATTAGTCTAAAGAGATTAAAACTGTATTGTTGTGTGCTTCGAATCATTTTTTATGTTATTCTTTCTCTTCTTGAAATAAATTTTCATAAATTATTATAAATCTATAATTATTACTATAATTATTATAATTATAATTACTATAATTACTATAATTATTACAAATCTATAAATTTCTATCAAACTTTAATTCAACGTTGTTTCCATCATATTTTTTTTTAACTTTCCTTGTTTAATCGTTTGTTTAGCAATGGTGGAATGATTTAATTGTACTTCCACAAAGTGACACAATTATATAGTTTATCTAATTAGATAAAAAAAAAATTGTAATATCTGAATTTCGAAATTTTTGACTTTTGGAAAAATGAGCATGAAAAGTGCAATCTTCAAATTATCCATTTTTAAATATAAAGAAAGAAAATATGTAAATACCTCGTTAAATCGTCACTCCGGATAAGTCGTCACTCCGTTTAAGTCGTCGTTTTCTTTTGGTCCCGACAAGATCTCATACACAATAATGTAAAATAACCCTCCTTTACCCATCACCAAATTTAATTCTACTCCAGATAACTCGTCACCCTCAAAAATTGCCAAAAGCATCTTTCTTCTCCATTTTGCATGCCATCGTGTTGTCTTTTCAGCCCCGCCCCTTCACTTTAAGGAAGCCAAGCCTTTAATGGGAATTTTCAACCATGCCTGTCACTTCATTCCTTTCCTATCCCTTCGGGTTCTTGGAATCTCGCTGCTAATCATTCAAAGCACACTTCTCGCTGCGACTCTGTCGAGTGTAGACGTTTTTCTTGACCGCTCCTGAGTGTGACTTCAGTTCAAGCGAGTAAGCCTGCTATAAGGGCTATTTTTTCTCCTGCAATTTCGTGGTTCGATTACGTTTTTAACATGCCACGGAAACGAAAACTTACCTCGTTATCTTTTAAAGAAAACAGACTTAATTGCACTTTTTGAAAAATCAAATATTTCGAAAACAGCTTTTGCCAAAGAACACCATATTCCCAAGACTACATTAAACGATATTCTTTCATCGAAACAAGTAATTGAAGATGCTGACTGCAAAGACAAAAGAAAGAGAATGAGGAAATCGAAGTTTGGCGAGATCTAGGAGGTTTTTAGTTCTTTGGCTAAAACATGCCAGATCGCAAAATGTGCCGATTTCCACCGTGATTTTCAAAGAAAAAGCCATGGAAATTGCTAAGGAGTTGAACATTGAAGATTTCGGCGGCAGCAATGGTTGGCTGGAACGTTTCAAAGACAGATATTGCCCCTTTCTTTTAAAACGATTAAAATGTGGTAACAATAAAAAGTGTTTTTTTTTTTTATTTTCCACTCATTCACTTGCATGAATTGATTTCTAAAAATCTTGTTTTTCTCACCGAATCCTATAGCAATTCATGAAAATCTGTATTTCCGTGGTTTTTTGTTGGTTTTTTTTTTTTCAAAAATTCCCACTCCGCCTAAGTCGTCAAAAATGTTTGGTCCCTTGAGTGACGACTTAACGAGGTTTTACTGTATATTCCAATGTTAGCTTTATACTATAATTCAAAAGAAGAATACATAATCATCAATTATTCACCCAAATAACAAAATACTTCAGTTATTCTTACTTCTTTTTTTTTTTTGAAGAATCTTTATGATTAAAATCAGGGCCGTTTCTACTATTAGGCAAGACTAGGCGGCCGCCGATGGCGGCAAGATTTTAGGGCGGCCGAAGGACGGATTCCATTTTTTTTTGGATTGTTAAAATAGGATTGGGGGTTTTTTTTTTGGTTGGTGAATTGAAGATTCTGCTTTTTTGTTGTTGTTGTTAAAATAGGATTGTCGTTTTTTTTTTTGGTGGGGGCGGCATTTGAAAGGGAGGGGGCGGCATTTTTCAGTTCTCGCCTAGGGTGGCAGAACACCTAGAAACGGCTCTGATTAAAATGTTCCCTGAAATCCATCTTTTGTGAACTGCGCAGCTTAATTAATTAGTCAGAAATAAGCTGATTTTTGAGCTGTAATTGTTGGTCGTGTCTGTTGATATTGTTATGATTAAGGAAAATTATTAATCTTTTAGAAGCTGCTCTTTAAGCCAGTTTCGAAAGCATATCAAGACAGTTCATTTTCAATTTCTGTAAACAATTGAATTAGGTGTCAATCCTTGTTCTCTGCCTTCATTGAGTATTAATAAATCATTATTCGTTAATACGACAACATAATAGAAAGAACGAAAACAGATATTCTGAAATTGTTTATGTTATTCATTGAGAAAACTAAGTTTTTTTTTCCAAGCCTCTGGTAGATGCCGCTGTCAGGATATTAAGAGAAACACAACATGTCTGACTTTTTCAAAAGATTAATAATAAATTAGGGTCAGTTTTTATCGCGCCTGTTTTTCTCTTTTCTGAAAAATACGACTTTAAGAAAATCAAGTTTTTAGCTGAGTCCAAAGTACTTTCCAAATAGTGAGTAATGAAATTATTGTTGAGGCACAGTTGGTTGGAATTTAGAAATAAAATTCTTAAGGGTTACTTTCTAAATAATCAGGTTGTAATTGGTTCAGAATTTGTGTTCTCGGCGAATATAATTCAATGGGAGGTCAACATAGGATCAGCCGCTAGTTTATTATTTTGTTTGTCTTTATCTTTTATGACTAGGATCATTCTGAAAATTAATAGTTACACTTATTCTCCAATCAAAGTTGACGATGATGAGATCTGGTTTCGTTAACCAAAGCTAGGAGAGTGGATTGGGTTTCAGTAATTTTTAAATGGTGATTTCAATTTAATTAAATTGCATTTAATCAAAATGTGTTAGTCTCATGAGAGAAAGAGAAGTTCTATCCAGTAAACTCAATTCTAGGATTTTACAACGTAGCCGTTAAGTAAATTGAAGGAAGGTTTATAAATTCGATTAGCCAGATACTGGGCAACTTATCATCAAATGTTAGTTTTCAGGAGATTTGAAATGTTTCAGGGATTAATGTTTAGTCTATCCATTAAAAGAAATGAAGATAATCATCTACTGAAGTACAGTGCTTTAATTATTATATAAAATTCAATAGTTTACGTAGTTTATCTCGAAATCAGTAAACTTTTAATTGTTAAACGTTTCTGTGTCCAGAAGAGAATAGGAACAAAATAGCCTACAGATCTGATCGTCATTCTTAAGTCATTTTTTCACACAAAACTTAAAGCAAGTTTGTTTTCTTGCCAAAGTGATCAACATAAAAAAGGCCCGAGGATTTGCTTTGAAATTTTTTTAAAATTTTTGTTTTAGGTTATGAGGAGCCATTTTCGTTTGTCCTTAAAAACAAGTAATTGACAAAATTTTCAATAAAATTAGTGTTTTTAAAAGGGAGTTGTTATACAGCAAATCGGCCTGTCTTCATCTAATGAGACATTGAAAAAGACCGATCGGTTGATTTTAAATAATAGAAACAAGAGCAATGTCACTCTTTCAACCCAATTTATTAGGTTGCTTTTCCATAACTGTCTCTTTTCAGTGTTTATTAATATTTCTAACGTTTTCAGTTTGGCCTCATAACAGCAATTAAGTCACAGCCTCTACAAAGCTATAAAAAATAATTAGCGCTCATTTTTCTTGAACTCCTTCCCACCCACTTGCAAAGCCACCCTCTACCTGTCCATAAATCAGTATTTTCTTTATCCTTCCGCCCGTTCACTCACCGGAAACTCTCATCTGTTGACTCACAGCTTTCGAAATGTTTTATTTGCGAATTAATTTATCCAATGAGGTTCACTGATTTTAATTCTCTCAATGGATGAATTCGTTTTAAAACAAGAGTTACTTGGTTGTTCCTTGTTTGCCCTAAGACGTAATAATTTTTCATTCAGTCAAATTAGCGAAATAAATATCCAGTGATTGATGACGACGTCATTCTTCTTCGTGCCACCGAAAGCAACAGGTAAAAATATCGCTTCTTGTATAGGAATCTTCTTTCCCTTCGATTCTCTTCGAACTAACAGCAATTAAAAATATACAAAATATAAAATTGAGCTGTGTTTATTACTTGTATTGGCATTTGTAATTCAGCTACCTTCATTTTATATAATAAATTCTTTATTTAAATATATATAAACATCTTTTCTATAAACTGAAGATCATTTCAGCAACAAATCACAATTTTTCAAATCACAAGCAATTCAAACAACTATCCAAATTTACATATTACTAGAAGAAATTTTACTAATATATTTAATACTAACCCTCCGAAAAGCATTTAAGGATTTACAATGAAAAAAAATACATAAAATAATATTTAATCAAATTCCCAAAAATATCCTTCAAAAAAATAATTACAAAGAAATAAAAATACAAATATTTGATAACATTTTGGATGGTAAGATTAAATCTATCGCGAAAGATGGTTTCTTCGTCTGATTTTGTCTTGAAACAATGCCGACATTTCTCAATGGATCTTACCAAATTTGGCACAGTTTCACTTTTATCCCAAAAATAATAAATGAACAACAAAAATTCGGATTCGAACTAAAAGCAGGAAAATTACCAGTTTATATTGTTGAAAGAGGGAAGATGTTTATGAATGACAAAGATTTGTGTAAAAATATTTAGAAAGAGGAAACAAAAAGATTTAGATTTACAAAAATTAGCTTAAAGATTCTGTGAAAAAAAATTGATATGAAATTAATATTACTGATTTGAAATGATTTTTCTCAAAAACAAAGACAGAAATCATTAACAGCTTCGAATTATTAAAAAAAAAAGTGAAATCCATGATAGAAGAAAATATTGAATTTTTTGTCAAAATAATTTTAACAGTTTAAACAAATCTAGTAAAATTAAAATGAAGTTTATTTCATTTATGGAAATAAATTCTTCTAAATATAGAAATAATTATATTCAATCAAGTAAATAAAGGAGAAGAAGAATTACAGTTTTGTACCGGAAAAAAATAAAAATAAAAACTAACGTTATGTCCTTTCTGAGATGGCTTCGAAGGGTTGGGGTTCTAGATGAACAGACCGAGGAATTTCCAAACAAAAAAATCTAGGTCCAAAATCATAGATTTCTTCCATTTTCGGATACAATGAGGGGAGGGGGGTTCGATCCCCCACCCCCTCGGTACTTATTCCCAACGGATTAATAAAGTGATTCCAACGGATAATAAATCTATAGTGATCCATAAACATTTAAGAGAAACAATTATGCACCAAGGTTTAGAATTAGTATTAGAAATGGACTGAAAGAAAAAGTCAAAAACTTTTGAAAATATCCGATATTGACAGAACAAAAACTTATCTTAAGTATTTATTACGTGCTGAATTTATTGATTTTGTACAAAGTTTGTGAAACTGAGAAATAAACTACAGTCATTCCTCGAATTACGTCCACTCGAGTGACGTCCGCTCGAAGATACGTCCGTGATCCCATAAGGAAGAGGTGGGCAATTGTTTTGGCTCGGGGGCCACTTTGTGAAAGCGGAGGTTAGCGGAGGGTCGCACCTTTTAAATGTTTGCATTCATTAGTTAACTTTGCATTTCAGAAAAGGTATAAATTGTATCATAAAAATCAATAAATATAAATTAAATAAAATACTAGTGGTTTTATTCAATTTATTTATTGTGCTAATTTCATATCATCTATAGCCGCAAGCACATTTTAGAATCAGTTTAATGAGACAAATGTACCCTATCACAGTTTTTTATAATTTTTTGAAATCAGGAGTGATGGTTTCTTGTTGAGATTCTCATCACAGTCTCCAAGTTAATGTCTGTCAAAGAGCATCTATATTTACTCTTCAAGCATATCTTTGCTCACAAATATATGTATTTGTATATGCTGATCGCTTTGTAATGAATGTTTGTTGCTTCTTCAGCTTTTTCACACACTCCGCAGCTTTTATTTTGCGTTCTTCCTTGGAAAGTTTGCAGCCAAATTAGCTTTGTTTTGTTTCGTGGTGTCGTTTCAGATTGTACTCCTTAAATACGGCTATCGTTTCATGACACAGTAAACACACTGCTTTATTCCCTGTATTACCAAAGAAATATTTGTTTGTCCATTCTTCATTAAACACACGACATTCATCACCGATTTTATGTTTTTTCGGAGGGTTCATGGTTTCACTAAAGTTCGAAAATTATAGATTTACTGTTGCAAAGACAAAATTGAAATAATCCAGATCAACCGGAAAAGCACTTATCTATACTGCGCATGCGCATTGACGTGGCCGTCGCAGTGGATTCAAAATATTTATAAAGACAGCAAGTTGAAATACAAACTCCATAATTGGGAATCAAATTGGATACAATCGGAAATAGGAATGAAACAAGGGTGTACTTTGTCACCAAAACTATTCAACATAATAATGAGTGAATTAACGTTTAGACTCGAAAAGAGCAACTTAGGTATCCCAGTTGGGAATGAAACCCTGCCAGGCTTATTGTTTGCGGATGACATTGTTCTATTCTCAGATAATAAAAAGGATTTACAGAGCCTACTAAATACGGCAGGAAGCTTCGCAAAAGATTTTCAAATGGAATTCAATTGCAACAAAAGCGAAGTAATAAATTTTAATGTAGTTGAGAAAAACTACTGGCAAATTAATAATCGGGAAATTAAAGAAACCAATGAATACCAATACCTAGGAATATTAATAACAAATGAGGGACAAATCTTTAAAAAACATACAAACAACACAATAGCTAAAGCAAATAAACTAAGTGGATGGATAAGGAGCATATGGAATAAAAGCTACAATAAAGTAGAACTAGGTAGAATATTATGGAAATCATTGGCTGTGCCTGTTCTAACATATGGTAACGAAACTATAATTAATACAGAAACCGAACTTCAAAAATTGACAAATATCCAAAACACATTTGGAAGAAAACTAATAGGAGGGAACAATTTGACACCTACTACGGCAGTTCAAAGTGAAATGGGGTGGTCATCGTTCTTTAGCAGAGAAGCTTCAAGCAAATTAAAATATCTGGGGAGGTTGACTTTCATGAATAAAAATAGATGGTCTAGAAAGGTGTTTGAAAATACAACAGAAAAAAGCAAATGGGTAGATAAATTAGAATATTTAGCAGAATATTATGAAACAGAAGAAATTAGAATAAACATTGAATCGGAAAAAAAATGGCACCATCTTATTAATAAATGTGTAAAAAGTACAGAATTAGAACTATTCGTTGATTCTATTAATAAATACAAAACTTTACCATTAGGGTTTAAAAATAAAAGGGCTCCGCTATATCAGGATATTTATGATAATTCCTATGGAAGTTCTTTACTTTTCCAGTGCAGAACGGGATCATTGGCGCTAAATAAAAGAACAGAAAAATGGTCTGAAAAGGGGCCAATATGTTTAAATTGCGATAAAAATGAAGAGGAATCTCTAAAACATTTCATCTTAAGATGTCCATGCTTCGGAAAAGAGAGAACCGAACTCTTAAAAAATATTAACATAAACTCAAATAACTGGGAAGAGGATGAATTACTGGATCACATATTAGGATTCAAGGGAAAATTGGATCTGAATAAAATTAAAAACTTCTTAAAACTTGCTTGGATTAAGAGAGAAACTCTAATAAATCCTTAGGGTATCCTGTCTGAACAGGAAGTGCGTTTTAAAGCTTATCCCTATAAACATACATACATACATGGAAAATACGAGACGAATCTTCGGTCGCGCACGGGAAGGAAATCTCTGTTCAAGGCGGATTTTTCTGACTGTCTTGGCGAGCGATAAAAAACTCTGAAGCGGGCCGTTATTTGCCCATCCTTGTTTTCAGGGAATAAATAACATTTTCGACCATACTTTCGAACAAGACACAAGGGAGCGTAAAATAAAAAGGTTTCTATTTAGCAATCAGCGCATTCAGCTGCAACTTCCCTCGAAAGTCGGCAGTCGGCAAGAGTCTTCAACAGTTTCTCTGTTGATTACATGTTTGAGAAATAGGTTATTTGTGTATTTATCGTTAAATATTTTGCGATATTTTATGCAACACAGTCCCTATACGCTCAATCGTAAAACCTAATGATGAATCACAGAAAAAGAAGTGAGCAATTGATCTTAAAACGAAATTGAAAGTTATAAAGCAACGTGAGGCTGATAGGTCCGTCAATCTGTTCGCAAATGACTTCGGATGGTCTCATTCTACACTGATGACCATTTTGAAAACTAAGGATAAAATCGTAAAGGATCTGCTTCCATTAAACCGACGACAGTGATAAAGCAACAACAAGGTCCTTTTCGAATCTAAAGCTACAAAGTTCAGCAATAGTCTTGGTGAATACTATTATAATTTTTTTTTCATACAAATGCCCGGGATCGTAGATTAATCATCTTTCTTTAGGCCAACAACAAGGGCGAGATACGATGCCTTTAACCGATGAAGCGTTGCCCAGGGTACGCCATAGGAGGCAGCATCAAGTGGCACCCGCAGGAACGGACAGAAGGAGAAATAAACATCCATACCACGACCGGGATTCGTACCCGGATACCGGCACACTGGCCACAACGGCACACCGCCGTCTAGACCGCACGGCCACGCCGGCACGGTACTTGAAGAATATTATGGTCTCTTGTTTAATAGACTGTATAAAAAGTGCTTGAGCAACTGTTCTGATGTGTTATGCAATTGCAAATCTCATTGTAGCTGCTTGTATTACAATATTATTTTATATAAAATTAATATATTTTTCTTAGTTAAATTGTTTTCTTTCTAATAATCGACGAATGTATTAAATCCGTTAGCATTGTTTTGAAAATGGCAGATAGAGAATATCCTCATCATTAACATTGTCAAATTACGTTCCTCTTCTGTACAATCTAGAAAGGAGAATAAGGTTCGTAATTTATATTTCATATTACTTTACAAATACTTTAGCTGCCATTCCTTGTTTGTAATATAGAGCAGTGCTGATCAACCCGTGGCCCGCCTGTACATCTGCTGCAGCCCGTTAGTGTCAAACTTAAAATGAAATTTGATCCTTTCTGTTGTTGCTGCCAACAGATACATTGAAAAATGTCATAACTTGAAATAGCAACTGTCTCAGACTTTACTATTGGAATGTTGGTATGAAACACAACTACAGCATTATTTGATAGTTTGAAGTTTATGTAAATAAAATTTATTACAGTGCAACTTGGATAATTCGAACGTCTTTAATTCGAAATCGTGGTTAATTCGAAGATTTCTCTTGGTCCCTTGAATTTCTTATTAAATCAATGTTAAAAAATCGTGGATAATTCGAAGTTCAACTTCCTTAATTCGAAGTTTTTTATAAAGAATTTCGAATCATAACGACTTTTCGGCGTTTCATCGTTAAGAAATTCGACACATGACAACTGAAATCCCCTTCCCGCAATCGTTCGACACATGACGCTTCAGACGTCATTCGAGCTTCCTGCTGTCAAGTGTCACCATGTCTTTCAGTAAACCATGCGTGTACAAGAATTTAACGTTCGCTGAAAATGTCTCCGTCATTCGCGAGGTGGAAAAGGGTGTGAAGAAGAAATGCCAAATCGCCAACGAGTACGGGATAGCGTCGAATTTTGTCGGTACATTGAAGGACAAACCATCGTAAGTGAAGCTGTTTTCCGTTCACTAAACGTGCTTGATGATTTTCCTAACCTTAAGCGACTGAATTCTATAAAACAATCAGACATTGCACAATTTTTTGAAAAACTGTAATTTTCTGTATTGAATGTAATATGTACTGTAGCGTACGTAATATAAATCTTATTTTCTTTACATACGTATAGTGTTTAAGTCTTTCATACCATGATCTTTCTGAATAAATATTTACTTATTGACAGAATAATCTTTTCAAGCATGTAGTGGACCTGAAATTAAAGTTAAAAGATGTAACTTGTTTAATTCGAAATCTTGGATAATTCGAAGTTTTGTAGTGGTCCCTTCAGCTTCGAATTATCCAAGTTGCACTGTATTAATAATTATTATTATATACTGTCAAATCATTAATTGGTAAGATATAGTAAGGGTTGAGGATGGACCTTCATCAGAACTTTTATAAAAACATTGGCTCTCAGACTTTATACATCCCTGACATACAGAATAATAATAAATAAATAAAATCATAAAACAACAGAACATAAATAAAAAAAAAATCTTTCTCGAGATTTCTCCAGAGTTCGAAAGATATCAAATAAAATCCTGAATTATCGAGAAAAAGCTTTTTCAAAACACAAGATATCTCGAATCCAGGAAACCGAGAAATTATTAAGAAAATCCAAATCACTGTGATTGTTATACATTTAAATGGTCTGCTCTTTCCATTTATTCTCAAAATTTAACAAACAAAAATTCCTAAGGATTTGACAAACTTTCAATTTATTCTAAATTGTATAAGTTTCTCGATAATCAGTGTTTTTTAGGAGAGAGCATTATTTAAATCAAAAAGTATTTAAGTAAAGTTTTTAAACAATACAAGAAAATAATCCTTATAAATGATGAAAATATTAAAATTAAAATTCGAAAGTCAAAAACTTTTTAAATTTTGGCTATTTAATAAAAATGTAAAAGAAAATGTCTAAAATTTAAAAATAAAAAGTTCTCTTGCAACTTGATGGAAACTGGAGTCTTAGTATTTTGTAAATTTTTTGTACTTTTTTAGATACAATTATTTCTTAATATTATTTCAAAATTAATGTAATATTCGTTCCGCAAGAATATCGTTAAATTCAATATTTTTTTAGATTTCATTGTTTTAAACAAGTTCTTAATTTAACCAATTACCTGTTCACGGGGAATTATTATTTTCTATAAAGACTTTAATATTTATTTAAAGATACACAAAACAACATACTTCTTCATCCTATATTTCGGATTTTTTTCATTGTTTTCATTACAAACTTCTGTAATATTTTTATTTACCTCAATACCAATGGGTAATTTAAAAAAATTATAATCATCACGTACATCTTTGACCTTACTCTCAATCATTTTGTTTTTGTTTCTAAAGAATTTATTTATAACAGTATCAACAAACTTTTCAGGATATTCTTTCATCCTTAACTTCTTCTTCAGATCATCTATTTTCATTTTCCATAATTTACAATTCTCAGTATAGCAAGTTATCCGTTTTAAATTGTTCCAAATTATAGCTTTTTTAGTAGAAAGACCATGATGATTAGAATTGAAATTTAACATATGTTTACTTTGGTAATTTTTATGAAAGTATTCATAACTTAAAGCATTGTTATTATTTATAATTAATACATCCAAGAATGGTAATCTTCCATCAACTTCTTTCTCAAAAGTAAATTTCAAATTTTGATTAAAAGAGTTTACATGGGAAAAGAACTTAGCAAATTGTCTCTCTGTTCCCTCCCATAAAACTAAAACATCATCTGCATATCGTAGGTAAGAATAATTAGCCATATTCCAATTTAGTATATAATTATTTTCAACCCAATTAAGATATAAGTTACAAATAGTTCCCGAAATAGGACTCCCCATCGGGAAACCTTTTGACTGAATATAAAATTTATCTTCATATCTAAAACACTTGATATTACATAACATATTTAACAATTTAATGAAACTTACATGATCGATGTTAAATGACTTCAAAATATCATGATTCTCTAAACATTTTTCCTCAACCACCTTAAGTGCTTCATCGTCTGGAATGTTTGTGTACATAGCTTCGACATCTAAAGAGTACAGTCTCACTTTTTTTCTTCATTTTATCATATCCTCCTTATAATTCTTAATATAATTTATTTAGATTATTTAGTTAGATTTATGATTTAAAAAAATAACAAAAAAATAAAGAATTGTTAATTGTTAGCTCGTGGGCCTGGTAGCCGAGTGAATAAGGGCGCTTGGCTGGGGGTTGGAGGTGGCGGGTTCGGTTCCCGGCCTCGGCGGAGGGCGGGAATTTTTCCACGCTTCTTTCTCCTCCAAACGGGCCTTAGGGTCTACCCAGCCCTCTGTAGAATGGGTACCGGGTTTCTTTCCCGGGAGTTAAGGCGGGCGGGCGTCGGGCCGACCTCAATCTAGTCCCGTTGGTCTCAAAACGCTGGGAGCCTTACCTCCCGCGCTCCCGTGGACCTGCATGGCCTGTTTATGGGATTGCTTAACTGCTTAATTGTTAGCTCAACAAAAAAAATCAGTGTTACAAAGTGATAAAGAAGATGTATAGTTGCCGTGCCAACTTTTTCAATACAAGCATTTCAAGATCAATTAAAAACTTGTTAAAAAAATTTTATCGAACAAAAAAAAAAAAAGATATGGGGTTTGATTTTCTTTAAAAATTAAAAGGTCTAGGGCCGATAAACTATAATTACAAAAAAAAAATATTGCAAATTAGAGCAATAAATCAGCAGTTATTGCCAAAAAAAATACATAAATAAAATAAAAATAGGCTTTTTTTTTAATAATAATTTTGAAGTTATTGTAATCACGAAGTGGTCATTGGCTCTTTGGTCGAATGAAAACCAAAGTGAACAGGGATACATTCCATATCAAATCTATATCTAAGATTTCAGCTCTTTTATAAAAATTAAATGTGAATGTTGAGTTTGGAAGACAATCATACTATAAATAGGCATATTACACGGATATTTGTTTGTGTGTCATTCCAACACCGCTACAGCGCTACAGTATTTAAGCAAGAAACAAAAAATAAGGTGGCGCAATCATCATTTCTGTTGATAATGATTTAGGGCAGGAGGTTACTTATAGGTATATATTATTTTAAGTCATGAACTACTACACACGTATTGTTTTATTAAGTACACGTGATCTCACACCTTTTTGACTCTTCAAGCATATTTCGAAACTAACCTCTAAATATGGATAATTACATGCTTGCAAGAGTCACCATGATCAAAATACATATTTGGTTTTTTTGCTTAGTCATCATTCAAATTATACGTGGGCTGTTATGGAAGTCACGACTTTTAAAAAATGAGCCTAGAACATCGTTTTCAATCTTGTGTTTTTGAAAAATGTCACGGTATTTCAAAAATGTGGAATCTGTTTTACTTCCGTTGAATATTTCACGGGTTGTCACTAATGGATTTTGTTCATTTATTTATTTCTTCCCAGATGAATAGACGACGGACGGACGGACGGACATGTACATGTCAATGTGCAAACTATATTAATAGTAGAGTTATTTCGATAATTCCAAGATTATTTCTAAAAACTGAAATCTAATGATAAACACTGTAATCTCCTTCAATTACTCCTTTGGTCATTTTCTCCTTACAAATAACTTTAATCATTAATCGCCGCCAACATTACTCCCAACTTCTTAAAGAGTAATTAGAAGTTAATAATCACAAAGTTTAACATGAGTAGGATCTAACAATATATAAAAAGAAAACGTAAAATAAGAAGTTTCACTGAGGTGTTTTCTGAATTCTAAATCAAAATACTGTTGAATTGTCCCATATTGTAATACCTTTATAATTTTACATCAATATTTTTTTCTACATTTGATTTTAACTACTTAAGTATTTTAATAGAAACTTGTTGATGATTTACTTCTCTAATACTGTTTTCACTCGTCTAATATTTTAACCAGACAATGCCATTGTTTCGTTATGGAAACAGATCATGAAATCTCTTGTCATATTCTTGAGCTGTACAATTTAATTTATGTGCAGCTAATTGTAAATCAACCTCAGATGTTGTCGTTATGACTTGATCATAAAATTGTTTGAAGTTTTTCTGTTAATGATCGACATTCCATCTTTGATAATTTTTATTCCATTTTTTTATTATTTTCTTAAATAAAGAGTGTTGGTGATAATCCTATGGAACTTCCCTGTTGGTTTTTTTTATTTTTTATTTATTTATTTATTTATTTCTAAATTTAAAATTACAGTCCTGCTAGGTTTTCAAAATGAAATTACAGTCCTGCTAGGTTGATGTAGAATTTGAAAGTTATCCTTCCTGAAAACTTTATTCGGATGTTTGAATTTTTGTTTAACGTCTATATGGGTTTTAAAAGATCATGACGTACATTTTCTTCTTTTAATACCTCCCGAAGTTTCTTTCTGTAGGCTTTTATATAGTTTCGCAAATAAAACATAAATAGATAATTGGATTCTCTCTTTTTTCTATAATTTCTCGTATGTTGCTATTTTATAGAAAAGAGAAGAAATTATAGAGGAGAGAAGAGATTTTATCATGAAATAGTTTAAATGAAGTTTAATGGTTGATGAAGGGTTATTTGTGTTCATTTCTATTTGAGTTAGGTATCTACAAAAGTTAAATGGAAACCTTCTTTATTTGTAAGCATTTCTTTTTAATAATAAGCATTAAGATTTAGATTAGTAACGCGAAGCAATGGTTCAGATTTAGATTATAGATTCTAAAAAAAAAGTAATTTCATCATAACATTTCTTTATTCTAAAGTGTTATTAAACGATATTTCCCACCAATATGATTGTTAATTGTAAATGAAAAACTACATAATATAATGGACGAAGAAAATATGATTAAGTTCGTGGATAAGTCAAGGAGAACTTCAATTATAGAAGCATTATTTAATTATGAAATCAACATTGGCATCTGCACAGAACAGATGTTGAATCAATACTGCATTTGCATTTCTCGATGGAGAATCAACTGTGTTACATTCAAAAATTATGGATAAATTTTATAAATTAATTTGGAACTTATTTAACATGACTGTTTACAATTTGCAACTTTTAGCAAATTGAACCATCTTTTCAAAAATGAAAAGCTGAAAAAAACTAACTTAAGGATCTTGAAAAAAAAGCTACTGCTCATTTTGACAAACTACAGCCAAAAGCCGTTGCACATTGGATGCACTTAGCAATTATAATTTCTGAGGGATTTTTGTGCGGTAATGTTATTAAAAGTATATTTGAAAATCGTAAAAAAGAAAGTAATGGTTTATTATAAATAATAGAGATAAAAACAACAACCACGATTGATGATTGCACTGTATTTGTTGTTCATCAGACAGTGTGCAGGGGGTGA